>JARHVA010000012.1:7707500-8307500 GCA_037957365.1 Torreya grandis | reverse complement strand
TTTGAAGCTTCATGAGGAAGCTCCTTTGTCAAAGGTTCTCTTTACCTGTGCTTGATGAATCTCCATGGCTAGCATGGACTAATTTCTTATCTCTTCTAGCTCCATAAACTCTGCATACCTAATTTCCATAGGCTTGTTCTTCAACAACTCAAGTTGATGCATTAGTTCTAAAGCTGAAAATTCAAGAGAAATGGGTAACCTCGCTTCCTTACCATATACCAGCTTGTATGGAGAGTTGGCTATTGACCTCTTGTAGGTGATCCTATCAGCCTATAGAGCTGATTTCAAGTTGAGATGCCATGATCTTTGATTATCTTCAATAGTCCTTATGATCCTCAATAGGTTTTTGTTTGTAGATTCAACAAGGCCATTGCCTTGTGGATAATAGTTCGATGAAGTGCTGAGATAAACTCCATGTTGGGCACCCTATTGGCTGATTCTAGATTCCACGAAAGCCATTGCATTATCAGAAATAATGGTTGAAAGAATTCCAAACTTAGTAAGTAAACTTTCATAGAAATCAAGAACATTAGTTTCGTTTGTTTTTTTTAATGCAATTGATTCTGTCCAACATGTGAAATAATCCATAGCTGTTAGAATCCATTTATGCCCTGAACTCGAAGGAGGATTAATGAGGCCAATGAAGTCCAATCCCCATTGGACAAAGCGTTGATCCAGCGCAATTGACTGAAGGGGCAAGGCTGCAAGTTTAACTTTTTCTACAAACATAGCACATTGCTTGCACCTCCTAAACCATGCATGGCAATCACCAAATATAGTAGACCAATAATACACACCTCTCGTGATTTTAAGGGCTGTAGTTCTTGCGAAAAAGTGTCCTCCATGTCCATCATGGAATTCTTCAAGTAATCTTTGAGTTTGGCTTGGTTCTACACACCTTAGTAACATTCCATTAATATCATTTTTGAACAAAACACCATTAACGAGCAAGAATGGAATTAATTGCAAACTGAAGTACCTTCTTTTTTAAGCACTTAGATGAGAAGGATAAATACCATCTTGGAGATACCTTACCAAATCACGAAACCAGCTAGAAGGTGAGGTGTGATCAGTAGCAATCTCTTCATCATTTGACACTAAAATAGCTTCATTAGTTTCTTGCAAGTCCTGAGCTAGATGCTCACAAAGTCCTTTGCCTCTAACCAACTTTGTAATCTTAATCTCTACGTCATATTCCATTACCTTGGTTATCCAACCAGCTTTCTTCTCATTTATATCCTTGTTCAAAAGAAACTCTTTGATGCTTGGATCAGCAACCATTACATGTATCGTATTATTAGACAACAAGTGCCTAAACTTCTTAAGAGATCTTATAACTAAAAATACATGTTTTTCAATAAAAGAATACCTTGTTTCATACTCCTCCAAGCCATGGCTGTAGAAAGCTATTGGCTGCTCCAAAGATTCATGATTCTGTTGCATAAAGATGCCTGAAATAGTGTCCATGTTAGTTGTTGACCATTTTTGGTCCTGCAGACCAAAATCGGTCTCCCTTTTTTCTCCTTCCATTTAGCCAGCTCAAACATGAAGGATAATGCAGAAGTATACTTCTGCAACTCGTTTTTTCTCTTGGCATGCAAAAGGCTTAACTTCAAGCATTTGCAAGAACAGGGAGGGTTGGAAGGAGTGATTATACAGGAGTTTGCAAAAGGTGCTAGTTTCATGACAGTTCCCAAAGTTGAGTGTAAGTTCCGTGTCTCAAACGTCTAAGGAGCTCCATGATGTGATCTTGGGTTTGACAGAGCAAATAAACTGTTTCGGAGGACTTTTATTGGCAAAATAGACCAAGTTCAGAGGGCAGGGGATGAGCAAGATGGGCCATTGCAAAAGATCCGAAGGGTAACTTTGGACTTGATTTACGCTTGTGGAGGGTAGCTAGTCAAAAGGCTGAAAGGTGAGTTCCTTCGAGAAGAAAGACCAAGGCAAAGAATTCCTTCAGACTTTCTGTCCGAAGGAAATTCGTAAGGAAATAGCAAAGGATTTCTTCGGACAAAATGTCCGAAGAAAATCCATGAAGTGAACAAGGCAAAAGGAAGATAGCCAAAGACAAGTTGATTTTCTTCAGGGAAAATGCTCGAAGGAATTCCTTCGGACATTTTGTCCGAAGAAATTCACAAGGCATAGACTGTCCTCTCGGAAATAAAATTTCGCGGAAGAAATTCACAAGGCAAATCTTTCGGACTTTTGTTTGAAAGAATTTGCTCGAAGAAAAGGGCTGACCGAAAGAAATAAGCAAGGAAACAAACAAGGAATTCTTTCGGGAGAAAATCCCACGGCAAAAGGAACTAGGCAAATTCTTTCGGACAAAAAGTCCGAAGGAATTCCTTCGGACTTTTCCCTGAAAGAAGTTCGCCCGAAAGAAGTTCACCCGAAAGAAAAGGCCGAGCATTAAAGGAAAGATTTCCTTTGGACAAAATGTCTGAAAGAATTCCTTCGGACATTTTGTCCGAAGAATTTGAGGACTAAGGAGCCCGAAGGACCCCGAAGGGCAAGTACCCTTGCGGGGGACTCTCGGCAAAAATGAAGGGACCTTCCTCCAAGTCCCGAAGGGATACCTTCCCTTCGGGTAAGTTAAAGGACAAAGGCCCGGCCGAAGGAAAGAAAGCCGAAGAAATTGCCAAAGCGGATGACAGGCCCGAAGACATCAAAATTAAGCATGGCGAACTAGCCGTTGGAGGTTCAAATGCCCAGTGACGGGTGCACAAATGTCAAATTTAAAGCGGTGAAATAGCTGTTGATTTTGAAAAGCTTAAGGACAGACCGCAAGAGAACTCAGCGACCCACCAAGAAGATAGCCTTGAGTGCTCACAAGGCCAGGAAAAGACAAAGCCAGGAAGGGACAAAAATAGCGAGGAAAGACGGAACAAAGCAGAGAATCCAAAACATGGCCACGCACATATACAACATCTGGAATGTTCCAAAAGACGCACCCAGCTAAGCACAAATATGGACAAAACAGCCCAAGTGGCAAAAGAAGGTGTCGGCACAAGGAGTTATTCCAGTGGTTAACACAGTCTCTGCCAAATGGTCATCAAAGAGCGTGAACAATGAAGACGCGGCCTGTTTTTTTCACTCTTTGCATTGATGAGCAGACAAACCAAGTGAATATCTTGAAGGAGCGGTCTTGTTTGTAGAAAAGGAGGCGCGACCCATGCTTTCACATTAATGTTTGAACGCCAAAGTCAAGATTGACAGCCAACACAGCATTCTCTTTCAACGGTTTTCTCTTCCCGATGCTCTCAATGTACATGGGCCACTTGTAAAAAAGGGCGTCAAAGTCTTTTCCAAGGGGGCACCATTTGCTTCCTCTCTCTATATATATTGTAATCTCTCAATTGAGAAGAGATATCTCTCAGCTTGTAAGGCAGAGCCCTGCTTGTTTCTTTCGGTCAGTTCTTTTCTTCGGGCAAATTTTTTTGGACAAAAGTCTGAAGGAATTCTTTCGGACTTTTTGTCCGAAAGATTTGCCTTGTGAATTTCTTCCGCGGAATTTTCTTTCCAAAAAGGCAGTCTATGCCTTGTGAATTTCTTCGGACAAAATGTCCGAATGAATTCCTTTGGGCATTTTGCCCCAAGAAAATCAACTTTTGTCTTTGGCTATCTTCCTTTTGCCTTGTTCACTTCATGGATTTTCTTCGGACATTTTGTCCGGAGAAATCCTTTGCTATTTCCTTACGAATTTCCTTCGGACAGAAAGTCCAAAGGAATTCTTTGCCTTGGTCTTTCTTCTCAAAGGAACTCACCTTCCAGCCTTGTGACCAGCTACCCTCCACAAGGATAAATCAAGTCCAAAGTTACCCTTCGGACCTTTTGCAATGGCCCATCTTGCTCATCACCTAGCCTCTGAACTTGGTCTATTTTGCCAATAAAATTCCTCCGAAAAAGTTTATTCGCTCTGTCAAACCCAAGATCATATCATGGAGCTCCTTAGACGTTTGAGACATGGAACTTAGACTCAACTTTGGGAACTCTCATGAAACTAGTGTTGACGCAGTGGATTGCACCCTGGACAGGAGGCCGAACTCCTGCCTTCCACACGCAACAATGGAAACTCCCATCTTGCCTGTGGGCCTGGCAAAACTGGGGGGAGAGTCTCTAGATAAGGGCTAGCTCCCTTTGATGTATCCTTTAGGCCCTGGATTCCCTACTGCTAACAAATAAATAAAAAAAGGGGGCGATGGAAAGGGAGAAGGATGTTGAAAACAGAACCTAAACCTAAACTAAAAGGTGATATACCAAAAATGTTGATCCACTCAGCTCGAACATACACTTTTCACCAAGAAGAAGCTATCATACACTTCATCTGATGTGGGAAACTCTTCTGTGTCAGTGAGTCAGGGGTCCATAGAGGTACAGGGAGGAAGAACTACCAAAGGTGTTCTGAGACACACTTTGGCAGCCTATTCACATGCGCCTCTATTCTTGCTGTAGACACTTCTGGCAGACCTGCAGAAGAAGAAACTTCACAATGCACTAGACATGCTGGAATCATTCTGTGAAAAACATAAAAGAAAATGACTTAACACAAAAGAAAACATAGACAGATACGTGAGTGCAAGTTCAAATGGAGGTAAAAATTGCTAAGTCTCGATTCAAGGTAAAATCCAGCAGAGTTCTGCCTTACAAACCCAGAGATTTTTGGGCAGAGCTTTGTCTTACAGGATAAGAGATTTTTTTCAAATGAGAAGCTTTTACAATATATAGAAAGAGAAGTAAAGGCGCCCCTTTTGAAAAAGACTTTTTGGCGCCCTTGACAAGCTGGCCCATGTGTGTTTGTGAGCATCAAGAAGAGGAAGTCACTATTGCTGATGTCATTCTTCTAGAAGAGGCCTGTTAGAACCATGCTATGTAATTGCCGGTCTTGACTTTGGCGTTCAAACATTAATGTGAAAACACGGGCCACGCCTTTTTTTCTGCAAACAAGACTGCTCTTTCCAGATATTCACGCGATTTGTCCGCTCATTAATGTAAAGTGGAGAAAACAGACCGTGCCACTTACTGTTTGCGCCGTTTGATGACCACTTGGCAAGCACTGTTCCAACTCCAGGAGTAAATTCTTGATTTGACACCTCTCTTTGCCACCTGGACTGTTTGTCCGCTTCTGCACTTTCTCTTCCTAGTTTTGTCTCTTTCTGGCTCCTTCAGCCCTTAGGGCTATCTGCTTGGCGGGTCGCTGAGTTTCTTGGGCTCTTCTTTAAGCTTTTTCAAAATCAACGGTTATTTCACCGCCTTAAATTTGACATCTGCGCACCCGTCACTGCGTTTGAACTTCCAATGGCTAGTTCGCCATGCTTGATTTTGATGTCTTCGGGCCCGTTACCCCTTGGAATTTCTTTAGCCTTTTCCTTTCTTTCGGCTTCTTGTTTTGAACCCTCCCGAAGGGAAGATGACCCTTCATTTTGGCCGAGAGTCCCCCGCAAGGGCACCTGCCCTTCGGGGTCCTTCGGCTCCCTTGGTCTTGAAATCCTTCGGACAAAATGTCCGAAGGAATTCCTTCGGACATTTTGTCCGAAGGATCTCTTCCTTTGCTTTTTCTGCTTATTTCCTCGGCTCTTTTCACTTGGCCACTTTTCCCACGGACAAAAAGTCCGCAAGAATTGCCTTGCTCGCTTCTTCGGAGTTTTTTCCCCAGGCTTTTTCTCCCGCGGCTTTTCCCGAATTTCTTTCAACTTTTTGTCCCAAGGAATTCCTTCGGACAAAAGTCCGAAAGAAATCAATTTATGCCTTTGCCTTGTCTTTTCCACGGCGGAAATTTCTTTCGAAGAATTTCTTCGGACAAAATGTCCGAAGGAATTCCTTTGGGCATTTGTCCGAAGAAATTCTCTTCTTTGCCTTAAACAAAATTCCGAAGGAAACTTACCTTTTCGGCTTTCTCTTTGGCCTCTTTGCAAATGTTCCCTGCCCTCCGCAAGGGCACTTGAGTCTCGAATCTGCCCTCCGCAAGGGCATTGGAATGGTCCCTTTGAACCAAACATTGAACCAACTCATTTGAAATGAGTCGTTGAACCAATTGAGCGAACCAAGCCGTTGAACCGAGCAATTGAAACAAGCCGTTGAACCGAGCTGTTGAACCAGTTGAATTTGAGCCAATTGAACTGAATGGTTCAATGTTCCGAAGAAACTTTGTAGAAGCCCCTTTCATTCTTTGAACTGGTCCATCTGCCAAAAGACTTTCCTGCAGAGTCCGTAGTTCTTTTTTGTAGAGTCCATAGAAACACCTGCGGAGTTCGTAGAAAAGGCTTGCAAAGTCCGTAGAAAGTTTCAGACTTGTGCAAAATCAAAAAATGAGCTGGCTAAGAATAGCAGGGAGAGAAGGGGACCGATTTTGGTCTGTTGGACCAAAAATGGTCAACAAATTGGCGACTCCCAGAAGAAGCATGCCTGCTATGCTTAGAAACCAGTTGCCTTAAAGTCCATTGGGCACGGAGTCAGAATGCAACTTTGAAGAAAGGTTAACAACAACCTTGAGAGATCCCAGAATCAATCATGAGCTTTTACCCCAGACACAAGGGAAAACACACACAAGGCTAAAAACAGTACTTGTGCAAACTGCACTTAGGGAAAGCAGGAAAAGAAACTGAAAGCAAACTACTATGTATAGCTAACCAAGTATATTTGCCTCCCTCCTTAATCAAAGGAAAATTTTCTTAAGTCCCCTTCCTGGCTAGAAAACTTATGGTGCCAGACAAGTGGCTGAATGGAATGGACACTTGGTGACTAGCTCCTCTTGCCTGTCACCTCGATTGGCTTGCATCCGAGTGGATCAGAATCAAACATGCTCCCAACATATATGTACTTTTCTTGTCCTTGGAAGCTTGTCGAATGCTGGTCCTTCATGTTGGTGCGCTTCACCAAGAAATCAATGGCTGTTGGCTCATCACCATAAGCCCTTTGTTGTGCATGGTCCCTTTGCAATGCATCATGAATTGGCTCGTCTCTTTCTGCCTCGTTGAAGACTCTGTCAGACTTATTCTCTGCTTCCTCTTGGGCTTCTTGAAGAAGGGTGACTGTTGTGATGTCTGAAATGGAATCACAAACTGATTGTTCATCCCACAGAACATCACCCTTTTGTTCAAAGCTCTCTTCTTCAAGGCTTTCCTCAAGATGGACAAAACCTCTCCTTTTCTTGCTCAAGGATCAGAGTCTCTAGTTGTTCAAAGACATCTGTCTGATCCTCCTCCAATTTAGGCTCCTCGGCATAGTCGTCCTCCTCATCGAAACAACAAGTTCATCAAACAAAGGGGAAGAGAGCTCACCATGTTTACGTTCCTTCTCATATTGCTGGAACATCTGCATGTATGCATGCCTTGTGTCTTCTCCATTGTCGATGATGTCTTCACAAGGAGTATCGATGATGATTTCTTTTTCATTGTCGCTCATGATAGCCTCTTGAGAAGCTGCGGATTGGATCTTTCCTTCCTCACTCGCCTCCTGCAAAACAGGTTCCTCCTTGAGAAGGGGTGAACTAAAAAAACCATGTGGAAGAGGAGGCAGTCCTTGAGCTAGAATCGAATGATTCTCCTCTTTCCATTTGGTCAGCACTTCATCTATATCAGGGGTGGCCTGATAGCTCTCTTGGAGGTGTGTAGATGGGGTGTGTTCAGACATGTCCATCACACGTTGGCTGAGGAATCTCTCTCTGGATTCCAACTCTGCAATTCTCCTGGCTATATCTTCTTGGAAGAGCATTTCTTGGAGGTCATAGGAATCATCATGAGCAGGAGCAGCCTCAACTTCTTCAAGGTTTTGCGCAAAACCTTTCTTCTCTTTCCTGCCCCATGATTTCACTATTTCCCTCCAAGTCAGGAGCTTTCCATCATGATTAGTGATCTGAGGGAGTTGAGGAAGACTAGGAAGGGTCTGCTGATGCATAGGAAGAGTTGTTTCAAATGAAAGCGCATTTTGGCGTGTATAATCCATTGCTTAGAACCATGTACCTTGTATTTCTTCATATGTTTCGATCAAGCTCAAAATGTTCATGGAATCACCTCAAACAACTCTCCTAGTTACCTTTCAACAATGAGGGAAGTAACGCTGGAGTTTGAGGTGGTTTCATGACAGCCTGAGCTTGATCAAAACCATATAAAAATGTGATTTTTTGATGGCACCAGGACTGCTTAACTAGCTGATTCAACTCGGAGTCGCCATTGGTGTTGATGAAAAAGCCTCCAAAGATTGGTTGGTTGAAGAACACACCAAAAATTCTTCAACTCTTTGGACACAACTTGTCCTAGTTGGTCCCATCGGGCGTGCCAAAAACTGTTGACGCAATGGATTGCACCATGGACAGGAGGCCGAGCTCCTGCCTTCCACACGCAACAATGGAAACTCCCCTCTTGCTTGTGGGTCTGGAAAAACTGGGGGGAGCGTCTCTAGATAAGGGCTAGCTCCCTTCAATGTATCTTTTAGGCCCTAGATTTCCTACTGCTAACAAATAAATGAAAAAAAGGGGGGGATGAAAAGGGAGGATGTTGAAAACAGAACCTAAACCTAAACTAAAAGGTGATACACCAAAAATGTTGATCCACTCAGCCCGAACATACACTTTTCACCAAGAAGCTGTCATACACTTCATCTGATGTGGGAAACTCTTGTGTTAGTGAGTCACGGGTCCGTAGATACAGGGAGGAAGAACTACCAAGGGTGTTCTGAGACACACTTTGGCAGCCTATTCACATGCGTCTATATTCCTGCTGTAGACACTTCTGGCAAACTTGCAGCAGAAGAAACTTCACAATGCACTAGACATGCTAGAATCGTTCTGTGAAAAGCATAAAAGAAAATGACTTAACACAAAAGAAAACATAGACAAATACGTGAGTGCAAGTTCAAATGGAGGTAAAAATTGCTAAGTCTCGATTCAAGGTAAAATCCGGCAGAGTTCTGCCTTACAAACCCAAAGATTTTTGGGCAGATCTTTGCCTTATGGGCTAAGAGATTTTTTTCAAATGAGAAGCTTTTACAATATATAGAAAGAGAAGTAAAGGCACCCCTTTTGAAAAAGACTTTTTGGCGCCCTTGACAAGTTGGCCCATGTGCGTTTGTGAGCATTGGGAAGAGGAAGTCACTATTGCTGATGTCATTCTTCTAGAAGAGGCCTGCTAGAACCATGTTGTGTAATCGCCGGTCATGACTTTGGCGTTCAAACATTAATGTGAAAGCATGGGCTGTGCCTCTTTTCTGCAAACAAGATTGCTCTTTCCAGATATCACGCAGTTTGTCTGCTCATAAATGCAAAATGGAGAAAGCAGGGCACGCCGCTTACTGTTTGCGCTGTTTGATGACCATTTGGCAGTCACTGTTCCAACCACTGGAGTAACTCCTTTCCCTTTGACACCTGGACCGTTTCTGCTTATTTCCTCGGCTCTTTTCACTCGGCCACTTTTCCCAGGGACAAAAAGTCCGCAAGAATTGCCTTGCTCGCTTCTTCGGAGTTTTTTCCCCAGGCCTTTTTCTCCCGCGGCTTTTCCCGAATTTCTTTCGACTTTTTGTCTGAAGGAATTCCTTCGGACAAAAGTCCGAAAGAAATCAATTTATGCCTTTGCCTTGTCTTTTCCACGGCGGAAATTTCTTTCGAAGAATTTCTTCGGACAAAATGTCTGAAGGAATTCCTTCGAGCATTTGTCCGAAGAAATTATCTTCTTTGCCTTAAACAAAATTCCGAAGGAAACTTAGCTTTTCGGCTTTCTCTTTGGCCTCTTTGCAAATGTTCCTTGCCCTCCGCAAGGGCACTTGAGTCTCGAAACTGCCCTTCGCAAGGGCATTGGAATGCTCCCTTTGAACCAAACGTTGAACCAACTCATTTGAAACGAGCCGTTGAACCAATTGAGCGAACCAAGCCGTTGAACCGAGCCATTGAAACAAGCCGTTGAAGCAAGCCGTTGAACCAATTGAATCTGAGCCAATTGAACTGAATGGTTCAATGTTCCGAATAAACTTTGTAGAAGCCCCTTTCATTCTTTGAACTGGTCCTTCATCTGCCAAAAGACTTTCCTGCAGAGTCCGTAGTTCTTTTCTGTAGAGTCCGTAGAAACACCTGCGGAGTCCGTAGAAAAGGCCTGCAGAGTCCGTAGAAAGTTCCAGACTTCTACAAAATCGAAAAATGAATTGGCTCAGAACAACAGAGAGAGAAGGGGACCGATTTTGGCCTGTTGGACCAAAAATAGTCAACAACTAGCACCTTTTGCAAACTCCTGTATAATCGCTCCTTCCAACCCTGCTTGTTCTTGCAAACGCTTAAAGTTAAGCCTTTTGCATGCCAAGAGAAAAAACGAGTTGCAGAAGTATACTTCTACATTATTCTTCATGTTTGAGCTGGCTAAAAGGAAGGAGAAGAAAGGGAGACCAATTTTGGTCTGCAGGACCAAAAATGGTCAACAATTTGGCGATTCCCAGGGGAAGCATGCCTGCTATGCTTAGAAGCCAGTAGCCTCAGAATCCATTGGGCACGGAGTCAAGATGCAGCTTTGAAAGAGTTAGCAACAGCCTCGAGAGATCCAAGAATCAATCATGAAGCTTTTACCCCAAACACAAAAGAAAACACACAAGGCTAAAAACACTACCTGTGCAAACAACACTTAGGGAAAACAAGGAAAGAAAAATTGAAAGCAAACTACTATGTACAGCTAACCCGGTATATTTGCCTCCCTCCTGGATCAAAAGGAAAACTTCTTAAGTCCCCTTCATGGCAAGAAAACTTACGATGCCAGACAAGTGGCTGAATGGAATGGAGACTTGGTGACTTGCTCTTCTTGCCTGCCACCTTGATTGGCTCGTATCCAAATGAATCGGGGGCAAACATGCTTCCAACATATATGTATTCTTCTTGTTCTTGGAAGCTTGCGTCCTGCTAGTTCTTCATGCTGGTGTATTTCACCAAGAAATCCATGGCTGCTAGCTTATCACCATAAGCCCCTTGATATGCATCATGGATTGACTTGTCCGCTTCTGCTTCATTGAAAACCCTATCAAACTGATCCTCTACTTCATCATAGCTTTCTTGAAGAAGGGTGACTGTTGTGATGTCTGAAATGAGATCACAGACTGATTGCTCATCCCACAGAACATCACCTTCTTGTTCAAGGCTCTCTTCTTCAAAGCTTTCCTCAAGATAGACAGGCCTCTCATTTTCCTACTCAAAGACCAAAGTCTCTAGCTGTTCAAAAAGATCCTCCTAATTCTCCTTCAACTCAGGTTTCTTGGCATGGTCATTTTCTTGATCAAAGCGACAAGGAAGTTCATCGAACAAAGGGGAAGAGAGCTCACCATGCTTACTTTCCTCTTCATATTGCTGGAACATCCGCATGTATGTATGACCTGTGTCCTCTCCGTTGTTGATGATGTCTTCAAAAGGAGCATCCATGATGATTTCATCTTCATTGTCGCTCATGATAGCCTCTTGGACAGCCGCAAATCGGATCCTCTCTTCTTTACTTGCTTCCTGCAAAACAGGTTCCTCCTTGAGAAGGGATGAAGTAGAACGCTGATGGTTAAACCCATGTGGAAGAGGAGGTAGTCCTTGAGCTAGAATCGAATGATTCTCTTCCTTCCATTTGGCCAACACTTCATCTATGTCAGATGTGGCTTGATAGCTCTCTTGGAGGGGTGTAGATGGGGTGTGTTCAAATGTAGGATCTTCTGTTTGATTTGAACCGTCCATCACACTTTGGTTGAGGAACCTCATGCTGGATTCCAACTCTGCAATTTCCCTAGCTATATTCTCTTGGAAGAGCCTTTCTTGGAGGTCACAAGCATCATCATGGTGAGTAGGAGCAGCTTTGATTTCTTTAAGGTTTTGAGCAAAACCTTTCTCCTCCTCCTTCTTGCTCCATGACTCCATTGTTTCCTTCCAACTCATGACCTTAGGATTGGAACTTTGCCCTTGTGAACAAGCAGCAACTTTATCTTCTTCAAGGTCCCGAGCTGGTTCATGATATTCCCTCTTCCAACTTGGAATCTTGACATCATGTTGAAAGACTTCAGGAGGTTGGGGAAGATTAGGAACAGACTGTTGATGCACAGAAATAATTTCCTGAAGAGAGACGTGTTGGTTCATGGTATTCCCTTCCAAGGAGGATTCACACTCTAAGGAATTGAGAAGGTTCATTTCCATGAAGGTTGCTCGAATCCCCTTTGATGCTGGGAAGCTAAGCGCAAGGGATTAGGAGCAGGAGTGATTCTTGCATCAGATGAGCTAGATTGAGCAAGTGCTATTTGGTAGAAAGGATTTGGTGCATAAGAGGGAGCTTTCTTTAGAATAGGAGGGGGCACACAAGGCTGACTGCCTTGAATGAATGGACTCTTTCATTTTCCTACCTCCTCCTCCAGGGATTGCAAGACCTGAGCTTGCCTAAACAAACACTCCTCTTTGTACATAAGCTCCTGCTGATATCTATACTGTTCATCCAATCTGTCTATCTCCATCACCTGCTTCTCAAATTCCAGTGTTACTTCCCTTATTGTTTAAGGGCATCTAGGAGAGCTGTTTGAGGTGATTCCATGAACAACCTGAGCTTGATCAACGTTATATGAAGGAAAACAAGGCCCATGATTCTGAGCAATGAGATTATACATACAAAAATACGATTTTTTGATGGCACCTGGTCTGCTTAACCAGCTGATTCAAATCGGAGTCGCCATTGGTGTTGATGAAAAAACCTCTCAAAGGTTGGTTGGTTGAAGAACACACCAAAATTCTTCAACTCTTTAGACAAAATGTCCCACCGTCACCTGATTAAAGGTCAGATGTTGGAGTAGTGGTTTGTTCTTGTTGTAACAGGACCAACACCAATCCTGAAACTTTTTTGAGTGTTAAAACATTGTCCCACCGGGCGTGCCAAATTGTTGACGCAGTGGATTGCACCCTTGACAAGACGCTGAGCTCCTGTCTTCCACACGGCAAAATGGAAACTCCTCTCTTGCCTGTGGGTCTGACAAAACTGAGGGGAGAGTCTCTAAATAAGCGATAGCTCCCTTTGATGCATATTTTAGTTATTCCAGTAATACTGCTGATACATATATATAATGGGGGGGTTGAAAAAGGAGAAGGATTACTAAAAAAACAGAACCTAACCTAAGTTGGTGATGCACCAAACAAGTTTGATCTACTCATACTCACACTTTGAACCATAAGAACACATACATACACTTTAACTAGTAAAAGGACCAGACTGCAGGGAACTTAACAGGGAGGCTTTAATGGAAACACACAGAAAATGAACTTACCACAGGGGCTTTTGGAAAAGCACACTGTCTGATAACCTTCTTCTGTCTCTGCGCTCTAGATACAGCTCTTCTTGTTATCTACTAGAATGGAGCTTTGTCTATACTAGGGGTGTTGGTATCAAGCCTGTGAAAGCATTAGAAAAAAAATGACTGAACACATGGCTAACACTCAGACACACTCAGAGATATATCCAACCAAAATAGAGGTAAAAATGCGTATCCTATTGATTCCATGTGAAAATTGGCAGGGCTTCACCTTACAATATAAAAGATGCCTTCTCAAAATGAGGAGTTACAATATATATAGAGAGAGGAAGCAAATGGCGCCCCCTTGGAAAAGACTTTGACGCCCTTTTTTACAAGTGCCCCATGTACATTGAGAGCATCGGGAAGAGAAAACCGTTGAAAGAGAATGCTGTGTTGGCTGTCAATCTTGACTTTGGCGTTCAAACATTAATGTGAAAGCATGGGTCGCGCCTCCTTTTCTACAAACAAGACCGCTCCTTCAAGATATTCACGCGGTTTGTCTGCTCATCAATGCAAAGAGTGAAAAAAATAGGCCGCATCTTCACTGTTCGCGCTCCTTGATGACCATTTGGCAAAGACTGTGTTAACCGCTGGAATAACTCCTTGTGCCGACACCTTCTTTTGCCACTTGGGCTGTTTTGTCCATATATGTGCTTAGCTGGGTGCGTCTTTTGGAACATTCCAGATGTTGTATGTGTGCGTGGCCGTGTTCTGGATTCTCTGCTTTGTTCCGTCTTTCCTCGCTATTTTTGTCCCTTCTTGGCTTTGTATTTTCTTGGCTTTGTCTTATGGCCTTGTGAGCACTCGAGGCTATCTTCTTGGCGGGTCACTGAGTTCACTTGCGGCCTGTCCTTAAGCTTTTCAAAATCAACGGCTATTTCACTGCTTTAATTTGACGTCTGTGCACCCGTCACTGGGCGTTTGAACCTCCAATGGCTAGTTTGCCATGCTTAATTTTGATGTCTTCAGGCCCGTCATCTCCTTTGGCAATTTCTTTGGCTTTCTTTTCTTCAGTCGGGCCTTTGTCCTTTAACTCTCATGAAGGGAAGGTATCCCTTCAGGGCTTGGAGGAAGGTCCCTTCATTTTTGTCGAGAGTCCCCCGCAAGGGAACTTGCCCTTCGGGGTCCTTCAAGTTCCTTTGTCCGAAGGAAATCTTTCCTTTAATGCTCGGCCTTTTCTTTCGGGCAAAAGTCCGAAGGAATTCCTTCGGACTTTTTGTCCGAAAGAATTTGCCTAGTTCGTTTTGCCGTGGGATTTTCTCCCGAAAGAATTCCTTGTTTGTTTCCTTGCTTGTTTCTTTCGGTCGGCTCTTTTCTTCAGGGAAATTCTTTCGGACAAAAGTCCGAAGGAATTCTTCCGGACTTTTTGTCCGAAAGATTTGCCTTGTGAATTTCTTTCGCGGAATTTTCTTTCTGAAAGGACAGTCTATGCCTTGTGAATTTCTTCAGACAAAATGTCCGAAGGAATTCCTTCGAGCATTTTGCCCAAAGAAAATCAACTTTTGTCCTTGGCTATCTTCCTTTTGCTTTGTTCACTTCATGGATTTTCTTCGGACATTTTGTCCGAAGAAATCCTTTGCTATTTCCTTATGAATTTCCTTCGGCCAGAAAGTCCGAAGGAATTCTTTGCCTTGGTCTTTCTTATCGAAGGAACTCACCTTTCGGCCTTTTGACCAGCTACCCTCCGCAAGGGTAAATCAAGTCCAAAGTTACCCTTCGGATATTTTGCAATGGCACATCTTGCTCATCACTTGCCCTCTGAACTTGGTCTATTTTGCCAATAAAAGTCCTCCAAAACAATTTATTTGCTCTGTCAAACCCGATATCACATCATGGAGCTACTTAGACGTTTGAGACATGGAACTTACACTCAACTTTGGGAACTCTCATGAAACTAGCACCTTTTGCAAACTCCTGTATAATCGCTCCTTCCAACCCTGCCTGTTCTTGCAAACGCTTGGAGTTAAGCCTTTTGCATGCCAAGAGAAAAAACGAGTTGCAGAAGTATACTTCTGCATTGTCCTTTATGTCTGAGCTGGCTAAATGGAAGGAGAAGAAAGGGAGACCGATTTTGGTCTGCAAGACCAAAAATGGTCAGCAATTTGGCGATTCCCAGGGGAAGCATGCCTGCTATGCTTAGAAGCCAGTAGCCTCATAATCCATTGGGCATGGAGTCAGGATGCAGCTTTGAAAGAGTCAGCAATAGCCTTGAGAG
Source organism: Torreya grandis (assembly GCA_037957365.1). NCBI lineage: Eukaryota > Viridiplantae > Streptophyta > Pinopsida > Cupressales > Taxaceae > Torreya > Torreya grandis. The sequence continues at coordinate 8,292,013 of JARHVA010000012.1, read as the reverse complement.
ATCCAAGAATCAATCATGAAGCTCTTACCCCAAACACAAAAGAAAACACACAAGACCAAAAACACTACTTGTGCAAACAACACTTAGGGAAAACAGGGAAAGAAAAACTGAAAGCAAACTACTATGTACAACTAACCCAGTATATTTGCCTCCCTCTTGGATTAAAGGGAAAACTTCTTAAGTCCCCTTCATGGCAAGAAAACTTACGATGCCAGACAAGTGGTTGAATGGAATGGAGACTTGGTGACTTGCTCTTCTTGCCTGCCATCTTGATTGGCTCGTATCCAAATGAATCAGAGGCAAACATGCTACCAACATATATGTATTCTTCTTGTTCTTGGAAGCTTGTCTCCTGCTAGTTCTTCATGTTGGTGTATTTCACCAAGAAATCCATGGTTTCTAGCTTATCACCATAAGCCCCTTGATATGCATCATGGATTGGCTTGTTCACTTTTGCTTCATTGAAAATCCTGTCAAATTGATCTTCTACTTCATCATGGCTTTCTTGAAGAAGGGTGACTGTTGTGATGTCTGAAATGAGATCACAGACTGATTGCTCATCCCACAGAACATCACCTTCTTGTTCAAGGCTCTCTTCTTCAAAACTTTCCTCAAGATAGACAAGCCTCTCATTTTCGTACTCAAAGACCAGAGCTCTATCTGTTCAAAGAGATCCTCCAGATTCTCCTCCAACTCGGGTTTCTTGGCATGGTCATTTTCTTGATCAAAGCGACAAGGAAGTTCATCGAACAAGGGGAAAGAGAGCTCACCATGCTTACTTTCCTCTTCATATTGTTGGAACATCCGCATGTATGCATGCCCTGTGTCCTCTCCGTTGTTGATGATGTCTTCAAAAGGAGCATCCATGGTGATTTCATCTTCATTGTCGCTCATGATAGCCTCTTGGGCAGCCGCAAATCGGATCCTCTCTTCTTTACTTGCTTCCTGCAAAACAGGTTCCTCCTTGAGAAGGGATAAGTAGAACGCTGATGGTTAAACCCATGTGGAAGAGGAGGTAGTCCTTGAGCTAGAATCGAATGATTCTCTTCCTTCCATTTGCCCAACACTTCATCTATGTCAGATGTGGCTTGATAGCTCTCTTGGAGGGGTGTAGATGGGGTGTGTTCAAATGTAGGATCTTCTGTTTGATCTGAACTGTCCATCACACTTTGGTTGAGGAACCTCATGCTGGATTCCAACTCTGCAATTTCCCTAGCTATATTCTCTTGGAAGAGCCTTTCCTGGAGGTCACAAGCATCATCATGGTGAGTAGGAGCAGCTTTGATTTCTTTAAGGTTTTGAGCAAAACCTTTCTCCTCCTTCTTGCCCCATGATTCCATTGTTTCCTTCCAACTCATGACCTTAGGATTGGAACTTTTCCCTTGTGAACAAGCAGCAACTTTATCTTCTTCAATGTCCCGAGCTGGTTCATGATATTCCCTCTTCCAACTTGGAATCTTGACATCATGTTGAAAGACTTCAGGGGGTTGGGGAAGAGTAGGAAGAGACTGTTGATGCACAGAAAGAATTTCCTGAAGAGAGACGTGTTGGTTCATGGTATTCCCTTCCAAGGAGGATTCACACTCTAAGGAATTGAGAAGGTTCATTTCCATGAAGGTTGCTCGAATCCCCTTTGATGCTGGGAAGCTAGGCGCAAGGGATTAGGAGCAGGAGTGATTCTTGCATCAGATGAGCTAGATTGAGCAAGTGCTATTTGGTAGAAAGGATTTGGTGCATAAGAGGGGGCTTTCTTTAGAATAGGAGGGGGCACACAAGGCTGACTGCCTTGAATGAATGGACTCTTTCATTTTCCTACCTCCTCTAGGGATTGCAAGACCTGAGCTTGCCTAAACAAACACTCCTCTTTGTACATAAGCTCCTGCTGATATCTATACTGTTCATCCAATCCGTCAATCTCCATCACCTGCTTCTCAAATTCCAGTGTTACTTCCCTTATTGTTGAAGGGCAACTAGGAGAGCTGTTTGAGGTGATTCCATGAACAACCTGAGCTCGATCAACGTTATATGAAGGAAAACAAGGCCCATGATTCTGAGCAATGGGATTATACATACAAAAATAAGATTTCTTGATGGCACTTGGACTGCTTAACCAGCTGATTCAACTCGGAGTCGCCATCGATGTTGATGAAAAAACCTCTCAAAGGCTGGTTGGTTGAAGAACACACCAAAATTCTTCAACTCTTTAGACAAAATGTCCCACCGTCGCCTGATTAAAGGTCAAATGCTGGATTAGTGGTTCGTTCTTGCTGTAACAAGACCAGCACCAATCCTGGAATTTTTTTGAGTGTTAAAACATTGTCCAACCGGGCGTGCCAAAAATTGTTGACGCACTGGATTGCACCCTTGACAGGGCACTGAGCTCCTGTCTTCCACGCGGCAAAATAGAAACTCCTCTCTTGCCTGTGGGTCTGGCAAAATCGAGGGGAGAGTCTCTAGATAGGGGTTAGCTCCCTTTGATGCATCTTTTAGTTATTCCAGTAATAGTGTTGATACATATATATAATGGGGAGGGTTGAAAAGGGAGAAGGATTACTAAAAAACTGAACCTAACCTAAGCTGGTGATGCACCAAACAAGTTTGATCTACTCATACTCACACTTTGTACCATAAGAATACATACATACACTTTAATTGGTAAAAAGACCAGACTGCAGGAAACTTAATAGGGAGGCTTTAATGGAAACACAGAAAATGAACTTACCACAGGCGCTATAGGAAAAGCACACTGTCTTATAACCTTCTTCTGTTTCTGTGCTCCAGATACAGCGCTTTTTGTTATCTGCTAGAATGGAGCTTTGTTTATACCAGGGGTGTTGGTATCAAGCCTGTGAAAGCATTAGAAAAAAAATGACTGAACACATGGCTAACACTCAGACACACTAAGAGATATATCCAACCAAAATAGAGGTAAAAATGTGTATCCTATTGATTCCAGGTGAAAATTGGCAGGGCTTCGCCTTACAATATGAGAGATGCCTTCTCAAAATGAGGAGTTACAATATATATAGAGAGAGGAAGCAAATGGTGCCCCCTTGGAAAAGACTTTGACGCCCTTTTTACAAGTGGCCAATGTGCGTTGAGAGCATCGAGAAGAGAAAACCGTTGAAAGAGAATGTTGTGTTGGCTGTCAATCTTGATTTTGGCGTTCAAACATTAATGTGAAAGCATGGGCCGCGCCTCTTTTTCTGCAAACAAGACCGCTCCTTCAACATATTCACGCAGTTTGTTTTCTCATCAATGCAAAGAGTGGAAAAAACAGGGCGCGTTTTCACTGTTCGCGCTCTTTGATAACCACTTGGCAGAGACTGTGTTAACCGCTGGAATAACTCCTTGTGCCGACACCTTCTTTTGCCACCTGGGCTGTTTTGTCGATATCTGTGCTTAGCTAGGTGCGTCTTTTGGAACATTCCAGATGTTGTCGTATGTGTGCGTGGCCGTGTTCTAGATTCTCTGCTTTGTTCCGTCTTTCCTCGCTATTTTTGTCTCTTCCTAGCTTTGTTTTTTCTTGGCTTTGTCTTTTCCTGGCCTTGTGAGCACTCGGGGCTACCTTCTTGGAGGGTCGCTGAGTTCACTTGTGGCCTATCCTTAAGCTTTTCAAAATCAACGGCTATTTCACCTCTTTAAATTTGACGTCTGTGCACCCGTCACTGGGCGTTTGAACCTCAAACGGCTAGTTCACCATGCTTAATTTTGACATCTTCGGGCTTGTCATCCCCTTTGGCAATTCTTCGGCTTTCTTTCCTTCGGCCGGGCCTTTGTCCTTTAACTCTCCCGAAGGGAAGGTATCCCTTCGGGACTTGGAGGAAGGTCCCTTCATTTTTGCCGAGAGTCACCCGCAAGGGTACTTGCCCTTCAGGGTCCTTCGGGCTCCTTTGTCCTCAAATCTTTCCTTTAATGCTCGGCCTTTTCTTTCAGGCGAACTTCTTTTGGGCAAAAGTCTGAAGGAATTTCGAGAGAAAATCCCACGGCAAAACGAACTAGGCAAATTCTTTCGGACTTTTGCCCGAAAGAAGTTCGCCTGAAAGAAAAGGCCGGAATTCCTTCGGACTTTTTGTCCAAAAGAATTTGCCTAGTTTGTTTTGCCGTGGGATTTTCTCCCGAAAGAATTCCTTGTTTGTTTCCTTGCTTGTTTCTTTCAGTCGGCTCTTTTCTTCAGGCAAATTCTTTCGGAAAAAAGTCCGAAGGAATTCTTTCCGACTTTTTGTCCAAAAGATTTGCCTTGTGAATTTCTTCTGCGGAATTTTCTTTTCGAAAGGACACTCTATGCCTTGTGAATTTCTTCGGACAAAATGTCCAAAGGAATTCCTTCGGGCATTTTGCCCGAAGAAAATCAACTTTTGTCTTTGGCTATCTTCCTTTTGCCTTGTTCACTCCATGAATCCTTTGCTATTTCTTTACAAATTTCCTTATTCTTTGCCTTGGTCTGTCTTCTCGAAGGAACTCACCTTTCAGCCTTTTGACCAGCTACCCTCTGCAAGGGTAAATCAAGTCCAAAGTTACCCTTCAGATCTTTTGCAATGGCCCATCTTGCTCATCGCCTGCCCTCTGAACTTGGTCTATTTTGCCAATAAAAGTCCTTCGAAACAGTTTATTTGCTCTGTCAAACCCGAGATCACATCATGGAGCTCCTTAGACGTTTGAGACATGGAACTTACACTCAACTTTGGGAACTCTCATGAAACTAGCACCTTTTGCAAACTCCTGTATAATCGCTCTTTCCAACCCTGCTTGTTCTTGCAAACGCTTGAAGTTAAGCTTTTTGCATGCCAAGAGAAAAAACGAGTTGCAGAAGTATACTTTTGCATTATCCTTCATGTCTGAGCTGGCTAAATGGAAGGAGAAGAAAGGGAGACCGATTTTGGTCTGTAGGACCAAAAATGGTCAACACTTAGTTCATCATCTCCACTGAAAATATTCTCGAGAGTGACCAATCCTTTGGACAACTTATTCGTTTTTAATTGCACAATCTGATCGCCATACTATTGTAAATGCTTTGACTGATTTTTTTAGGAAAACTCAGCCTCTTCTTATAAGAATCTCACAATTTGTTTGTCATCTTCCAACACCTACCAATTTTCATGATTACCCAGAACAGAAGGCCTTACAACTACCTTTATATGTGACTGAAATTTGTCACTTTTTACATCAACTGGAATACTAAATTGTGCCCCAATAGTAGCCAACCTATTAGCATGTTTATTCTTATCTCTTGGTATTGCCTGAAGTTAAAAGCTTGAAAATCTTCAAGTAAATGTTGAACACACTATCTACTGAGAGGGGGGGTGAATCAGTAGATGAGGTAAAACTTGGTTCTTAAAACTTCTAAACAAGATACATAATGTATATGCAAAGTAAAGAACATACACAGATATCATACACACATAAGAATGCTCAACACCATATTTTAACATAGAAATCCAAAAGGAAAAACCACGGTGAGAAAAGCTACTAGAAGCTATTGTTCTAATCTAGCCTCACAAAAAAGATGTCTCACAAACAAACCTCGCTGGTTACATTCAAGAGCACCCACTCTAAGGAAGCATCAACTTTCTAACTGAGCACCAACTCAGTTTTTCTGATGGCACCAACCTATCAGAGAAATGAAGCTACAAATTCAAAATACAAAAGAGATTCAGAATGAATCTTGTTCAGTTTTTTGTTATAAGTCTTGTCTGTAACTGCATTTTCACGCTGTGTGCCTTCTCAGCTTATTTGCCTCTATCTCTTTGTGTCTAGATATCTTCTATATTGACACACCATATTTGCTTTGCCTTTTTTACGCTATTTGCATATGTCCTCACTCGACAATTTTGAGTTAACATTCTCATTATTTTCACAACAAGAGTAAAAAAAGACTCTTCAAATGTTTTGTTCGTAGCATATATAGACAAATGCATCTTAGGGTTTTTTATCTGTAAAGAGTTTACATTTCAACTGCTCTTAATCGGTTCAAGCTTCTGATCTGCATTCAATGTGACTTTGACTTCATGTCTTGATTCATGCTTCAAACGACAACGTTCAAATGTCTTTACTATCTTTGGCATCTGCACTTTTACTGTTCTTAACTGCACTGCTTCCTCGATCACTTCTGATCTGCATTCAATGTGACTTTGACTTCGCATCTCGATTCATGCTTCAAAAGGCAATGTTCAAATGTCTTTACTATCTTTGGCATCTGCGCTTCTACTGTTCTTAACTGCACTGCTTCCTCGATCACTTAGATTGATTAATCTCGAGCTCGATGAAGATATATCGAGTTCATCACCAATTTCAGTTGTTCCTTTACAGAGAGTTAGAAGACATTAAATGTGGGCTTTCTATTTCTTTGGTCATGCCAAGTTCACGTTCTTTTCTTTGCTGGATCTTTCCTTATGACCTCTTGACACTTGTCAAATGCACGTGCACTCAGAGGGTAATCTGGGTTTGCTTCCCACCATTGGATCTAATGCACCGATCAGACGAGAGCCATTGATCTTTTACAGCAGCATGAATTTTAATTCTTGCTTTGCCATTAACCGTCGATCTTCTTTTCTTCCCTTTTCGCATCTCACTGCTTTTTATATCATGGGTTCATTTTTGCTCTTTTCGATTGTCCACGATGTGCTCGATCTTTACCCTTTGTATTGTGCGTTAAACTTCGACATGTTGGCGTGATCTTATTTTCTTCGACATTCTTGTAACGCTCCTTGCAACATCGATCCTTGAAGACTTGCTTGTCTTTTAACTTTACTTTAATTCCTTCAGAAGGGTCTTTTATACAAATTGTTGCAGGCCTTTGTGTCTTCAGGGCAATTTCCACGGACTTTTTGTCCGAGTCCATTTCATCCTGAAGTGTCCTCCAATTTCTCCGAAAGAATTAGTCATTGGCTTCTATTCGAAGTGTCCTTCAGAAATTTTTTCTTCGGGCTTTTTGTCCAAGACATTTCTTCAAACTTTTTGTCTGCATCATTTCTTCAGACTTTTTGTCCGCGTCATTTCTTCAGACTCTGCAATCTACCCTTCGGCTTTTTTGCAAGTGTTCATATACCCTTTGCAACATTCAAAACATACCTTTTGGACTTTTTGAAAAGGTCCACTTGCCCTTTGGAATGTTCAAAAGATACCCTTTGGACTTTTTGAAAAGGTCCACTTGTCATTCAGAACATTCAAAAGATACCCTCGAACTTCTTGAAAAGGTCCATTTGCCCTTTGAAATGTTCAAAAGATACCCTTTGGACTTTTTGAAAATGTCCACTTGCCCTTCGAAACGTTCAAAAGATACCCTTCAGACTTTTTGAAAAAGTTCACTTGCCTTTCGGAACGTTCAAAAGTTGCCTTCCGAACTTTCTGAATGTACCCTTCGGACTTTTGTTAAGGGACAATTTTCCGAAAAGGACTTGACAATTTTTTTGAAAGAATTGTCCTTGCTATTTTTCCGAAAGAATTCCTCTGAAGGAATTCTTCAAGACTATTTCGGGTTTTCCATCCTTCTTGACTTATCCCAATTGTCTCTTCTAACCCTTTCGGGTTTTTGACATTACTTGATTTATCAACTTGAGAGAAGTAAAGTCGTTCCATAAATTTGACCAATTTTATTAGACCAGTTTGGAGTTTCAAGACTGCTTTACTTATTTTATAAGTAAGATCACTTCACAAACCCGATTTACTCCACAAGTCTGTTCAACTCAACCTTTGGCATTAATGCATGATCAGATTCAATCTCAATGACATCAACCTTTGACATCAATGACAATTCCATGCTGCCTTAGATGGGAATGACAATTCTTTAGTCCTCAGACTGCTTTATGGATCATGATATCAAAACTGTCAATTGTCTGCTTGCTCAAATTGCCAACAATCTCCTCCTTTGTCATTGATAGCAAAACACCCTCAAGAGCAAAAACATTCTTGAAATTTCCTTCTCATTCTGCTTGCTTGCTCTTATTCTGATTTCTTCCCCTTTGACATTAATGACAGAGTGTTTGCTAAACCAATAAGACACTGCTGCTTTATTGGCTTCTTAGTTGTTTTGATCCTTGGACCTGTCTGGATATAGAGCATTATGAAGAAAGACTCCCCCTTGGATAATGCATACCGACCTGAATTTTTCCTATGACTCTCCTTGCTTTCATATGCTTCAACCGATCCTAGATATAGCATTGGTTTGAAAGAAAGGCCAATCAACAATAGATATATCTCTTACATAGATGAGCATAGAAATCTAGATCCAACATACCTTAGTCTGCTCCTTAACATCAAATGGCAAACGATGAGTAAAGTAAATAGTAGATTGCCTTCATTCTTAATCCAGGAGTTAATAATATGTCTGTAATGCTCCCCCTAGACTTATAACTTATCACAAGAGTCTAGTGATATGGAGTGGGAGCTACAACTTCCAACTTCTCTCTCAGATATTCAAATTGCTCTTTGGGAAGAGGCTTGGTAAAGATATCTGCAATCTAATCCTTGGTTGGCACATATTCCATTGTGACCTCTTGACTTGCTACTTTTTCTCTCAAAAAATGATATTTTATGAAGATTGTTTGGTTCTGAAATGCATCACTGGATTCTTGGATAGATTTATGGCACTTGAACTATCACAGAAAATAGAGATAAGTGCTTGATATTCTACCTTTATGTCCTTAAGAGTTTGCTTCATCCACAAGACTTGAGTGCAGCAAGCAGTTGCTACGACATACTCTGCTTCAGTTGTGGAGAGTGTAATAGATTCTTGCTTCTTGCTCAGCCAAAAGACAAGTCTGTTACCCAGAAAGAATGCACCACTACTTGTATTTTTTCTGTCATCCACACCTTCTGCCCAATTAGCATCAGTATATGCAACCAAAGTAAGATCTTCGCTCGATGGGTACCACAACCCATAGTCAATTATGCTCATGATGTACCTGAAAATTCTTTTTACAACATTAACATATGATTCTTTGAAGGCTGCTTGAAACCGTGCAACCATGCACACTGCTTGCATGATGTTTGGTCTTGATGCTGTTAGATACTGTAGGCTATCTATCATTGATCTATACAGCATATTATTTACATCAGGAAACTCATTTTCCTTGCTTAGCTTGCAACTAGTCATCATGGGAGTACCAACTGGTTTGCTGTCCTCCATTTCAAATTTCTTGAGCATCTCCTTCGTGTACTTAGCTTGAGATATGAATATCCCTTCATTACTTTGTGTAATTTGCAAACCAAGGAAGAAGAGTTCTCCCAGCATTGACATTTCAAATTCGTTTTGCATTTGCATGGCAAATTCTTTGCACATGTTACTATCACCACCTCCAAAGATAATATATCCACATAGACAACAACAATCAGCATACGCTCACCTTCTCATTTAAAATACAGATTGTTGTTTGTGCACCCTTTTCTGAAACCTTGTCATTGCAGGTATTGATCTAATCATGAATACCATGCTCTAGGTGCCTGTTTCAGACCATACAAAGCTTTCTTTAGTTTGCACACATAATTTTCTTCCTCTACTAACTGAAATCCTTCTGGTTGTTCAATGTACACTTTCTCTTCTAAGTTTTCATTCAAGAATGCTGACTTCACATCCATTTGATATACCTTGAATTTCTTGTGAACAAAAAATGCCAAGAACATTCTTATAGCTTCCAGTCTTGCCACAGGAGCAAATGTCTCTTCGAAATCTGTCTTCTACTTGTGCATATCCTTTGCACATCAGTCTAGCTTTGTTTCTTATGACTGCTCCATCTTCATTGAGTTTCATTCTATAAACCCACTTAGTTTCTATTACATTCTTGTTCGAGGGTCTATGAACTAATTTCCAAGTTTTATTCTTTTTAATTTGGCTGACTTCTTCCATGGTTGTTAGCCAGTTTTCATTTTTGCTGGCTTCGTTGAGGGTCTTAGACTCAAGTTTTGAAAGTAGAGTAAATTTTACTTGCTCCTTGTTTATTACAGCTCTTCTCCTAGTCTGAACACACTCATCTTTGTTGCCAATTATCTGCTCCTTGAGATGTTCTTTTTTAACAAACCTTGCAGGTGCCCTTTTACTTTTTTCTTTCTCCTCTTCACTATCTTCTACTTTATTTTTTGCTCCTTTTGATTCTTGAATTCTGATCTCCTCATTAGGCTCAACTTGTTTGAATCCTTCTTTTACCTTGACGTTGATGTTTTCAACTTATGCAGTTGTTTGTTATAACACACATAGGCTTTGTTGTGAGTGGAGTATCCAAGAAAAATTCCTTCATCACATCTTGACTCGAAACTTCCAAGTTTGGCCTCTTTTTTTTTTATGTAACACTTGCTTCCAAACACTCTGAAATACTTTACGGATGCAGGTTTTCCAAACCACAGTTCATATGGAGTTTTATCACTCTTTACCCTAAGTTGAACTCTGTTTAGGATATATATTGTTGTTTGAACTACCTCTTTTCAATATCCATCAGGTAGTTTTGTCTCTTTCAACATTAATCTGGCCATCTCCTTCACAGTTTTGTTTTTTCTTTTTACAACCCCATTTTGCTATGGAGTTCGTGCAGCAGAGTATTGTCTCTGAATCTTATGCTTTTCACAATATTCTATAAATTCGTTGGAGGTGAATTCTCCACTCTTGTCTGATCTTAAACATTTGATTTTTCTTTCCATTTCATTCTCAACCATGGCCCTAAAAATCTTAAATCTCTCAAAGGCTTGTGATTTATCTTTTTAAAAAGTTACCCATGTCATCCTTGAGAAGTCATCTACAAATAGCATAAAGTAGTATACACCTTTGGATCCTTCTGTTCTAGTAGGACCACATAAATCTGTATGAACTACTTGTAGGGGTTTTGAGGTCGCATATTCTTTCGTTTCAAATCTGACCCTTGTCTACTTTCCTAATTGGCACGCTCTGCATATGATGTCTTCAAGTTTGATTATTTTGGGCATATGTCTAACACACTTGTTAGAGCTTATTTTGACTAGATTGTCGAAGTTGACATGACCCATTCTTTTATGCCATAACTTGCTCTCGTCAACTTTTCCCATGAGGCAACTTGCATCATTTTCTTAAATCAAGTTGTATATGTTGCTTTCAGTTCTTCCTTGTGCAACAGTTTTTCCAGCTCTTTTTAGTTTACAACTTTCAACATTAAATATGACTTCATAACCATTATCACACATCTGACTTACACTTAAGAGATTATGTTTAAGTCCTTTAACATACAGGACGTCATGTGTAGGAAGCTTGCCATCTATGTGCAAGGTTCTTTTACCTTTGATTCTGACTGTAGTGTTATCTCCCGACTAACAGTCCCTTCCTTGCATCTGCTTAAATTGGTGATTTTGCTCTTGTCCCTAGTCATATGCTTTGAGCAACCGCTGTCTATGACCCACAAGTTTTGCTCTTTGACATGGAGTGCCGTTTGAGCAATCAGGGATTCATCTTTCACTTTCCACATCTTTTTGAGTCTCTCATCTGCCTTTTTCCTTTTTTTAAGAGTGGCCTTTGAAACTCTATTCTCATTTAAAGCCCTGCCTTTGCCTAAACTGTAATTTCTTGTCATTGCAATGTTAACTCTACAATACTTAGCTATATGTCCAGAATTATTGCAATTGTAAAATATTAAATTTGAATCTATCAAAGGAGCAAATGAATTTCTACTAGCAAAATTATATCTTTTAGTAAGAAAAACTCTACAATCAATAGCCCTATGACCAAACTGATTACAGTTAAAACAATAACCATAAAAGGAAGAAAAGTACCTGGTCATAACGTTCTTTGGTGAAGTATATCGAAAACTCTTACCTTTCTGCTTTTTCAAGTCTGCCACTTTGATGTATCCTTCTATATCTTTCTTTGGATTAGTCTTTGTCTTTTCTAATCTTTACCTTCGTTGCTTCTTTGTTGATCTTCTCATTCATAACTTTTGCTTCTCCTTTCTTGAAGTTATCATACAAGTTCATTGATGTATAATTTGAGGATCCTTTTTCTTTATCGTATCCAAGACCTGAATTTTCATTTGGGGACTTTTGCGCACTAATCAGTTCACTAAGAACTTTTGATCCTTTCGTCAGCTTTAGGCTTTTGTTTAGTTGGTCTCTTGTCTTCTCAAGTTCTTTCCTCAAGGATACTACTTCTGCTTCAAGTCTCATGCATTCGTTGGATTTTGATTGGAGATCCATCTTGACGACTTCTACTATTCTGTTGGCTTCCTCAACTTGATTTTTTAGCATCACAATCATTTAATTAGCCTTTTTAAGCTCTTCATGCTTCCTCTGTGTTGAGTTTTCTTTTCTCATATTTTCAATTTCTTCAAGAGCACACACAAGTTCACTTTCAAGATCAATCTCACCTTCACCTTCATCCCAATCTTCATCTTCATTTTGTTCTTGATTCAAGGAGGTGAATTCCTCTGCCATAAATAGGATCTCATCTCCCTCAGCTAGAAAGGCACAGTCATGCTCATCGTCAGAGCTGTCACTGTTACTCTCTCCCACTGAGTCACTATCTTCCTTTATATATAACTCCTTTTTGTTCTTGAAGAAGTTTTTCCTCTTAGCATAATGCGGTTTCACCTTTTTTATATTTTCTACTTGCTCAGCGTTATCCTTCTTATTGTATGGACATTTTGTAGCAAAGTATCTTACCTTGCTGCAATTAAAACACTTGAACGGAAGTTTTCCTTTATATTTCCCTGATCTTTTTTTCAGTTTTCTGACAAAATTTGCTTCTTCACCATCGATCTCCTTAGAATCGAGCACAGAGGTTTCTTCTTTTACAGACTTTACTACTTTGAAGGTTGCTTCTCTCTTGATCGTGTCTGTCTCCCCCATCCTCATTTCGTAGGCTGTAAAAGTTCCATGTAGTTCGTCCATGGTAAGCTTGTCCATATCTCTCGCTTCTTCAATAGCCAAAATTTTGGAGTCTTATCTTGATGGAAGGGATCTCAGAGCCTTGTTGACAATAGTCGATTTTTCTATTGTTTCTCCAAGTCCTCTTATGGTATTGACTATTTCATCTAGCCTGAGGAAGTAGTCAGCTATCTTCTCTTCTTCATTCATCTTCAGGCTTTCAAACTGTCCTTTGTGCGTTTGCAACTTGGCCTATTTCACTTTGATGTCTCCTTCATAGATACTTTTTAACTTATTCCAAATGTCTTTTGCATTCTGGCAGTGCATAACTTTGACAAACTCAGAGTTTGACAACCCACAAAGAATAGCATTCTTTGCTTTGGCGTTGTTCTCATAAGCCTTTTTGGCTGCCTTATCAATAGGAGTTATATAACTATTTACCATTGATATCCATACATCAAACCCTAGGGAAGACAAGTATGCTTCCATTCTTATTCTTCAAAAAGCATAGTTAGACCCATTGAACAAAAGATCCTTGTTTGATGAAGATCTTTTTGGGCAGGCCATTGTGTTCACTAACCACGATCTACCAGAGCCGATTAAGCTTTTCCTAAAGAATCTGCGCTCTGATACCAATTATTGAACACACTATCTACTAAGAGGGGGGGTGAATCAGTAGATGAGCTAAACCCTGGTTATTAAAACTTTTAAACAAGATACATAATGTATATGCAAAGTAAAGAACAAAAACAAAGATCATACACATAAAAATGCTCAACACCAAATTTTTATGTGAAAACCCAAAGGGAAAAACCATGATGAGAAAAATTGCTAGAAGCTATTGTTCTAATTTAGCCTCACAGAAAAGATGTCTCACAGACCAACCTCACTGGTTACATTCAAGAGCACCCACTCTAAGGAAGCATCAACTTCCTAACTGAGCACCAACTCAATTTTTCTGATGGCACCAATCTATCAAAAAAATGAAGCTACAACTTCAAAATACAAAAGAGATTCAAAATGAATCTTGTTCAGTTTTCTGTTACAAGTCTTGTCTATAACTGCACCTTCACGTTGTGTGCCTTCTCGACTTATCTGCCTTTATCTCTTTGTGTTTGGATATCTTCTATATTGACACACCTTATTTGCTTTGCCTTTTTACGTTGTCTGCATGTGTCTTGATTCATGCTTCAAACGACAATGTTCAAATGTCTTTACTATCTTTGGCATCTGCACTTCTACTGTTCTTAACTGCGCTGCTACCTTGATCACTTAGATTGATTAATCTCGAGCTCCATGAAGATATATCGAGTTCAGCACCAGTTCCAGTTGTTCCTTTACAGAGGGTTAAAAGACATTAAATGTGGGCTTTTTATTTCTTTGTGTCTGCTATCTCTTTGTGTCTGGATATCTTCTATATTGACACACCTTATTTTCTTTGCCTTTTTACGTTGTCTGCATGTGTCTCGATTCATGCTTCAAACGACAATGTTCAAATGTCTTTACTATCTTTGGCATCTGCACTTCTACTGTTCTTAACTGCGCTACTACCTCGATCACTTAGATTAATTAATCTCGAGCTCCATGAAGATATATCGAGTTCATCACCAGTTCCAGTTGTTCCTTTACAGAGAGTTAAAAGACATTAAATGTGGGCTTTTTATTTGTTTGGTCGCGTCAAGTTCACATTCTTTTCTTTGTTGGATCTTTCCTTATGATCTCTTGACACTTGTCAAATGCGAGTGCACTCGAAAGGTAATCTGGGTTTGCTTCGCACCATTGGATCTAATGCACCGATCAGACGAGAGTTGTTGATCTTTTAAAGTAGCATGAATTTTAATTCTTGATTTGCCATTAACCGTCAAGCTTCTTTTCTTCCCTTTTCGTATCTCGCTGCTTTCTATATCATGAGTTCGCTTCTGCTCCTTTCGATTGTCCTCGATATGCTCGATCTTTACCCTTTGTATTGTGCATTAAACTTCAGCATGTTGGCGTAATTTTATTTTCTTCGGCATTATTATAACGCTCCTTGCAACGTCGATCCTTGAAGACTTACTCGTCTTTTAACCCTGCTTTAATTCCTTCGGAAGGTTCCTTTATACAAATTGTTGCAGGCCTTTGTGTCTTTGGGACAATTTTCGCAGATTTTTTGTTCGGGTCCATTTCATCCTGAAGTGTCCTCCAATTTCTCCGAAAGAATTAGTCATTGGCTTCTATTTGGAAGTGTCATTCGAAAATCTTTTCTTCGAAATTTTTGTCCGAGATATTTCTTCGAACTTTTTGTCCACGTCATTTCTTCGGACTCTCTGCAATCTACCATTCGGCTTTTGTGCAAGTGTCCACATATCGTTTGCAATGCTCGAAAGATACCCTTCGGACTTTCTGAAAAGGTCCACTTGCCCTTCAGAATGTTCAAAAGATACCCTTTGGACTTTTTAAAAAGGTCCACTTGTCCTTTGGAACGTTTAAAAGACACCTTTTGGACTTTTTGAAAATGTCCACTTGCCCTTCAGAACTTTCAAAAGATACCCTTCAGATTTTTTGAAAAGGTCCACTTGCCCTTTGGAACGTTCAAAAGATGCCCTTCGGACTTTTGTTAAGGGACAATTATTCGAAAAGGACTTGACAATTTTTCCAAAAAAATTGTCCTTGCCATTTTTTCAAAAGAATTCCTCCGAAGGAATTCTTCAAGACTATTTCGGGTTTTCCATCTTTCTTGACTTATCCGATTGCCTCTTCTAGACCCTTACAAGTTTTTGACATTACTTGACTTATCAACTTGAGAGAAGTAAAGTCGTTCCATAAACCCGACCAACTTTATTAAATCAGTTCGGAGTTTTGAGACTGCTTTACTTATTTTATAAGAGCACTTCACAAACCGGATTTACTCCACAAGTCTACTCAACTCAACTTTTGGCATTAATGCATGATCAGATTCAATTTTAATGACATCAACCTTTGACATCAATGACAATTCCATGTTGCCTTAGATGGGAATGACAATTCTTCAGTCCTCAGACTACTTTTTGGATCATGATATCAAAATTGTCAATTATCTCCTTGCTCAAATTGTCAATAGTAAATCCCAAATTCTATGCTTGTAAGATTTAAGCAACAAATTTTTACATACATTCAAACTTCTTACTTGAAAAACTATGAGTTCACTATCTCCAAATACTTACAAAAAATTGACTTTCTTCTTAGCCCATGTAATGTCCCCACTTTAGCAGTTGACCAAGTGTGTGTGTGCGTTAGCCTAGTTCTACATGGTCCCGAGGGCTAATGAAGAGTTTAAAGGGATCCTATAGTGTTTTGGCCTAGTCATTTCCAGTTTGGGCCAAAAGGGAGTTGATTTACTCAGTTTCAGGCATACTTACTATTTGTAGTAAGTTAGCAAGACACAGCGGAGGCCAGTTTTGGTGATTGGAATTGATACTCCTCAGCGAGAGCTTTACGCCGAACTATCACTTGCACTATTTGGAGTTTGATTGCTATTATATTTTAATGCCTAAAGTGTTATAAAAGTAGCATTTAACTTAATTACAAAATATTAAAGTGTTACTTTAATATTTACTTTATGGGGATGGTACCCAAGGGAGACATATGTAACATTTTAATATATAAAATGTTGCACATCTTTTATCCCACATTGCTCATGAGAGTTGAGTCGTCCATTGGAGAAAAAATAAAATGAAGTGTTTGTGGCTTCATTCAGCCTGTTGGATAAAAAAAAGTTGATGCACTTGCAGTTTGCAGGTTATTTTGGGCATTTGGGAACGTCCTTCCCATCTGTAGCACTCTAGACATCAATCCTTGGGATTGGTCTTTAGAGTCTATGCTTTCAACCTCATGTAGCCGTGCCATTGTAGTAGCCGCAACACTGTAGCAATCGCGCCACTGTAGCTGCCACATCACTGTAGCAGTCGCGCCACTGAAGCAGCCCATCATTGTAGTAGTCGCGTCACTGTACCATCTCGTAGCAGTTGCTATCTGCAGTAAGAGTTGGGAGAACCAAGCCTACGGAGTCCGTAGAACCAAGCCTGCAGAGTCCGTAGAAACAAGCCTGCAGAGTCCGTAGAAACAAACCTGCAAAGTCCATAGTTTTGCTGGACGGAGAACAAAATGATCGTACCTTCGGTATTCGCTGAGGATATTTGCTTGAAACAATGCTCATTCCATTATTGGAGTATTTAGTGAGTTATCGCATGACCGACATTGCACTTGTTTACTCATTTTGTAATCAATATAAATACAATGTGTTGGTTATTTCAGCTATGTGTTTATGCTTTCAATTCTATATTTATGTTACATGCCTAAGACTTTGCAAAACACAAAAAAAAGCAATACAAGCAAACCATTCCTGAGTCATAAGGGGTTTCAGCTAGGTTAGTTTTGAGCGTAACAGAGGTGCCCATTACAGTGGTATCAGACCCTGTTTTCCTGCCACCTGTGAGGTTTCATGCATCCAACACATCAGTATTACTTGAGGAGAAACCAGACAAACCCAAACTTACGTAATTTCTCAGAGATTGAAGAGGAGGGTGACCCTTTTTCAGCACCAGCCATGAGTGACAGAGATGGGGAAAGGGGAGAACCTAGCACTAGGGAGATGCTTAGTGATCTTGCTAGGGGTCAGAGGGAGCTACAAGCTACATTGCAGAATTTCCCTGTAGCCATTACACAACATTTGACTAGGGCAGATCAAGGCAATAATGCCAACCAAGGTAATAATGCCAATCAGGGTAATAATGTTAACCAGGTAGGTGGACAGGGTAATGGAGGTAATGGAGACGCATCAATTAATAGAGGAACTAGGACATATTCTAGAGCAGGTTCTACTACAAGACCACTCATGCCACGTTTTCCTCCGAGACAAAATGACCAGAGTAATGTTGGTCCTACACAGCAGGAGATACAGGACCAAATACTAGAGGATTGGAGAAATTTTGGACCGGATTTTCAGGGTGAGATGTCTTTCAGGGAGTACATGGATGTTAGACTGAAACATTTACCTCAGAGAGGCAACATGTAGCAACATTATGAGCTTAAGAAGAAAGTGGATAAGCTCTCAATTCCATATTTTGATGGTACAGGCAGGACTACAGCCAAGGCTTGAGTGCAAAAGCTCGATACATATTTCCAACTCAGCCCGATCCCTGAGGATGATGCCATCAAGTACGCAGCTATACATCTAGATGGCAGTGCCCATGAGTGGTGGCACCATGAGATGGTGACACTTGGACATACCCAAGTTGATTAATATGCAGAGTTCACCGAGAGGTTGATCGAGCGGTTTGACACGAAGGACCCAGAATTGCATTTCAAGGAGCTAGCACCGCTTAGATAGTGGGGTTCTGTGGAGGCCTATATCACTGAGTTCCAAAAGTTGGCAGTATTGGTGACAGATATATCTGGGAGGAGACTTCTTGTTCTTTTCATGGATGGGCTTTCCGATCCCTTGCGAGGATGGGTAAAGGGACACAACCCTTCTTCACTACAGGGGGCTATTAAGAAAGCGAGAGACCTAGCATCTTCTTCCTACAGGGGTAAATTTCACTCTAAGGACTCTCATTTTAAGAAAGATAATGAAAGAAAGACATTTCAGAAGGACCCTCAGCAGCCTAAGGGGGAAACTAAACGGTTGGACAATGACACCCTCAACGAGCTCAGGAAGAAAAAACTATGTTTTCATTGTAGGGAGCCATGGGATCCTTCCCATAAATGTCCGCTGAAGGCGAAGGCTAAACCAATGAAGTATTTTTCAGCAGATGAATCACCTTCCGAGGACAAGGAGCAACATTCCGATTCGGTGTCTAGTCAGGGTGATAGCACTGCTGAAGAGAGTTCGGATGATGAGAAGTCTCTTGCTCGGTCGACAGGGGTCCAGAAGGCCATTACCTTTAAGGTAAGAGGGATGATTCGGGGGCAGCGTGTGGTTTCAGTGATTGACACAGGGGCAATGCATAACTTTATCGATGCACAAATGGTGGCCAAGAGAGGCCTTCAAACAAAAGAGCACGCGGGGCTCAGAGTCATGGTGGCTAATGGCCACAAGTTATTATGCACCTAGAAAATTTCAAATCTTCGCATCAGATTGGGAGGAGGTTATGTAATGACCCTTACTAATAGGATCACTAAAAAATTGGTATTGCACTAGGGGAATTTCGTCAAACACTTACTATGAATATCAAAATTTAATATTGCACTGGGAATTTTGTCAAACAGGTCACAAGATAGACTAATATTGCATTGTAATTTTGACAAGCAGATTGTAAACAGTCCCAAGTGACTCAGTAATAAAATTATTAAATTCTGGAAAATTATAGTCCTGATAAAATATTTATGGCTATTTCAGCCTTACAAAATGAGCAGAATGTATACTAAAACCCTGATGCATAAGACTAAATAAAAATGGAACCTGTTTATTTATAAAAAACCTGGTCTGCAATTTATATTCTGACCGCTGTCCACAAACCCGTCCAGCAGTTGTCCGTACCCTGCTACAGGTACAGTCCGTACAATACGGACTGGTATGGATTTATTTTTTTGGTCTTCAAAATTCAAACGCCCTAGGTCCACAATACCACTGCCAAGCTGGACGCCTCAGAAAAAAATGACAAAAATTAAAATCGCCCCAGTAAGGACGCGCTGTAGACTTTGTTGATGGCTGGAAATCCCGTCCGTACGGACGTCCGTACGGATTTATGAAAAAACCTTCAAAAATCATCCCAAATGCTACTAAAAATTATTAAAAATTGCTGCCTCCAAGGGTTCGATTTTTCTATGCCAAAATTATGCTTCTCCTAGCCCAAAAATGTTCAAATACTGAAGATTTCTTAGCTGAGAATAAATCATCAAAATTCTCCAATTTAGCACACTTGAATTGGTTGAATACCAATTCCTCCAAGCAACCCTTCAGAAGATCTCTCACTTCCTCAGTTATGCAAATCACTTGAGAGGTATCGTTCTCAAGGATTAATCTAAAAATTTGCAGAATCTGAAGTCTTACAAATGCTCAAGAAGATTCAATGATCAAAATAAACTGAACTGGATGCCAAATAATAGACCCATAGGGTCTATTTATGCACTTTTCGAAACTTCCAAGAGTTTCCGTAATACATCATACAAAACTTGTTATACTTTTTAATAAAAAGTAATTTTATAAAAATAAAAATAAAAGTGCATTTTAAAATTAAAATATAACAATTTGGCCTCCATAATAAAATTATTATCTTCCGGAGCATTGTGAGCCATCGAATTGCAAACATGACCCTCTCACCACCTTCATCTGCCTACGAGAGTTAGGAATAGGCAAATCCACGTAGGATGTCAAGTCGCACTAGAGAGGGGACATGACAATCCGCCCCTCCTGAAATTGCTTGACCTCAAGCAATCTCAATGCCGGATGTTGCAGAATGACCTCACCCTCCCAAGTAGCGTCCTCAATGGGTAGATCCTTCCACTTAATCAAGTACTCTCTGATCACCTGCCTACGAAGCCGCTTTTTTCTGCTCTCCAAAATGGATTCTGGAATCAAAATCAATTTCCCTTCATCATCCAAGGGAGGTAATACCGCCGAAGGCACCACATTTTGACCCAACGCCTTCTTGAGGCGTGATACATGGAATACATTATGCACTCTATCTGGTGGTCTGCCTGGTGGAATCTTGATGTATGCCTTCTCATCAAGATGATATTTAGCCTTGTGCTGCTCCTCAGGTGTAGGCATCAAGGTACAAATAGCTGCTCGTTCTATATCATTATGCTTGGCTAGCCTCTCCATCCTCTTAAGTGTAATAGTCTTGTCATCACTATTACGAATAGCCTTCAGCACATGAGTTCTGCCATCTACCTCGAATGCATCTCCATATCCTTAAGTCTTAGGGTAATCTCCTCCAACGAATGTAGCCACTGCATCCCAAGCACTATGTCCATGTCACCCATGTTGACCACATAATAATCTGCCTTGAACTCATAGTTGTTCAAGCGTAGAGGTAGATCACGTACCATCCTGTCACATCGAAGAGTATATCCATCAGCCACCTTAACTTTCAGTCCCTCAAACTCCTCAGTGGTGAGTCCACGCGTCTCAGTGAAGCGTGCATCAATAAAGTTGTGCGTGGCACCAGTATCCATGAGTGTAATAACCTTTTGTCCAGCCAAGACACCTCTAATTTTGAAAGCACCCTCTCTCTGAATACTAGATAGACGTGCCTCCTGTAAATGTAACTCTAGTTCCCCCTTTTGTTCTACCTCCTGTTCTTGCTTTGCATCATCAAGATCATGGTACTCTGAGCTGTCTGAGTCTGAACCTTCATAATAAACCCACATCATCCTGTTGGCCTCTCCCTTAGGCCTCATAGGACAATCATGTCCAAACTCATAGGGATCCTTGCAATAGAAGCATAACTTCTTCTTACGCAGGTCATTAAGCGTTTCCTTATTCAAAGGTGCAGCTGACTTGTCTTTCGTATCTTCATCCTTCTCTTTACCTTTGTTGAAATCCTCTTTATTATCTTTGTTTGATGAAGAGCCTTTTGAACCGAACCTATTTGTTGGCGCTGCAAGTTCCATACTGCGGCTTTTCTTCATAGCTTCTTGGAATGTGAGAGGATTAAAGGCCTTGACCCACCCTTTGAGTGGTTCAGTCAACCCTTCTGTAAATAGCATGACTATTCTATGCTCTGAGATATCAGGTACCATTGCCGCTAATTTTGGGAAGTCATTAATATAAGTATCAAGTGAACCATGCTGTTTTAATTGTGCTAGTTCACGGAAGCTTACCTCAAGGTCTTTGACATCGAACCTTTCGATCAATCTGTTGGTAAATTCCTCATAGGTAGTGATGTGGTTGTGTCCCAGAGTGACCAAACCATGATACCACCATTCGTGAGCAGCTCCTTCAAGGTGCAATGTAACAAATCTTATGGCATCCTCAGGCATTGGTCTTAGAAAAATATAATTATCTAGTTTTTGAATCCAAGACCTAGCTGTACACCTGCTACTTCCATCATAGTTAGGCATGGAAATCTTACCAAGTGCTTGTCGATAATCATTCCTTGGCACATGGTGATCATTTCTTCCTCCTCTCTTATTCTTCTGATTCATGAACTGGTCAAATGTCCATATTTGTCGCATATCAGGAGGGAGAGTGGTATACTCCAAATAGGCCTGTCTAGCCTCCTCGCCAAATGGAGTAGCTGGAGCAACATGTAACTGTTCTTCCCTGGGTGTGAAAGTGGGAAAAAGAGGTCTAGAGGCTGATCCTCCAGCATGTTGTATGGACCTTTCCTCATTGACTCCACTATGTTCAGCTGTGTGCTGGTGACCTTGATCTGGAATGGCTTGCTGGTCCATTCTTGCCAATAAACGTGACATCATATCAAGAATGTTGTCAAATTTTTTTCAGCACTTGTCTCTCTATCTTCTTCTACCATATTCTGAATTGATTTGCCGGTGCCCTCAACGCTTCTGGCAATGTATCTTCTATTAGCTGAGGATTCTGATGAGGTTGCCTCTGCTGCTCCCGGATGTAATATTTGATTTCTCTTTCGCTCATCTGCTGTTTAGCGGACCACAGGATGGCAGGATGAAGGCTCTGATACCATTGTAATGACCCTTACTAATAGGATCACTAAAAAATTGGTATTGCACTAGGAGAATTTCGTCAAACACTTACTATGAATATCAAAATTTAATATTACATTGGGAATTTTGTCAAACAGGTCACAAGATAGACTAATATTGCATTGTAATTTTGACAAACAGTTTGTAAACAGTGCCAAGTGACTCAGTAATAAAATTATTAAATTCTGGAAAATTACAGTCCTGATAAAATATTTATGGCTATTTCAGCCTTACAAAATGAGCAAAATGTATACTAAAACCCTGATGCATAAGACTAAATAAAAATGGAACCTGTTTATTTATAAAAAAACCTGGTCTGCAATTTATATTCTGACCGCTGTCCACAAACCCGTCCAGCAGCTGTCCGTACCCTTCTATAGGTACAGTCTGTACAATACGGACTGGTACGGATTTATTTTTTTGGTCTTCAAAATTCAAACGCCCTAGGTCCACAATACCACTGCCAAGCTGGACGCCTCAAAAAAAAAATGACAGAAATTAAAATCGCCCCAATAAGGACGCGCTGTAGACTTTGCTGATGGCTGGAAATCCCGTCCATACGGATTTATGAAAAAACCTTCAAAAATCTCTACAAAAATCTTCCCAAATGCTACTAAAAATTATTAAAAATTGCTGCCTTCAAAGGTTCGATTTTTCTATGCCAAAATTATGCTTCTCCTAGCCCAAAAATGTTCAAATATTGAAGATTTCTTAGCTGAGAATAAATCATCAAAATTCTCCAATTTAGCACACTTGAATTCGCTGAATACCAATTCCTCCAAGCAACCCTTCAAAAGATCTCTCACTTCCTCAGTTATGCAAATCACTTGAGAGGTATCGTTCTCAAGGATTAATCTGAAAATTTGCAGACTCTGGAGTCTTACAAATGCTCAAGAAGATTCAATAATCAAAATAAACTGAACTGGATGCCAAATAATAGACCCATAGGGTCTATTTATGCACTTTTCGGAACTTTCAAGAGTTTCCGTACTACATCATACAAAACTTGTTATACTTTTTAATAAAAAGTAATTTTATAAAAATAAAAATAAAAGTGCATTTTAAAATTAAAATATAACAATTTGGCCTCCATAATAAAATATACTATCTTCCGGAGCATTGTGAGCCATCGAATTGCAAACATGACCCTCTCACCACCTTCATCTGCCTACGAGAGTCAGGAATAGGCAAATCCACGTAGGATGTCAAGTCACACTAGAGAGAGGACATGACAGGTTATGAGTTGGAGAGTGATTTCTATGTAGTTGACATGGGTGATTATGATGTCATCTTGGGAATGACATGGATGGCTTTTCTGGTAGAGTTTACCTTCAACTTGGCTAAGTTGGAGATGAGGTTTCAGCATCAGGGCAAGAAGGTGGTGCTTCGAGGTTTACCAGATGGGGGGCTCAGGGTTGGTATCATTGAAGAGGATGGAACGGTTATTTAGACATGATGTAGAGTGGGTAGCTGAATGTTTGATCATGCCTACACTTCCAGAGCAACAGGTTAAAAGCCAAACTCCAGATATACAGGAGATCATTTCTAGGCATGATAAGGTGTTTGGTAGCATTCCACATGGGCTTCCTCTCGAGAGGGGTATAGAGCATGTTGTCGAGCTAGAGGAGGGGCCTAAACCAGTCATCATCACCCCCTACCACCATCCTAAAAAACATAAGGATGAGATAAAGAAGTTGATAAAGGAGCTATTGCAGATGGGGCATATTAGGCCAAGCAAAAGCCCCTTTGCTTCAGCGGTTGTTTTGGTAAAGAAGGATGGGACAATGTGTATGTGAATTGATTATAGAGCTCTTAATAAGAAGACAATTAAAAACAGGTACCCCATCCCTAGGATTGATGAGTTGATTGATGAGCTGCATGGAGCACGGTATTATTCTAAGATAAACTTACGTTCAAGATACCATCAGATCAGAATGCGAACGAAGGACATAGAAAACACTGCCTTCAGGTGTCACTACGGGCTCTTTGAGTTTTTGGTTATGCCATTTGGGCTAACCAACGCTCCAACTACCTTCCAGAGTTGTATGAATCAAGTGTTCAGAGGGCAGCTTCGGAGATTTGTATTGATATTCTTTGATGATATTTTGGTATTCAGTAGGACTTGGGAGGAGCACTTACAACAATTAGAGGTGCTGGTTATTTTGGAGAAGGAATCACTGTATGCCAAGGAATCGAAGTGTGAGTTTGGCATGACAAATTTGCTCTACCTTGGCCATATTATCAGTGCTGATGGAGTTAGGGTGGATCCAAGAAAGATTAAGGCGATTGTTGATTGGCCTACTCCAACAAGCCTTACACAACTCAAAGGGTTTTTTGGATTATGTGGATTCTATAGGAGATTTGTGAAGGGTTTTTCACAAACTGTAGCACCATTAACAGATCTCACCAAGAAGGGTGCTTTTGTATGGACAAAAGTAGCACAATAGTGTTTTGAACATTTCAAGCAGGTGATGTCTTCATGTCCAGTTCTAGCTCTACCCAACTTCACGAAGCCTTTTGAGCTTCATTGTGATGCATCCGGTGATGGGATTGGAGCAGTATTGATGTAGGAGAAGCATCCCATTGCCTTTGAGAGTAGGAAGCTCTGAGGGGTGGAGAGGAGCTATTCTATTTATGATCGAGAGATGTTGGCCATCATGCATGCCTTGGCCAAATTCCGATCCTACTTGGTTGGAGAGACGTTTGTGATCAAGACGGATCACAACAGCATAGAGTATTTCATGGGCCAACGAGACTTGAATGACAGGTAGCAGAAGTGGGTCACTAAATTGCAGGCTTATGACTTTGACATTGAGTTTGTCAAAGTGAAGAAGAATGTAGTAGCTAACGCCTTATCCAGAAGATCTCACATTTGTGCTCTTGCATAGATTTTAGAAAATTGGAGGGATAAGATTATAGCAAAATATGCCGAAGATGCTTGGGCTTCTGGATTGATTTCAGGTACTATACAGGATGATTGCTATGAGGTGATAGATGGGTTGATCAAATTTCAGGATAGGGTTTATTTGATTCCATCATCACATTTAAGAGAGGCGATACTGAGGGCATTTCATGATGCACCTACGACTGGGCATCTGGGGGTCTTCAAGACCTACAGGCAGATCCGAGAGCGGTTCTCATGGAGAGGGCTCAAGGATGATGTTCAGAGGTATGTCAGGGAGTGTGCAGTCTGTCAGCAGAATAAGGAATAAGACACGTTCCCTGTTGGTTTACGACAGCCCTTACCCATTTCGGACAGGAAATGGGAAAGCATTTCTATGGACTTCATCACTGGCCTACCACAAGTGCAAGGAAGAGATTGCATTTATGTGGTGGTAGACAGATTGACGAAGTTTGCTCACTTCTTTGCTATCACTTCTACTTACACAGTAGCTCAGGTGGCAAATTTGTTCTTCAAGGAGGTTTTCAGGTTGCATGGATTACCGAGATTTATTGTTAGTGACAGGGATAGCAAGTTCATGAGCGCCTTTTGGTAGGAGTTGTTCAGGGTGTGCGGTACAGATCTTACACCTAGTACGAGCTACCATTCTCAGACAGATGGGCAGACGGAGATAGTAAATAGATGGGTGGAAGGTTATTTGCGGAACTATGTGACTACGCAGCAGAGAGCCTGGGTTAAGTGGTTACACATGGGGGAGTATTGTTACAATACCACATATCACATGACCATTAGGATGACTCCATTTATGGCATTGTATGGGTATGAAGCACCAAGCTTCATGGATATGGCTTTGGGGGACAACAGAGTGCCCAAAGCCAAAGACCTATTGCAGGATAGTCAAGATATCTTAAGAGTGCTCAAGGAGAATATACAATAGACTCAAAATCAACAAAAGTTGTATGCTGATCAGCATAGGCTAAAGCGCAGTTTTGAGGTGAGGGACATGGTGTATTTGAGGCTAAAGCCATATAGGCAGTCATCGCTCAAGAAGAGCAAAGTAGAGAAGCTGAAGCCTAGATTTTACAGTCCCTACAGGGTGATTCGCAGAGTGGGCGAAGTCGCCTATGAGCTTGAGCTCCCAGAGGGTAGTCGGGTGCACAATGTATTTCATGTGTCTAGGCTTAAGAAAGCCATTGGTCAGAGTGTAGTGCCTTCTGTAGATTTAACCCCTTTGGATGAGGAGGGGAAGCTCGTGTTAGTACCTGAGGCTATTCTGGACACCAGAGAGGAAACTCAGAAATAGGATAGTGAAGGAGTATTTGGTCAGATGGAGAGACCTGCCGGAGGAGGATGCTATATGGGAGAGTGAGCAGGTTATTCAACAGACTGGGCTGAGATTGCTTGAGGACAAGCAATTTCAAGGGGGCGGACTATAATGTCCCCACTTTAGTAGTTGACCAAGTGTGTGTGTGCGTTAGCCTAGTTCTACATAGTCCCGAGAGCTAATGAAGAGTTTAAAGAGATCCTAGAGTGTTTTGGCCTAGTCATTTCCAGTTTGGGACAAAACAAAGTTGATTTACTCAGTTTTAGGCATACTTACTATTTGTAGTAAGTTAGCAGGACACAGCAGAGGCCAGTTTTGGTGATTGGAATTGATACTCCTCGACGAGAGCTTTTCGGCGAACTATCACTTGCGCTATTCGGATTCCGATTGCTATTATATTTTAATGCCTGAAGTGTTATAAAAGTAACATTTAACTTAATTGCAAAATATTAAAGTGTTACTTTAATATTTACTTTATGGGGATTACCCAAGGGAGACATAAGTAATATTTTAATATATAAAATGTTGCACATCTTTTATCCCACATTGCTCATGAGAGTTGAGTTGCCCCTTGGAGAAATAATAAAATGAAGTGTTTGTGGCTTCATTCAGCATGTTGGATAAGAAGAAAAAATTGATGCACTTGCAGTTTGTAGATTATTTTGGAAATTTGGGAACGTCCTTCCCATTTGTAGCACTCTAGACATCAATCTTTGGGATTGGTCTTTGGAGTCTATGCTTTCAGCCTCATGCGCCATTGTAGCAGTCGCGACACTGTAGCCGCCGCGCCACTATAGCAGCCGCGACACTGTAGCAGTCGCGCCATTATAGCAGCTACACCATTGTAGCAGCCACATCACTGTAGCAGTTGCATCACTGTAGCATCTTGTAGCAGCTGTTATCTACAGTAAGAGTCGGGAGAACCAAGCCTGCGGAGTCCGCCAAACCAAGCTTGTAGGAGTCTGTAGAAACAAGCCTGCAGAGTCTGTAGAAACAAGCCTGCGGAGTCCATAGAAACAAGCCTGCGGAGTCCGTAGAAACAAGCCTGCGATTCGTAGAAACAAGCTTGCAGAGTCCATAGAAACAAGCCTGCAAAGTCCAGAGTTCTGCTGGATGAAGAACAAAATGATCGTACCTTCGGTATTCAATGAGGATATTCGCTTGAAACAATGTTCATTCCATTATTGGAGTATTTGGTGAGTTATTGCATGGCCGACATTGCACTTGTTTACTCATTTTGTAATCAATATAAATACACTGTGTTGGTCATTTCAGCTGTGTCTATGCTTTCAATTCTATATTTATGTTACATGCCTAAGACTTTGCAAAACACAAAAAAATAATACAAGCAAACCATTCTGGAGTCATAAGGGGTTTCAGCTGGGTTAGTTTTCAGCGTAACAGAGGTGCCCATTACAGCCCACTGCAAACTGTGGACTAACACTTTATACTCAACAACATTGTTTGAATAGCCAAACTGAAATTTAATAAAGGAGAAGTAACTTTGTTTTGTAGAAGAAACCAATATCATTCCAGCTCTGATTCCATGCTTTTTTCTTGATCCATCAAAGTATAATTGCCACAAACCTTTTTTAGATTTGTCTTCTTTGACCATGGTTGGAATTGGTGCATCATTCTCATGAAGACAATACACACCAAGACCCTCCTCCTCAATCAACTTGTAGGGATCATGCTCATGCAAGGTAGAAGCCCACTCATCAAGAAACAAATCTGAAACTCCATCCAAAGGTGAGTCGTTTTCTACATCACTAGTTTGTAATATTTCATCTGAGATGATACAATTTGTATTCACAACACTAGGCATGTATGGCTCCATATGAAAATGTGCAGTAGGCTCAAAATGAATTGTTACCTTTGTACCATACCTGATTCTGAATAGCAAATAGATTCAATCAGCTAATAAATATCCCCCAATCTTTGAGGTGAAATCCCTTGAGAGGCACATAGCAAAGTAGGGAGGCAAGTCTACCACAACATCCTACTGAATAGTAAGATTAGGACATGCATGTAAAGTCAATTTCAAATCCTTGATGATGCCTACCATCTTTGTTGATGACCCATCCAATTGCAAAACTTATTTGGTGTTTGGTTCATAAACAAGTCCAAGCTTATCTACAATCTGTTTAGTCATGACTGTACTACTAGCTTCACTATCCACCAAACAATTATGAACCAAAGTATCACCCACTATCAAAGAAATGTAAAAAAGAGGAGTTTTCTTTGAATTTACCTCAGTTTTGTATACCTTTGTTATCTTAATTGTTTGTTGTACCTGTTGCTTTGTTGGTTGATCCGAATTAGCCAAGACAACACCTTTCTCAACCAATTTTGGAGACAATTCAAGCGCTGAAAGCTGTTGGATAAACTTATCATTTTGCCTTGGAATTAAAAGAGAATTCCACATGCTAATGCTGATATTATATTTCTTCATTTGATCAACTATATTGAAATGAGATCCACTAACCTTTGGCTATATTTTTGATGCACTGGCTGCTCACGAATTAGAAGTATTTGTTGCACTTTACTAAACTCTATATTCTGATTTTTTGGGTTGTAGGGACAACAAACTGCTCTTTTGTACACTTAGCAACAATACTGGGAGTACTTAAAGTATTTGTTACCATTTGGGCTTCATTAACAGCTCTCATTTTAATTCTCTGATAGGTTATAGCTGCAACTTGACCACTTGTATCGTTAGTTTTAACATCTTGAGTAAAAACAACATGATCATCTACTTGCCAATTTATATTAATAACATCAGGTTGCCCTTGAACTTGATGAGTCTCTCCTTGTGATGCCAAACCTGTATCTTGATATTGACCTCCTTGAAAAGAGAACTCTTTTTGTGTCATCTGTGGCATGGTGATGTTCTGTGATACCAAAGCTTGGTTTTGAGCATCATTGAGTTTTGAAGGCTGCCAACCTGAATCCTACACCAAATTATTTTGAGGTGGGGTTGGAACAAAGGCTTTTGAAGTGGAAGGAGCATTCGGATTAAGAGTAGCATATGGCTTAGCTGGAGTTATGGCTTCTTGTGCTTGAGAGGTCTATTTTCTCTGAAACCCTGATAAGGAGGCCTTTGATCTTTGAAGGACTGATAGGTGTTCTGATTTTGCTGTTGATAGGGCCTATTTGACTGAAATTATTGCCTTTTGAGTTGCACTATTTCATTTTCAAAAGACTGTAGCAAACTTTTCAACTCTCTTATCTCACTAGCTTGAAGTAGGGGTTGTAATAGGAACTTGAGGGGCTGGTATAGAACTTATTTTTGAAAATATGGGCATTGAAAGTCTTGGAGAAAACTTATCAGCTTGTATGAAATTATTTTCAGCCTTAATTGCAACTTCGTAAGCATCCAGCAAAGTAGTGCCACCCATTGATTGTATCATCTCACTAATATCAGAATTAAGAGCTTTCAGATAGTACAAAAATGTATATTGAAGGGATGGCCTAATCGCCACAGGTATCCTAGTCCATGTTTTTTGGAATCTGAGGTTAAAATCAGACATTACCTTATGAGGAGCCCTTGTTATGGTGGTCAATTTCTCAACCAAAGAGAGATGATTAGATTTGTCTTCAAATTGCTTGACCAACGCTGCGCCCAATTCGTCCTAGGTGGCAATGGAATTAAGTGGCAAATTTCTATACCATTGCAATGCTTTTCCTTTGAAGGAGACAGCCAACAATCTAATAGCAACATTATTTTCAACAACATTATGGACTGAACAAAGATTAACAACATCCTGGATATGCTTAATAGGGGTTTGATTCTCCTGAGAAGAATAAATTGCTCTTGAGGGCAGACACTGGAATATCATCCAATTGGACTAAATTCAATGGACTTCCTCTATTGAATGGAGCAAACACTTGATTTCTAATGGCCATCTAGATAGTGGGGATTGCAGTGTTTAGAATGATAGGATGAGGAGGTAAATATTCCCTTTGAGGTATGGATTTACCCTCTTAGACCTTGCTCTTTTATAAGTTATAAATTCAAAAGGAATACCTTTACTTGATCTTGTGATAACCTTTGGCATGAACAAATTTCCTGAATGATGCTATGAACTCTGCAACTGGATGTAGATGAATATCTTTTGCTGCTGTGAAAACTCTTTAGATATGCAAAGAACTTCTTTGTGGTCCCATCGAGCGTGCCAAAAACTGTTGTCAATCTAGAGTTGCACCCTAATTGAAGACGTGCTGAAATGGCTAATCCTTGCTCTAGTTGAAACAATAGGATCTTCTCACGAGGGTGGGTGCCTCAATGATGAGAAGAACCTCCAGAGAAGGCTGATTCCTGTAAGATGTATCTATGAGGATCTCAACTTCTACGCTACAAACTGTCTGGGGAAAAGGGAAGAAAGAACTTGAAAGGAAATCCTAGCTAAAATGGTCATACACCTAATTTGTTTGATCCACTCAAATTGGGCTTCTAAGAACACTGATTCAGGCAAGGAAGAGGTAGAACTTCAACTCTAATTAATCAATACACAAGTATTTCACGAAAAAATTTAATTTAATGATATAAGCTTGAGGGAAATGGAAAAATAGGCCTGATGAAAGGCACTAAACAGCCACTAATATCCACTATAAACTCAACAAAAGACATTCAAACACAGAATGTGACCTGCATAACATGATCAGCTAGTAATTAGGTAAGGATCAAGACTTGACAAGGAAGAAAAGATCTACCATTTGTGCAAATTAATGACAAAATACACTATACCAACTTGCTGAAAATTGAGAAAACACAGTCCTCTTCTTATTGATTCTAAAAAAGATTACAACACAATCTTTGACAGAAGTTTTTTTGTCAAAAGAGGGATCATTTTTACCAAGGCTGAAAGCCAACTTATAGAAAAATACAATAGCCAAGAGATGGCATTGAAAATAGGAGAGAAAGTTAACTCTTCATTAGCCTAAGTCCAAATTGCGTTGCATGAGTATTTCAAATTTGTTTTTTCTTGTCTTTTGCCTTACATGAAGAATCCTTGGTGTTGAGGTGGACAGTGGCTAATTTTGAGCTATATTGTTTAGAATAATCATGCACGGAACGTTTTGGCATTGGAAATAGAACGGTGGCTAATTTTGGGTTGCTAAACCTCTCTATCATGCAATAATGCTACACCTACTTCCAAATTTGGCATTCTTCATGAGCTGCTAGAACGTTTGAAGAGTTGAATTGACTTTGGAGATAAACTTGACTTCAACATCCAGTCAATTGAAGCCTTGACCAGTCAATGGTAATTAGCCCTTGCATGGAATTCTATGTTAAGAGTCCATAGATGAGCTCTACTCAGACTGTTGGAACGTTTGGAGAAGCGTGACTTTGACTAGTCAAATTGTGGGTCAACTGAAACTTAGCAATCTGCCAAAAAAGCCCTTGTTCTCATGTATTTTCTTTTATATTGGTCTGCTTGTTCGTGTCTATTTTTGGTGGGATTCTATTTTTGGATAATTTTGTCTATATTTGGTCTATTATCCTGTTTCAACCCCTTAGCCTAATTCTTTTGGATATTCTTTTGTTATCTGTGGATTTCCTTCAAAAAAATTTGTTGACCCTTAGTTTGACTTTGGATTTCTTTCAGATTTTTTCTTGCCCCTTGGTTTTATCTTCTCCTATGGACATTTGTTTTTTGTGGACTTTTTGTTTATCTCCCTTAGTCTTCTATTTCCCTTGAAATTCTTGTTTACTGGCTTTATGTCTGCGGATTTGTTGGTTTTATTTCCTTTAGAAAGAATGTCAAAGTCCCTTTGATTTCTTCATTTCCTTTGGATTTTTCTTGTTAGGTCCGAAGGGATTCCTTTGGGAAAGTCAGTCAACAGAAAAGTCCGCAGGGAATCAAAAGAGAAGTCAACAAGAAAAATCCGAAGGACTTAGTCCGAAGGGATTCCTTCGGAAAAGTCAGTCAACAGAAAAGTCCATAGGGAGTCAAAAGAGAAGTCAACAAGAAAAATCCGAAGGACCTTTATTTTCTTTCCTTAGTTTATATTTCTTCGGGTTTTTTGTTTTTTAAAATTCTCGTGGACAAAAAGTCCGTGGGATTTGTCTCCTTGCTTTCCAAAGACAGCCCTTTGGGCTTCCTATCTTAGTCCTTTCTCGAAGGGCAGGTGCCCTTCCGGCTTTTTGTAAAAGCCTTTAAACTTGTTAGATGGACCTTCCCAAAGGGCACATGCCCTGCCCTTCGGGTTTTTTGCAAGCAACTCTCCCGAAGTTGACGTGTACCTTCCCAAAGGGTAGGTGCCCTTCGGGATTTTTGAAAATGACCCTTTCGAATGGTACCGTGCCCTTCGGGTTTCTTGTTTTGTCCTTTTCTGCCTTCTAAAGACACCCCTTGCAATTCCGCGGACTTATAACAAGACTCATTCCTTCAGATTTCCTGTGTCCCTTCCAAATTTTGCAATGGTCCTTTTCGAAGGGCAGGTGCCCTTCAAAATTCCTGTAAGTGTCCTCCATTAGCCTGTGAAATGCCTTCGGGCCTTTTGAAAACTGTCCTCCATTAGCCTGTCCATGCACTTTCCTTCAAAAAAGTTGGAGCCCTTATGTTA
The DNA here is from genome assembly GCA_037957365.1 of Torreya grandis. Lineage (NCBI taxonomy): Eukaryota > Viridiplantae > Streptophyta > Pinopsida > Cupressales > Taxaceae > Torreya > Torreya grandis. Next base: position 8,258,774 of record JARHVA010000012.1, on the reverse strand, counting down.
AAAAACATTTCCGAATGGCACATACCCTTCAGAAAACCTACCAGTGACCCTTCGGACTTTCCTGTGTGCCCTTTTTGCATGTCATTTAAAACTGTGCCTTTGAATTCTTTCGAACTTTCTTGTGAAGTCTTTGAAAACTCTTTCCCTCAGACAAAAAGTCCGAGAAAATTGTCCATGTCTTTGCAAAAAAAATCCAAAAAAATACACTATTCTGTAGGTGTCCAAAAGAAAAGACTTGCCTTCGTTCATAAGCAAAACCTATAGGCCTGTAGGTTAACATGATGACTGTATGTGATGTTTTTTTGAAGGAGAAAACCCTTTCGAATTGTTGTATGTGTCCTACCCTTGAACGGACTGTATGTTCTATATGGTGGCTGTAGGAGTCCATCATGGTGGCTGTAGAAGTTCAAAGATAAAACTGTAGGAGACCTTTTCGTGCACTTAGAAGCTAGCTTGTTTGATTGACCGTAGATCCTTTTGATAATAACGACTTGTCACTAAATCTCGACAAAGACCTTTCCTATTTCAATGTATCATTCTTGTGAACACACTTGATTGAGTATCATTGTTGTAGGTGTCTTTCAAATTTACATGGTTGTAGGTATGCATTTAAAGACCCCAAGCCTCACTGAACTTAACAAAACCCTTTTTCTTTTCATTATTTAGGACCCAAAATGGATTTACAAGACAAATTGGCACCATATGTAGAGTTTCGAATAGTAGTGGTGACAATTTGCCCTGTGGGGCAAAATTGTCAACAGGTCCTGTTGTCAACTTGAAGTTGAACCCTGGTCGAAGATGTGCTAAAACGGCTAATCCTCGCTCTAGTTGAAACAATGAGATCTTCTCACGAGGGTGGGTGTCTCAATGGTGAGAAGAACCTCTAGAGAAGGCTGGTTCTTATAAGATGTATCTATGAGGATCTCAACTTCTACGCTACAAATTGCTTGAGAAAAAGGGAAGGAAGAACTTGAAAGAAAATTTTAGCTAATATGGTGATACACCTAATTTGCTTGATCCACTCAAATCGAGCTTCTGAGAACACTGATTTAGACAAAGACGAGGTAGAACTTCAACTCCAATTGATTAATACATATAAGTATTTTATGAAAAAGTTTAATCTAATGATCTAAGCTTGAGGCAAATGACAAAATAGGCTTGATGAAAGGCAGTAAACAGCCACTAATATTCACTATAAACTCAGCAAAAGACATTCAAACACAGAACATCACCTACATAAATGACCAGCTAGTAACTAGGTACGAATTCAGACTTGACAAGGAAGAAAGAAAATCTATCACTTAGACAAATCAATAACAAATATATAGTATACCAGCTGCTGGAAATTGAAAAAACATAGTGCTCTTATTGATTCTGAAAAAAGGTTACAGCACAATCTTTGACAGAAGATTTCTTGCCAAACGAGGGATGATTTTTTTACAAGGCTGAAAAACCAACTTATAGAAAAATACAATAGCCAAGAGATGGTGTTGAAAATAGGAGAGGAAGTTAACTCTTCATTAGCCCAAGTCCAAATTGCGTTGCATGAGTCTTCCAAATTTGTCTTTCCCTGTCTTGTCTTACATAAAGGATCCTTCGCATTGAAGTGGACAATGGCTAATTTTGGGCTGCTAAACCTCTCTATCATGCAATAATGCTACGCCCACTTCCAAATTTGGCATTCTTCATGAGCTGCCGGAACGTTTGAAAGTATGAGATGACAATAACATGCATGAAATCCAATGCCAATGCCAATTTTAGAACTCCGACTTGATCCGTTGGAAGCCGAGTTGGAACGTTTGAAACGCTGAGTTGACCTTGGAGATAAGCTTTTTGTCCGAGTCTATTTGCCTGTTCTTCAATGTTTGCAACTTCAAACTCTTCACTAGCACGTACTTCGGATTCTTCACTGGCACCTACTTCGGATTCTTCACTGCTTGTTACTTATAAAAAGAGATAAGTCATTCACCCTGAGAAACCCGAAATGCACTATCTTGAGTAATTCAGGTTTTTCAACCCAGATTACTTCTGTTGAAAAAAACTTTCATAAGCAAAGCACTTCTCAAAACTCGATTTGCACTGTCAAGAGTAATTTGGGTTTTCCAACCCAGATTACTTCTGATGAGGGGTTTCAACTGTTGATTACTCATAAAATAAAATAAGTTCTCTTGTAAAACCCGAAGGCTTCTTCCAAAAACCTGACGTCTTTTTCTGTGTAAAACCCAAAGTCTTGCTTGAATGCCCACCCTCTCACACTTAGGCAAAATTTTGGCATGTAGGCCAAAAAAATGGCCAACATTTTCGGCGACTTGCAGGGAAGCATGCCTGCTATGCTTGAGAACTCAGACCATATAGATGTTATTTGAACTCCCAAAACAATGATAAACCTGGTTTTTGACTGAAAATCTCCTCTGGTCATGGCTGAAGTAACCTTTCTCCTTCAAAATAAAAAGGGGAACACACGAAAACAGAAAAACTAAGAAACAAATGTGCAAACAAGCACTTATTGGAACAAAATTGAATGAAACCACTGTTCCTGAACAAAACTTGGAGGAAAACAAACAAATAAGGAACCTAGCTAATCATGACAAAGCATGATCCACTTGGATCAAATGGGAAATTCACGAACTCACTCCGTCCAAGAGATGGTACAAGTTGCAAAGCAGGATGTGTATTGAACATGACCTCTGATAAGGCACTCTCCTTGTCCACCAACTGCATTAACATCTTCTCAAATGAGTCATCAACAACAAAACAGTCACCAACAAAGACAAACTCATCAAGTATTTCCTGATCTTTTTCATACTGCTTGTCATCTCCCTGCTTGTCAAGTGATATCTCATCTATGCATTGTTCTTGAGTGCCCTCATCCTTCTTATCGACTGCTGCAAGTTCATCCAGCGCTTCAAGGAGCTTTGAATAGGCAAACCAATCTGTATTCTTGATTAGATTTCTCATAAACATGCTCTTCAATAAACAACATATCCATACAAAGTTCTTCAATTTCATGCAGAGATTCAAGGTACAACTGCCAATTATCCTTTTGTTCCTCATTTTGATCTATAGAATCAGCTTGAAAGCTATCTGGATCCTTCTCAATAGGAGATACCTGTAACTCATGTATGACTTCAATTTGTACCAACTCCTCTTGAAGTTCCTCTACATCAAGATTAGTCTTCTCACTCTCAACTATAATTGGATGATCAACTACAACCTTAAGTGAAGTATCAATAGGAAATTCTTCCTTAAACACATCTAAAGCATCCTCCACACACTGTGCAAGAACTTGACCTATAGCTGCAACCTCTTTCTCAATCCTCCAAAGAACAGGGTCCTCCTGAAGAAGGAAGATGGTGGGAGGGTGATGAAATTCATTTGTTTGAGAGGAAAAATGAAGCATGGGAGGTTGATCATGATCAGGTTTTGGAATCTTGAGGACAGTGGAATTATCTAGGGAGTTTTGGAGAGGAGGAAAAGAGAAACTCTTAAAGACCTCTGTATTTTGTTCCTTCCACTTGGTCATCACCTCTTCAAAGTCTGAAATCTCCTTATCCTCATGGAAAACTTGTGCTTGAGAGATGAGTGGTGAAGAAATGGGGCTATAAGACAGCTTCGTCTCATGAATAATCACTTTAATAGGCTCTTGACTCCAATTAGGAAGCTCCCTTGGCACACACTGGGCATGGTTAAGAACCTCATGAGAATAAGGAGTACAAGAACCCTTTGTAGACAAGTGACTCAACTCGATTTTCTACCTATCCTGAGCCTCCATCTTCTCTAATACAAAAATACATAGCTCATTTATCTCCTCTGGATCATTGGACACATTTTGGAATAGACCATTCACTTCTTCATATTGAGAGTTTGAACAAACTTTCCTTGCATATGCTAGTATTTTGAGCTCTATCTCATCCATTCTTTCTTGGAGCCAAGGCTGCTCATATGATTGATATGGCTCAACATAGCTTTGATAATACCCCTAATAAGGCTGATTAGGATCATAAAAAGGCTCATAGGCATCATGATAATGCTGGTATGATCCATCATTGGGCTGAAAAGGAAACATAGCATAGGAATTATCTTCATATATAGCCGTCAAAACTCATTCATGATAATGCAATACTTACATGGAAACTGTGATTGGATTATTAGAAGCAACCACCTGAGCTTGGAATTGCCAAATACTTCTTGAAAAACGTTGTTGCAACTACAAGTTCATTAAGACCAGCTCCAAACGGGTCCCATCGGATGTGCCAAAAACTGTTGTCAACTTGAAGTTGCATCCTGATCGAAGATGTGCTGAAACGGCTAATCCTCACTCCAGTTGAAATAATGGAATCTTCTCACAAGGGTGGGTGCTTCAATAGTGAGAAGAATCTCCAGAGAAGGCCGGTTCATGTAAGATGTATCTATGAGGATCTCAACTTCTACGCTACAAACTACCTGGAGAAAAGGGAAGGAAGAACTTGAAAGAAAATCCTAGCTAAATGGTGATACACCTAATTTGCTTGATCCACTCAAATCGAGCTTTTGAGAACACTGATTCAGATAAAGAAGAGATAGACTTCAACTCCAACTGATCAATACACATAAGTATTTCGCAAAAAAGTTTAATCTAATGATCTAAGCTTGAGAAAAATAGAAAAAATAGGCTTGATGAAAGGCACTAAACAACCATTAATATTCACTGTAAACTCAACAAAAAACATTCAAACACAGAATGTGACCTGTATAAATGACCAGCTAGTAACTAAGTACAAATCCAGATTTGACAAGGAAGAAAGAAAATCTATCACTTAGAAAAATCAATAACAAAAATACACTATACCAGCTGCTGAAAATTGAAAAAGCATAGTCCTCTTCTTATTGATTCTGAAAAAAAGTTACAACACAATCTTTGGCAGAAGATTTTTTACCAAAAGAGGGATGATTTTTTTTAAAGGTTGAAAAACCAACTTATAGAAAAAAACAATAGCCAAGAGATAGTGTTGAAAATAGGAGAGGAAGTTAACTCTTCATTAACCCAAGTCCAAATTGCGTTGCATGAGTTTTCCAAATTTGTCTTTTCTTGTCTTTTGTCTTGCATTAAGGATCCTTGGTGTTGAAGTGGACAGTGGCTAATTTTGGGTTGCTAAACCTCTCTATCATGCAATAATGCTACGCCCACTTCCAAATTTGGCATTCTTCATGAGCTACTGGAACGTTTGAAAGTATGAGATGACAATAGCATGCATGAAATCCAACGCCAATGCCAATTTTAGAACTCCGACTTGATCCGTTGGAAGCCGAGTTGGAACGTTTGAAAAGCTGAGTTGACCTTGGAGATAAACTTGACTTTAACAACCAGTCAACTGAAGCCTTGACTAGTCAACCATAATTAGCTTTTGCTTGCATGGAATTCTACGTTGACTCCGTCTTTTGTTTGTGCATGGGTTTCTCTCAACCCAACTGTTTGTGATATCTCTTGGCTAAATTTAGAATTTTGCTTCTTAACCTCTGTCTATATTTGTCTTTCCACAGACTTTCCCTTCTTACTTATTCCTTCGGCCTAATGTTCATTCTCTTCAGGTCTTTATTATCTCGGACCTCTCCCTTTTGTTTTATTTCTTTGGATAATCCATTGGGCTATTTGCTAAGTCATTTTCCCATGGATTAGGTTCATTCTTTTCGAACTTTGCTTTTGTCTCTCTCTACCCTCGGACTTTCCTTCGGACAAAAAGTCCGAAGGAATTGTCCATTCTTTCGGATTTTGTGTTGTGCGTCTTTTCCCGTGGAGTCTGTGGTCTTCGGACAAATTCCCGCAGGCTTGTATCTCTTCATTTTCCTGTGGACCTATTTCCTTGGTTCCGTTTATTTCCTTATGATTTTGCTTGGCTTCCCGTGGACAAAAGTCCGTGGGATTTGTCCCTTGGCCTAAAAAACAGCCTTTCGAAAATCCTGTCATGGTCTTTTCTCGAAGGGCAGGTGCCCTTCGGGCTTTTGTAAAGCCCTTAAAATTGTGAGATGAACCTTCCCGAAGGGTAGGTGCCCTTCGAGATTTTTTACAAACGTCCCTTCCGATCTTGAAATGAGCCTTCCCGAAGGGTACCTACCCTTCGGGTTTTTTGTCAACGTCCCTTCCGAAGGGTACCTGCCCTTTGAGTTTTTAAATAGCCCCTTGGACTCTTCAAACAACCCCTTCTTGTCGAATAACCCTTAAGAAAAAGGCACCCGGGTTTTTTGAAGGACACTCGGGTTTTTTGGAGGGCACTCGAGCTTTTTGGAAATGTTCTTTCCGAAGGGTACACTGCCCTTCGGATTTTTTAATTTGTCTTTTGAACTTTTTTGAAGGAATTCCTTTGGACAATTCCTTTGGGCTTTTTGTCTGAGTCTATTTGCTTGTTCTTCAATGTTTGCAACTTCAGACTCTTCACTGGCACCTACTTCGAATTCTTCACTGACACCTACTTCGGATTCTTTACTACTTGTTACTTATAAAAAGAGATAAGTCATTCACCCTAAGAAACCCGAAATGCACTATCCTGAGTAATTCGGGTTTTCCAACCCGGATTACTTCTGCTGAAAAAAACTTTCATAAGCAAAGCAATTCTCAAAACCCGATTTGCACTGTCAAGAGTAATACGGGTTTTCCAACCCGGATTACTTCTATTGAGGGGTTTCAATTGTTGATTACTCATAAAGTGAAATAAGTTGTCTCTTGTAAAACCCAAAAACTTCTTCCAAAAACCCGAAATCTTCTGCGTTGTAAAACCCGAAGTCTTGCTTGAATGCCCACCCTCTCACACTTAGGCAAAATTTTGGTATGTAGGCCAAAAAAATGGCCAACAGGTCCCCATGAGGGTTTGGTGGGCTATTTAAAGCCTAATATACATTCTGGAATTTATTGTAATTATTTGAATAATTACTCAATATTTAATTCAGTATTTCCAGCACTATTTGTGGAAGTCATTTGTTAAAATTCAGGTATTTATTATTGCTGTATTTTTTCAATAAGGTTGACCTGTTTGGCTGAGTTAGAGGGTCAATTTGTGCCCTAATAATTGCTGGGAAATTAGTATATTTTCTGTGGTGGTTTAGCATAATTATTTATGTATTTTGTGAGGGTTTCAAGGCTAAAAAGGGCTTGAGGGTTAGCTGTAATTTCCTGAGCATTTCCAGCAAGGTGACACCTTGGATTCAAGGTTGGTAACTTCATTTTATGCCCTAAATTATGTGCGTACCAATTCCAAATTGTTGCTAGGGTTTGTAGTGATATATTACAATATTTTGGCAAGGGTTTGATATCTATGGTTTGGCTGGAAAAATAAGAAATTCATATTTGTTTGGCTAGGGTTTGATATATTTAAATCATATTTTGCACATGTGGTGTTAGGGTTTGTTGAGAAACCCCTTTGATCTAATTTCAGCCCTAAAAGAGACATTTCAATGCACCATCATTGGAAGAAGTGGAAGAAGCATCATCAATGATATAGCAAAATCATCCGAAGATTTAGATCCTCCTATGTTATTTCCATTGGAAGTGCTGATCCATAGTCAGCATATATTCCATTGCACAATTCATCATGGATATATATTTTTTCTTAGGTGTTGTTTCCATTTTCTATGCTATTGAAACAACAATCGTAGGCTGCATGTTGATGTTACTACAGCTTTAAGATTGCCCTCTACATCATATATTTATCATGCAATTGTGTACATGCTCACATACATGCCTACATTTATTGCATATCTTGATTCATACTCCTTATATGCCACTATCAACATGTGACTCTTCTCTATTCCACAATAACAATAGTGCAACAAAGAGTATGTTACTTATTTAACTTATGTGAGAATGAATTCAACTTCTATTGGCCACTATAAACAAGTACTATGATTGCAATCAGCTTTACATGTCAATTAGATGCTCTCTTATGTGCATGAGTTAATGTAGAAGTTGCAAGGAATTAATTTAAGTTAAGAAAATGATTAATGAATGAAACACACATAAAAAGATATGAACACAAGGATTACCTTGGAGAGACCCAATGGGAACTTATGCTTGCTCATATCCACTATCTGTCGCAAGTTATTACAAGCCAACTGCTCCACGTGAGCCTTCACATGCATTGTATCTTTTGCTGGCACCTCTACAATGCTCTCCTAGCTTGCATTGTTGTGGATTAGTTGCTTCTTCAACATGCTTGACTGATGTCCTCAGCCATTCTCATATGTTCTTTCATCTTCTACCTTAAGAACTCCTTTACAATGCATTTCAATGGCTTTGAATCTTCTCGAGTGCCTTTACTTGACCCCTAGGGGTTAAATTTATGCTAAGGGATGGGCAAGAGTTGTGCAGATAATTTGGAATGACTCCCATGCAAAGGACAGAATAATTAATTCAACCTCCTTTTGGATGCTTAGCTCTGCTATTTTGTTTGATATGGAACATTTTCAATCCTAGCTGAACTTGTTCTGGTGTCCTTGTTCCAAGGCGACGATTTTGATTGTAATTGAACTATTGATGAGTTCAACTGCGGTCAAAATTGTTACTTATGATCTTTTTGTCCAATTGGTGTGACCCCAATATGTCTGAATCATCTCTGAGCCCCAGTGCACCTGTTTCCCCTGTTCTGAATCTGATTTTGCATATCAGCCTGGCCCGATTCTTTCTTAATGAGGTTAAAAACATGTTTTCAGACCTTATGTAGTCTCACAAACTAAGAAGTACAGCTGATTAACTTAATCAATTGAATTATGAAGATATTTCAAGATCCATTTTGCATCAAGTGCCAGCACCATTCCATGATGTAGATCTTCTTTTAGCCTCCTGTAATTTCTCACGTATTTCTTCTTTCTCTTCATTTTGATTCATGAGATTGTGAAAGGCAGACACAATAATGTTTTTCATAACATACATTTTGAAATTTTAAACATTTTGATGCTCATCATACTTTTTAAAAGTAGGTTTGACAAGCTTAAGGAGGATTTATCAATTCTATCATTCATATGGACATGAGCACTTCTTAATTCAACAATGTCCATCATCAAGTTTTGATTAAGGAGTTTTAGAATGAGGATATCCTTGTCCTTTTCAAGCAACTGCAGCTGAAGTCAAGTGACCTCTTTTCATGCAATGAATCAACCTCCTCGGTCACATGACTCACGTTGGATGGCTTCTTTTGGCTTATAAAAGAGCTTCTAAAAAGTCTCCCCATGCGACCTTCAGCGATTCAGTATTCTTGATATGACTAAACAACTCATCAAAGACATGAGGGTGCAACTTTCCAAGAGCCTTAGCTCTCCTATTATTCCACTCATATCTTTCCCGTGTATCTATAAGTTCCTTCTCATGACCATTGATAAAACCCACAAGCCATAATTCCTCAATCCTTTCTTGATTTTCTACCTACATAGGTTGTAAGTGGGCATGTAAGCATATATGCCAGGTTTAGAGAAGTGCATAATTGGTGACTGAAAAAAGGGTTTTATTTGAAAACAAACCCAATATCAATGTGTTTGCCAATAGAGAGCAATACCTATGAGTGGACATGCACACTTGAATTGCACGCTGGAATGCTGCAGTGGAACTTTCAACTCTAAAATTCCACAGGAACTGCTAAATCGGAAATGCCAAAGTGGAATTGCAAACCCTGATATTCTACAAGTGGAACTGCAAAATCTAAATCCTGTAGCAGACCTGAAAACTGGAAGTTCTTCAGTAGAATTGCAAACCAAAAAAATGTGAACACGAACTGCACACAGGAACTGTGAAACCAAAACATGTGAGGTGGAACTGTCCATTGTCCGAGACTACACTGTGGAACTATGTATGGGAACTGTTTAAAGTGGGAATGGTGAACATGAACCATGTAAAATAGAAATCGCGAAGAACTGTGCACCTGAAAACTTTTCAAAAACCATTGATCAACAAATGATCTTCCATGGTTCCACTGCGATCTTGTCTTCAGAGCGACTGAGTTCTTCATACCACATGGTAAGGCTTTGTTTGGTACAATACGATGATCAATTTCATGGTTATATTCTTTAAGTATCAAATGTATACACCATTCAACAACAATATTTGCGCATAATATATGTGATAGGGTACAGACTACCCAATAATGTATACTTTGTGATTAATCAATTGATCGATCACCTGTCAATGGTGTTTTGAGATATTCACTCATCCCTTTGAATATATTAATGATGTGCAACGTAGTGGTATAGCTGACATACTCAATATAGGAGGATATGACACTGACTTTAACCATCCGTACTGGCTTTCACTTGCACTGCTGGCATAGGGAACACCAGTCAATGTTTACTCACACTGACAGAGGATACTTACAAGGTCCATGTTTTTTTAGCATCATGGTTAATGAAAGCGATATTCAACTATCTACAGATTAGAGATTAATTTCTTATGCTTTATTTAAAACATGCTATTATGCTTATTTAATGAGAAATGTGCCCAATGCAAATCAAGATATTTTATGTATTCCACTGTCAATATTGTCTGCAGATTTGGGCATTGCTGAAGGAGATGGACGGTGAATTCTTAAAGGTTATCTTCAAAACCAATTCAACTCAAATGAACATTGAAATTTGGTTTACTTGTTTTTCTATGTTTGTTGGAGGATGTCAATATATGATTTTTAGCTTAATTCTAATGTGGCATTTGATCCCTCTTAAGCGCAGAACTACTGAATTGGGTTTGTGCCTTATTGAATTCAGGTTTCTCTGATGTTTCTTTGTCAATAATCTACCTTTAATATGGCGTAATAATTGGCCACTCAATAACCATGTAAAGTTTTTGTTGAATCTTTGAAATAAGACATAATAGTACCCAGTACATATCTTCCCTTTATGCCATGACGTTGGAGCTGTTTTCATTGTTCAAAGTGGTCATGGACTATGGAATATGCCATGATTTTTATACATTTTCAGATTACATCTGATCACCAAGTATCTGCAATAGTTCAGTTTCTAGGAATTCTATACAAATTTTGTTCCTATTGCTATGCTGCCAATATTAGAAAGAATACTTGACAGAATTTCGAACCTTGGCTATACTTGCCAAGTCCTCCTCATGTGTAGCCCATTGGCTGCATCAACTTTGAACCAATGACCCTAATGTGCTTATGATCACTTGTTGGAACTAGAATGTCGAGCTCTTCACTGAATGACACTTGGCACAAAAAATGAAAATCCCTCCAATTTAGCTCGCCACTTGTTGGTAATTGGTCTCTTGAGACAGCAAAAAATGTTTTTATTAAGCCTCCAATGTTACTTGGAATTAAACCTGAGACCTTTCTTCAATTTAAGTGCCTTAGCCAAGTGGGATAAATGCTTGGCTGGTCACCATGTTATTGTTAGTGTTGGTGACGCTTATGTCTTTGCTGCAATATCTTCACATCCCCCTGTGGCTCAATTCTTTCTTCTTTGTCCATGGTCTTAAGATTACCTAGGCTGCAGACCTCTTTTTGTATCCTCCAAACAACTATACAGCATAATCTCTCAACTCCAAGCTCTGCTATTCACCTGCAACATGCCTGCTGTTTGCCCAACCCTCTACTAGCCACACACAACCCCTTTCTTCCTTGGCCCTCTAGTGGCCACACATGGACCATTCCTTCTTGGTCCCTATATTGGGTCTTACACCCGACCCTCACCTTTACATACTGCCACGACCTTCATGGCCTCCAACTAGGCCTGCAACAATAGCTTACCTATGTGCCCTTACCTACCTGGGATTCACACATGCAACCTTAAACATCACTTGCTTCTCTGTGGGCTCCCTTCACTACCGTTCAATACCTGAGTTATTGCAATTCCTTTGGTGGCACTTTGATGGTCCACACACCTCTGCTGAGGCTTTTCCATGGACAATAAAGCTAATGGTGGAGCAAGGGTGGCTCCTCCCAATCTTCGCCACTAGTGGTGGTGTTGCGATGCTCCACTACCAGTGGTGGAAGACTATATTTTTTTCTTTCTACCTTTCCACCACCACTACCACTCCACCAGTGGTGCCTGTTGGCCATTTTTGGCCCAAAATTTTGCCCAAGTATGAGAAGGCAGACATTCAAGCAAAAGTGACAAGTTCAGACAACCTCGAGTTCTCCAAAGTAGAAGTCTTCGGGCTTTCGAAGTTGCAAGACTTCGGGTTTCTAAGGGCATAGTGCAAATCGGGTTTCCAGCGGTGCTTGACTTCTAAATATTTTATAAGCAGAAGTATTTCGGGTTCTCCAAGGAGCACTACTTAATTACTTCATAAGTTGTGAGCAGTCGGAAGCCTGAAATAAGTAAAGGGGTTTGGCAAACCCGATTTGGTCTCGAAAAATAGTGCTTCTCAGGTTCTTCAAGGGACAAGTCTTCTCCAAAGAATACTCCAAGGGTCATTGACAAATCCAAAGGGCATTTCCTTCTCCAAATGGACAGTTGCAAGTTTGTCGAAGGCCCTTTTGAGCTTTGGGAGGACCATTTCAAATTTTCTGAAGGGTATATTTCCCTTCGGAAAAGACCATTTGTAGAAGCTCGAAGGGTCCCTTACCCTTCGGGATAGCTCTTACAAAAGCTTGCGCAAAATAATTCCGAAAGAAAGGAACAAAGGAGCCCGCAGACAAAGTCCAAAGTAGGAGAGATCAGAAAGCCCGAGTTACTCTGCATAGAGTAAATCGGGATTCTTCAATGGCTTAGCTTGAAAATATTCATAAGTCAAGTAGCTTTGAAAGCCCGAATTACACAACAAAGAGTAAATCGGGTTTCCAACTCTACTTGCCTAAATAGGCTTAGTCCAATGGCACATTCTAAGGATTGACAGTGCATAAGAGTCATGGAAAGGACAAATGAGAGGCTGCCAAATGGCACAAAGGGCACCCAATTGGCAGGGAGATCGACGATCCATAGGCGTCCACAACGGGAAGATCCACGATGCAGGTCAAGAATCCAAGGCAACGTCCAACGGCCAATCAAGGCATACCAAGGGAGTCTAAATGACTGGCGAGAGATGGTAGTTGAGAATTTAATGAAGGCCTTGTTGACAATTCTTCCACAGGACAAATTGTCTCTTGCCATTTGGAAAATTCACATCTCCATCCAAGGAAGAAAGAATACATTGGGAGAGAATACATTGTTTTTTATTTTGTGAGGGCCTTTGCTACGACAGGAATTCCTTCGGACTTTTGTCCAAAGGAATGGTTCATCAAAGAAGGCTTGTTTTCACATAGCTTCAGAAAAGTTCAAAAGACCATTGCAAAAATTTGGAAGGGACACTCAGGAAATCCAAAGGAATGAGCCTTGTTATAAGTCCGTGGAATTGCAAGGGGTGTCTTTGGAAGGCATAAAATGGCAAAACAAGAAACCCGAAGGGCAAGGTACCCTTCAGAAGGGTCATTTTCAAATTTCCCGAAGGGCACCTACCCTTAGGGAAGGTACACGTCAAATTCAGGAGTCATTTGCAAAAAACCTAGGTGCCCTACAAAAGGCCCGAGTGCCCTACAATTTTTTCGAAAAGGGTGCAGATGAAGGACATAAGCCCTTGCAGAGGGCACTTGGTCGGCGACAGGACCATTGCAATTTTTCTGAAGGGCACAAAGGAGAGCCACGAGCCCTTGCAAAGGGCACTTGGTCGGTGCCTAGACCTTTGCGCATTTTCCGAAGGGCATTTTGAAGGTAAAGGTAAAGACAAGAGACAGGATTAATTCCTTTGGGCATTTTGTCCGAATGAATTCCTTTGGACAAAAAGTCAGAAGAAATTCAGAGTAATTACAAGGAAGACAAATATGTGGAATGCAAAGCCAACAAGGTAAAGGTGAAGACAAAAGGATTAATTCCTTCGGACAAAAAGCCCAAAGAAATTCGAAGAGGTCCGCCAAAAGACAAAAAACTTGACAAAGGAAAGTCCGAGCAAAGGAAATAACAAAAGAATATATCCTTCGGGAAAACGTCCGAAGGAATTCCTTCGGACTTTTGGAGGATAAACAAAGACAAAGACAATTCAAGCGGACAATTTGTCCACAAGAAATCCTTTGGAGGGTAAAGCCAAAGGCAAGTTCCAAAGGAGATAGACCAAAAGCATAAATTCCGAAGGAAATCCAAAGCTTCAAAAAAGTTGCAAATAGAAAAGCCGAAGGAAATAAATCCGTAGACAGAAAAGTCCACAACCAAAAATCCGAAAGAAATGGAGGTTTGACTGTGCAAAAAGGATAGAAAATAGATAATCCGACAGAAAGTTGAAAACAGAATATCTGAGGAAATATAGACCAAATATAGATAAGATAATCCAAGAATAGAATCCCGCCAAAAATAGATAAGACACACGCAGACCAAAATAAGAGAAAATACATGCGAACAAGGGCTATTTTTGACAGATTACTAAGTTTCGGTTAACTATTTGTTTTATTTGTGGTTTGACTAGTCATTCTCATGCATTCGAAAGTCCAACTCAGCTTATCAAATGGTCAACTCAGCGTTTCAAACGTTCCAGCTCGGCTTCCAACAGAACAAGTTAGAGTTCTAAAATTGACATTGACGTTGGATTTCATGCATGATAGTATCAACTCAACCTTTCAAACGTTCCAGCAGCTCACATAGAAGCTAAAATTGACATTGGCGTGGGTTTCCATGCAAAGAAAGGTGGGCGTTTCAATAAACAAAAGACAAGTCCACTTCCTCAAATGCAAGGAGCTTCATGCAAAGACAAAGGGAAAACATATTTTATTGTAAGGCCAAGTCAACCTTGAGTTAATCTAAGTTGATCCTTCTCTTATATTTTTCAACGCCAATCTTTTGGCTTTTGTAATTCTCTAAAAAATGGCTTTTCAGCCTTATATTTTATCATCCCTCTCTTGGCAAGACCAAACTCTACCATTGGTGAGTTGTGTAACCTTTTCGATCAATAGAAGGATTTTACTTTCAGATTTTAAGTGTTGGCATAGTGTATATTCATTCAACAATTTGCATATGTGGTAGATTTCTCTCCCTTCCCAAATTCTGATTCGTGCCTAGTTGCTAGCTTACCGTATTATGCTGGTCATGTTAAGTGTTCTTTGTCTTTTACTGAAGCTGTAAGTGGATGTTAGGTGGCTGCAAAGTGTCTTGTATCAGACCTCTCTCCATCATTTTTCCCTCATGTTTTGGTCATTGGATCGAACCTTGTCACGAAATACTTATGCATAGTGGTCTATTGAAATCGAAGGTCTTCCTTTTCACTTGTTTGTTCAATGTTCAAGGTTCCAAGTAGAGTGGATCAATCTGTTGGTGTATCACCATTATTAGGTATAATTTTCCCTTAAAGTTTCCTTCTCCCTTTTCCATGGTAGTCCGCAACATAGAGTAGAGATCCTCATTGATACATCTTACAGGAACCAGCCTTCTCTGGAGGTTCTTCTCACCATCGAGGCACCCACCCTCATGAGAAGATCCCATTGTTTCAATCGGATAGAGGATTGGCCATTTCATGCACATCTTCGATTCAGGGCGCAGCTCCAGGTTGACAACAGTCCTTCGTCCTTCAACATGGCTCCCTCTCCCGACAAATGGCCATTCAAACATAAAGGTAGCATAGTTCGACCAGATTATCAACACATGGAGACCTCGTCTTCTTTAGCAGGACACATGAAAATGAAAGTGATCACATCGTTTTAAATGCAAAAATCATTTCAGTCGCGCAAGGAAGTGACGTTCAGCTGCTTGTAACATGGCTCTTTAGATACGCCAAAGAGAGACTTGAAGGCGGGAGGGACTCGAGAAGGTTGTTCAATGATCCTAAGCGACGCATTTAGTGGCACAAGGGAGGACGATGACGAGGATCCTAGTCATCGACTTCTTCCCTCTTCCCTCTTCCCATCTTCTTTTCCTCCTTTTCTGTTATAAATAGAGGCCTTGGAGCCAAGAAATTATCCCCGGACTGGTGATAAAATTACTCTGCAAAAAATCACTTTGTAATAGACCTTTTGAAGCAATAAAGATTATTTTTTACCTATCTCTTTGTCTAAAAATCGTATTGAGTTAGCTTGTGTACAATGGTGTTGTGAAGAAGTGTCCTAAACTCATTGTCCTTTATTGCCTATTTTTAAGTGTTTTTTCAGTTAGTTGCAGGTCTGGACTTGAGCTCTTTCTGCCATTAATGGATGTTTAGTGTGGATTTAGAAATCCCTATTTGCTTTATGTATAGTTCAGTGAGCCTAGTTTACGAAATACTTATGCAAATTAACTGTTTGTGAGGTTGTGTAATCAAATTTATCTTATGCTGAATTAGTGTCATTTCCCAGACCAAGTGGATCATTTATTTTGGTGCATCACCTCTCTTAGCTTATATTTCTTTTCATGTTATTCTCCTATCCCTTTTCCTTGGCCAATAGTAGATTTTAGTGTGGGAATCAAGAGCTGAAGTGAAGCACCTGAGAAACTAGCTCATTTGTTACCAAATCTGCCCTTAGAATCTCCATTAATGACTCACCTCCAATGTCCATGAAGACAAATCTTTTCTTCGTGCTATTATGGAGACAAATCAATGGTTCATATTTAAAAGATTCATACTTATTTTCATTGCGATAATAGGACGAATTTATGGTTGCCATAAGATGATTCCAATGTTTGGTTGACTGTTCAAGTTCAAGAACCATCGCCTCCAACTCGGGCTCAGAGAATTTTTTGAGTGATATTGTTGGGATGTTTTTCAACACTGAATAGGTTACTTCCATCGGCTACTCCTGCAACTCAAGGTTGTCTAAATTATTGTCAACCATCCAAATTTTATGCTCCTTCGGTAGGTTCTCCGTGATGACTTGTTTGACTGAATTTGGCTGCCATTCAACTTCCTTTGGTACGCATTTCTCATATAAATGGTAAAAATCTATGAATGTCAATTCATCCCTTATCATAGGATCAAGATTCAAATATTTATTGTGACATGCATTAATATCATTGAAAATCAACTCGACCTCATCTTCTTCCTGTATTGGTTCCTCTCGTTGAAGGAATGTGGGCATGGTCGGGCGTACATAAGTCCTTGATGGGAGTCCTTCACGACTGTTATTAAATGTATAACCTTGTTGTGTTTGTGATGATCTTCCCTCACCATTAAAATTCTAAGTTAGCGAGTTATTCAACTGCTGCATTTGTTGAACTAATTGTGACATCAATGTATATACTTGGATTTGCCCTTGGACCCACCAGTCAAATTGTGCATCATTTATGTTGTTTATGTTGACCTTATGATTTGAATGCATAAAGCTTATCAAAACCCTCAGGCTGGTAGGATGAAAAGCTTTGATACCATTGTAATATCCCAAATCGGAATATTATAAGTTAATTTGGATTTCTTGGAATTCCTTTTTAATGTTCGAAATAATAATATTCAATGAATATAGAATTATATTCTTATTAACAAGATAATAAATTTATATAACAAATAATGTTGTATAATGATCAAATGTGCAATGCAGAATTCTGGCTATAAATATTCTAATAGAGAACTCTCAAAGGGTTTCATCCTTGAGCGGTTGATATCAAGGGGTTTCGTCCTCAATTATAAAAGAAGACGCTGTTGCCTAAACTTCAGATAAGGGAATGAATGTCAAATTTGAATATCTCCCTTTTCCTTCACCAAGTTCTTATAAATACCCTTCATAGCTTTGCATCAAATGATGTGTCTCCTTTCCAAAGTGATGTGTCTTTTCATCAAATGGGACGACTTGCATTAATATAACTTCTATTCCTTGCATTAAATGTGGCACTCCTTCCCATATGGACAATTTATTTAATTTAGTTGTTGCTATAGTTAATTTAATTGCTACTGGTTTAGGTGATTTTATTGGTGATTTATGTACATTAATGCAATTCATGTTTATAGTCTCCTTTGTATTTGGGGATATTACATATGCCATGTGGTATGTAATCACTATGTATTTGTACTTAGCAACATCTTGAACTGTTATGGAAACCCTATTTTAATGTACTAAAAATGTCAATATTCATGAGAAACAAGGATCTTAATGTGGGTACCTAAATAGTCGAAATGAAACTTGCTAATGCTTATGTATGAAACCTACTATGGGCTGAGTTATGTATAATGACCATGAATGGGTTACCAGATTTCATGATATGAAAAGGCTAGTAAGGTAAGGACTGGATGATGGTGCATGGTTATAGGTTGAAAGTGACCCAAATCATTTGCATGTACATAATAATACTTTGATAATTGGTGTATGATTTTCCTATAACTAACTACTTGGGAGATAACATGTGATTTTGTGGTCATCATTGGTCAAGTTATGTATGTAATGTCCCCATTTCCGGTTCACAAGTAAACATGTATTGAAGACTTTGAGTCTACTTTTTTCCATAGACTGAGGGTAATTTTTGGAGATTTTATTTTATTAATTGATTAAGATTGCTCGAATAGTGATTTTAATCATTTGACTATATAAGACAATTTTAGTTAGTTAATAGAATATTATTAAATAGTTTTTTTTACCACTAAAGCATTTCATAAAAGTGGTTTTAAACCTTTAACCACTATTGCACTTAAGAGCTCAAATAATATTGGGAGAAGGTATTTTAATTAATTGTTTGCCCAAAAGTGATTTAATCGCTTTTGTAAATTGGGTAAATTAATTAGTTATTTATAAAATTATCGTCTTAAAGTAATTTTAATTACTAAATCTATTTTGGCAATTAATTTAATATTCAATGTATTCCCTGATAACAAGGGCTTCTAGATGCTAATGCAACATGTACCTCATTTATACTTCAAAAGGTTGGATTCAAATGTGATGTCCCCGTGGGACCCCCTCGGAAGGTGACGTAGGTCTGTCTGAGTGGTTGGCCCGACCGGGATTTCCAGGTGGAATTGCACCCCGACGGTCCGAAGCCACTGGCTAATGGATCTGGAAGAGGACCCAGATCATCTCGGGACTTTTGGTGTGACGGCCAGTCCCCATAGGTGTCAAAGCCCAGGTCTCAGGGTCGAGACCTCTATGGGCGCGACGGGCTGTGATGTCCCCGTGGGACTCCCTCAGAAGGTGACATAGGTCTGTCCGAGTGGTTGGCCCGGCCGCGATTTCCAAGTGGAATTGCGCCCCAACGGTCTGAAGCCACTGGGCAATGGATCTGGAAGAGGACCCAGATCATCCTAGGACTTTTGGTGTGACGGCCAGTCCCCATTTGGTGCTCTAATACCAATGGGGACTGGCCGTCACGCCAGAAGTCCCAGGATGATTTGGGTCCTCTCCCAGATCCATTGGCCAGTGGCTTCGGACCGTCGGGGCGCAATTCCACCTGGAAATCGCAGCCAGACCAACCACTCAGACAGACCTACGTCACCTTCCGAGGGGGTCCCATGAGGACATCACAGCGTGCCGCACCCATAGAGGTCTCGACCCCGAGACCTGGGCTCTGACACCAATGGGGACTGGCCGTCACACCAAAAGTCCCGAGATGATCTGGGTCCTCTTCCAGATCCATTGGCCAGTGGCTTCGGACCGTCGGGACGCAATTCCACCTGGAAATTGCGGCTAGGCCAACCACTTGGACAGACCTACGTCACCTTCCGAGGGGGTCCCACGAGGACATCACATCAAATGTTATGTATCCCTATCACTGAACTAAGAAGTGATGTTTCTATGACCACTTGGTGTTGACCATTATAGGAGGGACTCTATGGGTGGTACATGTAGACCATTGAATGTAATAAAAACATTGTCTTGGTTGTCGAATTTGTTATGTTGTTATTATTCTCTTGTTGGCTTTAGGTAATTTCTTAATGCCTCTTTATTTATATTTGGTTGTAGTTGGTGGTTGTGTTTTAACCAAAAACTGTTAAGTATTTTGTCTTATAAATAGAAAGAAGAATGTTGGGGTAAGGGTGTTGATGTGACATGTCCTCCTTGTACGGAGCAATTGTATTGAACACTACCTTATACAATAAAGTTGTTATTCTCTTATGTTTTATTGTGTTTTGTTGTGGTATGCACTTTTAATTCTGCAATAGTATATCTTAGTGTAGCTTTTATAACAAAGATTTCTGGCACCGTTACATTTGCGAAGTCACGTTAGGTTGAAGTTAGGCAGAAGTGAAATTTGAACGACAATAACAATTGATGATGAGGCTCTACATTGTCATATAAGATCTCTGTGCCAAACGTCATTGTGAAGCATGACAAAACAATTTACAACAGTACAAATAGGTGCCATCAAGAAGAAGAAAGATTTGAAGACTGATGCCATATGAGAAATAATTAATGCCGTTGAGCTTGAACAAAGGTGGTAGAAGAAGAAAAAAATGGTTAGGGAGTGGACCAAGGCATCAAATGGTCTACTTTATTGGTGGAACAAAAAGAAAGAGGACAAGGCTGTGAGAGGCAACCAATTCTGGAAAACGATCAAGAGAAGTATGGAGTAGAAGTGGATGTCTAAGCCAAAGCCAAGGCTGAATCATAATTAGTAGTCAAAGCTGGAACTGAAACCAAAATAAGGTTTAGCTGGAATCAAAGGACCCTATAACACTAACAAGTAAAGAGTGAGTAGAGATTGCAAGCCAATTGCCCCTTCTGAAAGAAGGGAGTGTGGACCTTGATGACAACGCTGGGCTGGAGGGTGCTTTAGAAGAATCAGTTGAAGAGTCCACAAAGCCCCCTCACTCAAAGGGAAGGCCTTATCTCATAATGAAGTTTGATTACTTCTTCTCAGGGGAAGAGAGAGAGGCCTATGAAACAAATATTTGTGGAATTGAAGATCTATTAATCAAAGAGGTCAAGCCAAAAACACTAGGGCAGCCTATATGACAAGTTGGAGTGAGCAACACAAGTGTGGAACCTAATAGTGAGTAAAATGGTGTACGAATCACTTGAGTTGAAAGAAGGTTTGAGTATAGTGACGTGTCCGATAGTGTTGAGAGAGCAGATGAATGTTTGACAAAAACCTTCCTAAGGAGGATGATCATACCATAAGAGCCATGTCAGAATCATCTGATGCCCATAGTCATGGGTGTCCCACCAAGTCCAACTTTAGAAAAACAAAAGCTATTGAAGTTTACTAGTGATGGATTTGATTACCCGGTTCGACATTGTAGAATTGGTATCACCATTTGGACTGCCAATGGTAGAAAAATGAGTGTCACTAGTCGCAGTCTTTCCCAACCACCCTTAGTGTGTTGGCAATTGACTAGTTTACAAACCCACCAAGAAATGGTAAAACTTCTTGGGATACATTGTGAAAGGCATTCCTAAAAGAATTCAAGCTCCTCAGAGACGACAATGAAAATTTTGTATAGATCGATGACACTGGGCAAGGGAAACATGAGAATGTATGAGTCTATGATATAAGATTCAAGGAATTGCTTGGGAAATTTGAGAAGGAACCAATGGATGGTTTGAAGAGGCAATGGTTTATTGCGGGACTTGTACCCTTATTATGTAGGAAGATGAAGGTGGTTCCACCTTTGTCTTACGAAGGTGCATATAATAGAGTGATGGACATCAAAAGTGAAATTAAGACATCCACATGCTTAAGGAAGAGGATTGAAGATGATGATTCAAAGCCTAGCGATGACAGTGAACTTGGATTGGTGCAAGCCTTGAGAAGATACATGCTTTGAATGATGAAATAGCTAAGGGATGTATTAAGAATGAAGGCAAAGATCTTTTGGTGTACTAACTGCAAGGTAGAACGTCACACTAAGATGAATTAGCCAAAGAAAATGTTTTGAGATTTGTCAACTTACAGGGCATTTAGTCAAGGATTGCCTTAAAATTTGCAGAACAAGAGCGCCCAAATACTCTTTACACACCAAGGGAGCAATCAACACCACCCACCATGCAGCCAAAGCTGAATGATAAAAAATGCCAAAATTAGAGTGGTGGTGGTAGTTGGATTCAAAATGACACCCAAGGACGGTGATAGTGTAATGCCAAAAGTGTAATGAATGAGGACATTTTGCCAGATACTGCCCCAAAAATCAAAATAATACTAGAGTTCTTTGTAGATGGTGTGGGCTAGAGGATCATAATGATGCCAACTGTTTGAAGTAAGCAAACGCCAACATGATTGATGTAGCCAAGGATGAAGATGCATTGGAAATCACTTGAGCATAAGCAAAGAAAGCTATATATGCTAAACCAAGAATGGAGGACAAAAAACTTGTTGAGGCTAGAGTGGAAGTCAAGAGGGCCATGGCCAAAAAATGATGACAATCCCACGAGCAGACAAGTATGGTGGCAACCACTCGACTTGAATAAGACAAATCAATTGCAAGAAATGCCCGACAAACTGTTGACAAATCTTCCACAAATCAGATTTTCTCTCGCCACTTAGAAATTTCTACGGACCCTGCAGGAGGGAAATTTCTACGGACCTTGCAAGAGGGAAATTTCTACGGACTTTGCAGGCAGGAAATTTCTACGGACTCTACAGGAAAGAAACCAATTCCCGACACTTAGGTGACAAAAGGGCCTTTGCAACTTTTCCAAAAGGCAATTTTAGAGGCCAAACAACCCTTGCGGAGGGCAGGAAAGCACTTAGAGGGAAGAAAGACAAAGGCGAAGAATTCCTTCGGACTTTCTGTCTGAAGGAAATTTCCACAAGGCAAAGCCAAGGAAATAACAAATCATTTCAAAGAGCAAAGGCAAAGGAAGATATCCTTCGGACTTTTGTCCGAAGGAATTCCTTAGGACAAAAAGTCCGAAGAAATTCGGAAAACCATAGAGACAAAGAAAATCCGCACAAAAGACAAAGAAAAGCCAAAGATTAATTCGGAAGGGGGCATTTTCAAGAATTCCGAAGGGCACCTACCCTTCGGGAAGGCACAAGACCAAATTAAAGACCTTTGCAAAAAGCCTGGGTGCCCTCCAATTTTTCTGAAGGGCACAGGAGGAGATCAACAGCCCTTGCAGAGGGCACTTGTTCGGCGACAGTACCGAAGCAGAATTCCCGAAGGGCACATTTCAAAGTTGAAGTAGAGCAAACAGCAAGGAACAAAGAATTTCTTCGGACTTTTTGTCCGAAGGAATTCCTTCAGACAAAAGTCTGAAGAAATTCTAAGGAATGGCCGAGCAAAAGTCCAACACATAAACCCGAAGGGTATGTGTCCTCCGGAAAAGTCCATCACATAATCCCGAAGGGCAGTAAAGACCACGGTTAAAAAGCCGAGGGGCACATTTTAGAAAAAACAAGTGAAGCCAAGACACAAAGGAGACCTTCGAACTTTTTATCCGAAGGAATTCCTTCGGACAAAAAGTCCGAAGGAATTCGCAGACGTTACACACCCGAAATAGTCCGACGAAAAAATACAAAGGAAAAAAGCCCGAAAGAATTCGGGGAAGGTCCGCAGGAAAATGATGAGAAGAAAGTCCAAAGAAAGACAAGTAAAATGAAGGAGAAAAAGTAAAGGAAAGATATCCTTCGGACTTTTTGTCCGAAGGAATTCCTTTGAACAAAAGTCCGAAGAAATTCGGCCACCAAAACAATAAAGGACCCAATTAAAACAAAAGCCCGTGGAGACAAGGCACAAACAAGATAAAAGGAAGGTATCCGAAGAGAGAGAAGTCTGAAGGAATTCTGCGGAAGATTATCCTGAAGGAATAAATGACCAAAGGTGATGTCCCGCTAGCTATCAAATTTTGACTCTGGGAAGTAACCGTTGGAACAGGGGTAAAGCCGGAGTTCCAAAAGCAAGCCCAATGGAGAAAATATAAACCGGATATAATTAGACTAACACATCCGAATATACAGAATCCCGCCAGAAATAGACACGAACAGGCAGACTAAAATTGGACAAAATGCATGCAAGCAAGGGCTATTTTCAAACTACAGTCAAAGCTTCAGTTGACTGGCTGCTGAAGTCTTGTTCATCTCCAGCCAACTCAGCTTGATCTCTTCGTCCAACTCAGCATGATCTCTACGGTTAACTCAGCTTTCAAACGCTACAACTCAGCATCAAGCAGCTCACGTGGAGTTCTAAAATTGACATTTGCATGGATTTCCATGCAAAAAGAGGTGGGCTGTTCATAACAAAGATAAGTTCGCTTCATCAAGTGAAGAAGCTTCATGCAAGGACAAAAGGGAAAATATATTTTATTGAAACGCCAAGTAAAGCCTGGAGTTAACCAAAGTGAATCTTTCTCTTCAAGTTTCTATGCCAATCTTTGGCCTCTTGTAATTTTGTATATAATGGCTTTCAGCCTTGATTAAAAAATCATCCAATCTCTCTTGGTTAGACTAGACTCTGCCATTGGTGAGTTGTGTAACCTCTTCGATCAATAAGAAGGATTGTACTTTCAGATTTTGAGTGTTGGCATAGTGCATATTTCTTCAGCAATTTGCATAAGTGGTAGATTTCTCTCCCTTCCCAAATTATGTTTCATACCTAGTTGCTAGATTATCCTTGTGCAGGTCATGTTCAGTGTTCTTTATTGTCTTTTGTTGAAACTATAAGTGGATGTTAGGTGGTCGCAAAGTGTCTTTTATCAGACCTCTCTCCATCGTTTTCCCTCAGGTTTCAAGCATTAGATCGAACCTCTGCATGGAATACTGATGCATAAGTGATTAATTGAAGTCTAAGGTCTTCCTTCTCCCTTGTTCGTTCAGTGTTCAAGGTTCCAAGTTGAGTGGATCAAAATTCTGGTGTATCACCCCCTTTAGGTAGGATTTCCCCTTTAAGTTTCCCTTCTCCCTTTTCCATGGTAGTCCGTAGCGTAGAGTAGAGGTCCTAACTGATACATCATACAAGAACTAGCCGTCTCTGGAGGTTCTTCTCACCGTTGAGGCACCCACCCTTGTGAGAAGATCCCATTGTTTCAACCGGATAGAGGACTAGCCATTTCGCGCACGTCTTCGAATCAGGGCGCAGCTCCAGGTTGACAACAGTTTTTGACACGCCCAGTGGGACACATTTTTCCTGGCTTTAATGAAATTGCAGTTGTAGCCGTCTTCTTCAAAATATTCGGTAACTCCAAGCTCAAGCAGTTGCTTCTAATAGTTTAGGACAGCTTCCATGTAAGTTTATTTTTATTGAATTATCGTGATTGAATTTTGATGGCTGTGTATGGAGAGAATTCCAATGCTATGTTTCCTTATCAGCCCGATGATGGATCATACCAGCCCGGTCATGATATGTATGAGCCTAATCAGCCTTATAAAGGTTATTACCAAAGCTATGTTGAGCCTTATCAAGTTTCTCATGATCCTTATTATCAAGGGCATGAAGCTTACCTTCCTTGTGAGCCATATCAGTCTCAGGGCCGGATTTCATCTTCCCCATATGGTTATAATGTTGCATAGGAGCAGTATTGCCTTCAAGAAAAAATGAATGAAATAGAGCTCAGAATACTAGCATATGCAAGAAAGGTTTGTTCTAACTCTCAATATGAGGAAGTGAATGGTCTATTTCGAAATGTGTCCAATGATCCAGAAGAGATAAATGGACTATGTATTCTTGCATTGGAAAAGATGGAGGCTTGGGAAAGGCAGAAAATCGAGTTAAACCAATTGTCTACAAAGGGCTATTGTGCTTCTTATTCTCATGAAGTTCTTAACCATCCCCAGTGTGCGCCAAGGGAGCTCCCCAGTTGGAGTCAAAAGCCTATTCAAGAGCCTATTCAAGTGACTATTCATGAGACTAAACCTTCTTATAGTCCCCTTCCCTCACCAATCATCCCTCAATCTCAGGTTATCCAAGAAGACAAGCAGGTTTCAGACTTTGATGAGGTAATGGCCAAGTGGAAGGAACAAAATACAGATGTCATTAAGAGTTTCTCTTTCCCTCCCCTCCAAAACTCCCTAGATAATTCCATTGCCCTCAAGATTCCAAGATCTGATCATGATCAACCTCCCATGCTTTGTTTTCCCTCTCAAACAAATGAATTTCATCACCCTCTCGCCATCACCCTTCCTCAAGAAGACCCTGTCCTTTGGAGGATTGAGAAAGAGGTTGCAGCTACAGGACAAGTTCTTGCAGAATGTGTAGAGGATGCTTCAGAAGTGTTTGAGGAAGAATTTCCTATTAATACTTCTCTTGAGGTTGTAATTGAGCATCCAGTTATAACTGAGAGTGGGAAGACTGATCTTGATATAGAGGAACTTCAAGAGGAGCTGATACAGATTGAAGTCATACATGAGTTACAGGTATCTCCTATTGAGAAGGATCCAAATAGCGTTATAGTTGATTCGGTTCAAATAGATCAAAATGAGGAACATAAAGATAATTGGCTACTGTACCTTGAACCTCCACAAGAGATTGAAGCGCTGGATGAACTCGCAGTAGCCAATAAGAAGGATATGGTCACCAAAAAACCATGCATAAATGAGGTATCACTTGACATGGTGGTAGATGACAAGCAATCTGAAAACGATAAGGAAATACTTGGTAAGTTCGTCTTTGTTGGTGCTGGTTTGTTGTTGATGACTCATTCAAGAAGATGCTAACATAGTTCGTAGACAAGGAAAATGCCTCATCTAAGGTTATGACTAATAAACATCCTGCTTTGCAAATTGTACCATCTCTCGGAAGGCGTGAGTTCAAGAATTTCCCATTTGATCTGGGCAGATCATGCCTTATCATGGTTAGCTAGGTTATTTAAGTTGTTTCTACTTTCCTCCAAGTGTTGTTCAAGCACAGTAGTTTGTTCCAATAAGTGCTTGTTTGCACATTTGCTTTTAGTTAGTTTTCTGCTTTCGTATTTTTTCCTTCTTATTTTGAAGGAGGTTGCAACAGCAATGATCAGAGCAGATTTTTAAATCAGAAATCAGATTCACCATCTAGGAATTTAAATAGCATTTATACATGGCCTGGGTTCTCAAGCATAGCAGGCATGCTGAGCCAGCTAAGTCACCAGAATGTTGACAAATCTTCCACAAATTAGATTTTCTCTCACCACTTAGAAATTTCTACGGACCCTGCAGGAGGGAAATTTCTACGAACCCTGCAAGAGGGAAATTTCTACGGACTCTACACGAAATTTCTATGGACTCTGCAGGCAGGAAATTTCTACGGACTTTGCAGGAAAGAAACAAGTTCCCGACACTTAGGCGACAAAAGGGCCTTTGCAACTTTTCCGAAAGGCAATTTTAGAGGCCAAACAACCCTTGCGGAGGGCAGGAAAGCACTTAGAGGGAAGAAAGACAAAGGCAAAGAATTCCTTTGGACTTTCTGTCTGAAGGAAATTTCTGCAAGGCAAAGCCAAGGAAATAACAAATCATTTCAAAGAGCAAAGGCAAAGGAAGATATCCTTCAGACTTTTGTCCGAAGGAATTCCTTCGGACAAAAAGTCCGAAGAAATTCGGAAGACCACAGAGACAAAGAAAATCTGCACAAAAGACAAAGAAAAGCCAAAGATTAATTTAGAAGGCGGCATTTTCAAGAATTCCGAAGGGCACCTACCCTTCGAGAAGGCACAAGACCAAATTAAAGACCTTTGCAAAAAGCCCGGGTGCCCTCCAATTTTTTCGAAGGGCACATAGGGAGATCAACAGCCCTTGCAGAGGGCACTTTTTCGGCGACAGTACCAAAGCAGAATTCCCGAAGGGCACATTTCAAAGTTGAAGCAGAGCAAACAGCAAGGAACAAAGAATTCCTTCGGACTTTTTGTCCGAAGGAATTCCTTCGGACAAAAGTCTGAAGAAATTCTAAGGAATGGCCAAGCAAAAGTTTAACACATAAACCCGAAGGGTATGTGTCCTCCGGAAAAGTCCATCACATAATCCCGAAACAGTAAGGACCATGGTTAAAAAGTCGAGGGGCGCATTTCAGAAAAAACAAGTGAAGCCAAGACACAAAGGAGACCTTCGGACTTTTTGTCCGAAGGAATTCCTTTGGACAAAAAGTCCGAAGGAATTCGCAGAAGTTACACGCCCGAAATAGTCCGACAAAAAAATACAAAGGAAAAAAGCCCGAAAGAATTCAGGGAAGGTCCGCGAGAAAATGACGAGAAGAAAGTCTGAAGAAAGACAAGTAAAACGAAGGAGAAAAAGTAAAGGAAAGATATCCTTCGGACTTTTTGTCCGAAGGAATTCCTTCGGACAAAAGTTCGAAGAAATTCGGCCACCAAAACAATAAAGGACCCGACTAAAACAAAAGCCCATGGAGACAAGGCACAAACAGGTGAAAAGGAAGGTATCTGAAGAGAGAGAAGTCCGAAGGAATTCTACGGAAGATATCCCGAAGGAATAAATGACCAAAGGTGATGTCCCGCTAGCCGTCAAATTTTGACTCCGGGAAGTAACTATTGGAACAGGGGTAAAGTCGGAGTTCCGAAAGCAAGCCAAATGGAGAAAATATAAACTGGATATAATTAGACTAACACATCCGAATATACAGAATCCCGCCAGAAATAGACACGAACAGGCAGACTAAAATTGGACAGAATGCATGCAAGCAAGGGCTATTTTCAAACTATGGTCAAAGCTTCAGTTGATTGGCTGCTGAAGTCATGTTCATCTCCAGCCAACTCAGCTTGATCTCTTCATCCAACTCAGCATGATCTCTACTGTTAACTCAGCTTTCAAACGCTACAACTCGGCATCAAGCAGCTCACGTGGAGTTCTAAAATTGACATTTGCGTGGATTTCCATGCAAAAAGAGGTGGGCAGTTCATAACAAAGATAAGTTCGCTTCATCAAGCGAAAAATATTCATGCAAGGACAAAAGGGAAAATATATTTTATTGAAAAGCCAAGTAAAGCCGGGAGTTAACCAAAGTGAATCTTTCTCTTCAAGTTTCTACGCCAATCTTTGGCCTCTTTTTCTATATAATGGCTTTCAGCCTTGATTAAAAAATCATCCAATCTCTCTTGGTTAGACCAAACTCTGCCATTGGTGAGTTGTGTAACCTCTTCGATCAATAAGGACTGTACTTTCAAATTTCGAGCATTGGCATAGTGTATATTTCTTCAGCAATTTGCATAAGTGGTAGATTTCTCTCCCTTCCCAAATTATGTTTCATACCTAGTTGCTAGATTATCCTTGTGCAGGTCATGTTCAGTGTTCTTTATTGTCTTTCGCTGAAACTGTAAGTGGATGTTAGGTGGCTGCAAAGTGTCTTTTATCAGACCTCTCTCCATTGTTTTCCCTCAGGTTTCAAGCATTAAATCGAACCTCTGCATGAAATATTGATGCATAAGTGATTAATTGAAGTCTAAGGTCTTCCTTCTCCCTTGTTTGTTCATTGTTCAAGGTTCCAAGTTGAGTGGATCAAAATTCTGGTGTATCACCCCCTTTAGGTAGGATTTCCCCTTTAAGTTTCCCTTCTCCCTTTTCCACGGTAGTCCGCAGCATAGAGTAGAGGTCCTAACTGATACATCATACAGGAACCAGCCTTCTCTGGAGGTTCTTCTCACCGTTGAGGCACCCACCCTCGTGAGAAGATCCCATTGTTTCAACCGGATAGAGGACTAGCCGTTTCGTGCACGTCAGGTTGATAACACAAACCATTGTACCTATAAAGGTCGCTGATTTATTGCAAAGTATTCCTGAATTCAATAATGCAATAACCACCACCATGCCCAAAAATGGCCTTGAGATAGAGCATATGATGACACATCTAATGTCAAAGGTAATGCCAAATGATGAGGAGATCAAGAAGTAAAATGATGAGCACATAGTCGAGCCCCCATTGTCAGGTGATCGAGTGATTGACCCCATGCTTCTGACAATGAAATAGCTCGACAACCAACAATAGTGCGTATGGAGATACTTCGGAGAATCCTGATGAACACCATTGTAGATGGTGGTTTGAGGGTCAATGTTCTTCTAGAGGACACTTGAAAATTCTTGGGAAGCCAACTATTTGGACTCTGACATCCCAATTGATGGGAGTAGACTAGTATTGCATAATAAGTATTGGGTGTATTGATGGGACAAAAGGTATTTATTGGGACCCAACCCTTTTGTTGCAATTTGTAGTCATCTCATCATAAAATAAACCCTACGATGCATTGTTGGGTTGAGGTGGATTGATGGCAGCCCAAGCTGACCACAACTAGAGGAAATTTTTACTTTCCATTGATAAAACTAAAGAGTCATGTAGTAAGCAAGGCACCAGCCTCATCTGACTCGTCAAACTCAGACTAAAGTATATCAGTTTGTTTTTCTTTGTTCGTAGTTCATAACATACATTTCTACCAGAATTTAAGTGTATTTATGCTTAGGTTATGCATGTAACACTCAAGCAAAGATGCATGGTGTGTACATAATTTCAATTTGTATTTGAATCAACTTAAATGCATCGGAATCTAGTTTGCATATTAATTTGGGGAAGGACTACTTTATCAAATTTGTGGCATTGGTAGAATGTGTGAAGTATTTTGACAATCTTTATATTTCAATAATATAGGCTAAAATTGTAAATTATGAGCCTTATAACAATGGATTGGTTATTTTTAGAAGGATACTAATGCAACTAAACTTCTTGTTTGGGGTTTCACTATGCCTGTTACATAGATGATTCAGTTGGCTTACATTATTTAATATTGTTTTTGTGGGATTATTCACTACATGGAGTATTTTATCATTCAGTTCATCATTTCGATGATCATTTATATGAGTAGTCATTTCTTTTATAACCATTCACTCATGTACATTTGTAATAATCACAAGGAGACCCACAAAGCACTCAAGTACCTCTAAGCGATGTTAGTTTGAAGAGAAGGGTACCTTGACACATCAAATTGGGTACTTGCTCCCAATGTCATAGTATTTTACGTTTTTTGGTGGTATTGTAAATAAGATAAATTACATCACTGTTTCTACAGTTGATGAATAATTCACCAGAATAAGAACCCTTCATAGCTTTTCAAATTAAAAAGACCTAGTACATAATGCTTCATGGGACCCATGCTTCTTGGGTAATGATTTATCCTTTGAGAGAGAAGGCATCGTTTGTCAATACCTGGTAGTTCCTTTCCTTGTGGTTAGAATTTTAATAGGAACTCTAAGAAAAGGCAATCAAGCTCCAAGCTATCAGGGCTTTAAATTTGTTTTATTACAATTTCTATTTTGACATTGAATTGAATCTGTAATACTCATGTTTTCAGGTTTTACTTTGTACACAAGAAATGATAAAGCTTTCACTGTGGGATGCAATGCACGTCCAACAAGATCTAAAGAAAGTTGAGGTGCACCATCTGAGACACTTATTTCCTTTTCCTTGGCTTAGCAAAAAGGATATATATTATTATTTATTTCATATGCCATACACCTATACTTAAGTACAAAATAAGGCGAAACCTGTTATCTGGATTGTTTGTGGCCTGACATTTGCTCTATGGAAAATGCCTTAATATTGTCTAAGTGTTGACAAAAAAAACACTATTTGGCTTCTGCTTTCAAACTACAGAGTATAGATGATTGTGCAAAACCACATATCATCATTTGTCAACAACTGTTCTCAAGTATTGATTGCAGCTCCCAAACTTTGGTTTTGATGCTTGCAAGCTCATGTAAAATATTTTATTCGAAAGTGTAATAGTCCTGATAATTTTTTTTCATAGATGCAGACATAGAGATATACAAGGAATTCCATTCAGATATGACAATTTTTTGCAGCTAACTTGGCTAGTTTGTATCGTAACATAAAGCCCTCTATCACTTGCAGTAGTTATTACTTGTCCTGGTTCTAAATGTATGCCAAGATTTGCTAATCAGTCAGCTACACAATTAGCCAATTGTCTCACATGATTACAACTATTCACTTGGATTTATCAATAAGAGGTTTGATTTTATCAATTATTAGTTGTATGTGCCAGTGTGGATGAGGTAGTTGTAATATGTCTCCAAAAGAGTGAATATTGATAGTTGAGACAACTTATAATGAAATCCTGAATTCTGACCTGTAATGCTAGTTAAATTCCTAGTTTTATAGCCTCTCTTTGTGCAACATTAATGGTTTCGGTACAACAGCTGGATGCATATGTAAAGTTTTAACAGTCTGAGAAGACAAAAATGCACTAACCAAAGAAGTGACCACTAGCATCTTCAAATTTATGGTGCACTTGATCATTAAGAAAGAACACACATTAAGATAAATGAATGAATTAGGAAGAAAGCTGCCTTAACCCCCAGGACCACATAATTAACCATCTTGGTGACCAATATCTTCAGGAGTATGTACTAGTGATTAAGCATGGAAGTCAACACATGCAAAAATGACGGAGAATGATCTGCATCAAAAAACCTTGATGTCATTTTTGGCACTTGAGGACAAGTCTCACAGGCCAATCTAGGAAGGGGCGAACGCTCATTATTTACATAGACATGTTCACACTCTCTCCGATGGAGAATCATGTTCAACATAATTGATTTCTATTTTCTCTTCTTGTGGTGTGTAAAAATATCAGAATTTCAACAACTTGGATACAGACTCCAGTGTACATTTCACTTATGACTTCAGTTTTCATTTTGTGATATAAGTAAAGCAACTTGTCTCTTTTATTTTTCTTGATGGCAGCTTGTATCTAAGGTACCATCTAACTACATTTTTCTTATGCCATATTCACGATATACCAGATTTTATTATTTTCTTATGCCTGCATAATCTGTAGATGCATGTGCATGGAATGATAGATGACTCTTACTTAGTAAACCCCTCTTTGTTGATTGTAGAGAATGTGAGCAACATAGGCACCTAATATATCTTTTGTTCAAAGTTTCTTTGAGGTGAATGTTGACACTCTACACAGGGTATTGCATATGGTGTATGCTATATAGTCTATTTAAATTCTTTGCGGAGGGAGCATTGGCATTGTACCTGTAATATTGTACTGATGGTCTATGTTCTATTTATTCTCTCTACATGCAAGATTGTTTGTTATTTAGACCCTCTTTGGAGGAAATGTTACCATGGTACTCATGATATTGTATTGGGTAGGATGGATATGGTGGACTTGGTCATATCTATGACTTGATGCACACAAATCCCAAGGCGAAGTATGAATGTAAAATGGTGCCTACCGATAGATTCAGTAACAGCCATACTCCAATGCTTGTCTTGAAGGTTTGGGAATAATGTTATTCACCATTTCTGTTCTATAGAAACTAAGTACGTACATCAATGCTAACCCCTGTGCACTTTCAATTGGTTGCTATGTAACATGCCCCAAAAACGAACCTAGAAATTTTTATGCACTTTCCCTAATTGAGACATTATGTCTGTAAGGAAAACGAAGACAACTCTTCTACCAGATAATGCTCTTTTGCAATATAGTTAGATCTCCTGATTAGTAATTGCTTAGCAATATCGATGAAGATGCAACTTAGTTTAAGCCTTAACTAAGCTCTTCCACTTCCAAGGCACTTAAGCTCAAAGCATAACTAGCTTGACCTAGTCTTTTCATTATGGTTTATAAAGCATATCATAGTCCATGTCCTGTGGAAAAAGACATTTAGTTGTCTTAGGTTTAGACTTGGGAATTCACGTCTAACATCTTTTACTTGTTTAGGTATAAGTCACTTTAGATCATTAAGTGTTCAACTTCTTAATGTTTGTTATTTCCCTCTCAATCCCTTGATTAGTTTTGGACTAATTCATTGTTTTCAAAAAGAGAACAAAGAATAGGGACAGTCCTAAACCCTTCAAGATTCTATTGCCTTAATAAATCCTTTAGTCAACTTGAACTATATTTAGTTGCATTTAAAAATCAGATTCGGTTCAGACTTTAAACCATTACGTCATTGTTGCTTTAATCGCAAATTCAAAATGCTTATGGAATATGTAATGACAGTTTCAAACTCTGAACTTATTGGTTCAGACCTAAAAGTTTTTCCATATTCAAATTGATATCTTTTGGCCAAGTATTTTGGAACAGTCAATTGTAATGCAATACAATTCTGTCACGCATTATATCATCTACAATTATCACAAGTTCGTATTCATATATTCCAAACTTGAACCAAGTATTCCTTCATTGCCCTCTTTTCCATTTTCCTATGAAACAGTAAGGAAACAATATAATCCATAACCCCTTTTTCATTTACCAATGATAAACATATAAGAAGCAATGTCATATATTACATCTATCTGAACTTAGTCAATGAACAAAAAATATATCAATTCCAACCGTCATAGTTTCTCACGATGAAACCCAAATGCAACTCAAGCAAGGTAATCTTTCCTTAGTTTATAACTTAGGATTCAAACACAATTTATACTCTCACATGTAATACCACTAATCTTTCAAGCTATAGCAGTTGTTAACAAAGGACAAGAACAAGTAAAAGAGCCATAAGCTCTTCAACAACCATTTTACATTTTTCAAGTTTCAAAATCCTTCACTATTCATCATAGCAAATTCAGTGAGTATCATAAGTACAATCTGCCTGTTGATGGAGTCAAGTGTTGTTGTAACATGTAATGTCCCCTTCTAACTAGACATTGTACTTTCGGCATGATTAGCCTATCAGTGGCCCTCGTAGGCTAATACGACATGGTTAGAGGGTCTTCTCCGCAGTTACCCAAATGGCAGTTGGTTTCTTTGGGGAAGTTACGACATATTCTGGAGGTTTTCTAATGATTTATTAGAATGTTTCTATTTTTAGAAACCTCATGTTACAAAATGATGTTATATTTGTACTTTATGTTATAATTCATTATTTTATATTAAAGTGCAAATATAATATATTAAAAGGGAAAAATAATATAAAATATTATGATGTTTCTAGAAGCTTCCCAAATGAAGGAAAGAAAAAAAAAGTATAAAGGGAGGTGTGGGCTGCCATTATGGATGATCCAAATTTGATGTTGTCTTTGTTGTGGTATGCTTGTAGAGCCTAGAGTTTTATGCAGTGAATCAATTTGTCTTTGGGAACGATAACTCCCATTGATAGCATAACTGAGAGAGTGAAATATCTCTTGAAGGGTTGCATTTTGGAGGTGATATTTCAGTCATTTCAATTGGAGCAAAATTTGTAGCCATTGGCCAATTTTGGAGAAATCGATTTGGTGAATTTGTGGAGGTTGCATAGCTATCTTTTGGTGTTGGTTTCTATATAGCTTGGCATCGATTTTCCTTGGTTAAGAGAGCAGATTGCATTGTAGAGAAATCTGATATAAAAAAATCAGATATTTACAGTCAAGGAAGGATGCCATTAGGAGAGATGTTTTTGCTTGTGGGGGGTTCCAATTTGCATCGATTCTTTGCTTGGCTTGGTGCACCCACTTCCTTGGAGCATAGAGATGATATTAGATGCTTGAGACAACACATATTGCATATTGTTTTAAAATTGAGATCAGACTAGAATAAGGGCAGCTGGCTTGGAAAATTCGATTTGGCTTGGGAGATCATCCTTTCACTTGGAAATTGCTTGCTCCTTCATCTATTCTCAAGGGCACCTCAATCCAACTAGATTTCATTGCATACAATTCATCCTTTAGTATAGCTTATATTTGCAGTTGTAGGTGTGCATCTTTCATACCAGCATACCATATAATTGTAATTCTTGTTTATGCCAAGAGTCTTGGCTAGTCTAGTGGAGCATTGTATCAAATCGTCAATACAAATAAGAATCACAAGTTGCTGGTCATTTATAGTTATCTTTTGAGCATTTGAATTGAGATAGTAGGTTGCATGCCAATTGTTCGACTAAATGTCCACTGGCTGTAGGTGATTAGTTTGCTTTGTGAATTCATCTAATTGCATAGAAAAGAACAAAAAAGAAGTCATTCTTGCATCTAGAACTTAGCATTGTCATTCTTGCATTGTTCTATAAACACTTGAAGCTTTAATCCATCGTCATTCAAACAAATCATCAAAACTGTGACAAAAACTAGCAAGAAGAACTTTGCATACAAAGTGTTTGGAAAAAAAAAATTACAAGGCAGCAAATTGAGACAATTAAGGGCAGATTGGGCAAGGATTGTTACAGTGGTATCAGAGCCCAGATCCTGTCATCTTGGAGTGTTAAAATATCACATGAGAGGTCATCATAGGTACTATAACCACAGAAGAGCAGAACAGGAAGGGAATTGGCAAGAAGAAAATCCATTTACAGAGGTACCTTTGGCTGAAATGGGTGACAGAGCAGACATGGGTCCACACAGAGATGAGAGAAGAGATAATGATAGAAATGGTGACAGAGAAGTGAAAGACACTCAGAGATTTACGAGTTGGTCAGGAACAGGTAGATGGGGCCTTACAGCAGTTGAATTTACCTAGAAGACAGTCTTAGGTCCAGGAAGATGACAGGAGTGTAGCTGGGTCCCGAAGAGTGCAGAGGGCACCCTCCCGCACTGTAGATAGGCTTACTCGGCCCACATTCCTGAGAAATGAACCAGCTGAGGAGAATATTGAAGAGGTTGAGAATCCAACCTATGCTAATGCATACATGGCTGCCCATGATGAATGGCAGCAATTGACACCTAAAGCACAAGAGCTTATGCATTTTGATCAGTTTGTATAGTCAAGGATGGATTACTATAGGTCTCGGCATGAGAGAAGACCTAGGAATCAGAATAAGGAACTCAAGCACGCAACTAATAAGCTTACATTACCCATGTTTGATGGCAGTGACAAGACTGCGGCACAGTCATGGATTCATAAGTTGGATACCTTCTCAGCTCTTTGACCCATGACAGAAGAGGAAGCTATCAAATATGCCACTTTGCATCTGGAGGGAGTAGCACACGAATGGTGGTATCATGGACTAGTTACATTGCAACACAGTCAGATCACATCTTACTAGGGGTTTGTGGATAGACTGATTGAGCGTTTTGATAGGAAGGATCCAGAATCATACTTCAGGGATTTGGCCCAGCTCAAGCAAGTTGGTAGTTTGGAAAGCTATATTGGAGACTTCCAGAAACTATCAATAATGGTGCCCAACATCTCAGAGAGACGATTGGTGGTGCTATTCATTGAGGGGTTATTGGAGCCTATGCGAGGATGGATTAAAGCATTTGATACTCCCACACTTCAGGAGGCAATGAAGAAGGCTAGAAGCATGGAACTTGTAGCCCTGCAAAGCAAGTACTCATCAAAGGGATCTTCTTCATATCGAGACAATAAATCTTTCCCTAAAAAGAACAAACTAGATTTTAAGGGCAAATCATCTACACCTCTAGATAGGGATACACGTAATGATTTGTGCAAGAAGTTATGTTTCTACTGCAAGGGACCCTATGATGCAAACCATGATTGTCCCTTAAGACCTCAAGGAAAAGCTAATAGAGTGATGTGGGCATATTACGAGGACTCTGAGTCGGAGAAATCAGATCAGCAATCTGATCTTGAGGATTCAGGAACGGAGCACGAGGAAGATAAACATGAAAGTGAAGGAGAGCATGAAGGGGTAGCGAGGCAACGTGATGCGCACATCACTAGCATCTAGCAAGAGGTATCATTTAGAATGCATGGAGTTCTAGCAGGACAAAAGGTTATCACTCTTCTTGACACAGGGGCAACTCATAATTTTATTGATTCCCGATTGGTTGAGAGGCATGGAATTAGGACAGAGGAATTTGAGGGAATAAGAGTTAAGGTGGCAGATGGTTATACCCTCAAGTGCGAAAGGAAGATATCAAATTTGCCTATGCGTTTGAACAACTATGAGTTCAAGACCGAATTCTATGTGGTGAATATGGGTGATACAAATATGGTATTTAGCATGAGATGGTTACATGACATAGGAAATTCACCCTGGATCTCAGAGAGATGTAAATGACATTCCAGGTAAATGGAAAAACTCATGTCCTCAAGGCTATTCAAGATTCCAGTTTCAGGGTGATTTCTTTTAGGAGGATGGAGAGACTTATGAGGCATGACATGGTTGAGTGGGCAGATGAGTGTGTTTTGATGCCTACATAGGGTGAGTAGCAGATGCCAATTTACCATCTAGACATTCAAGAGTTAAGAATTAAGCACACTAAGGTGTTCAGTGATATTCCACCAGGAAGACCACTAGATAGAGGGATTGAGCTTATCATTGAGTTGGAGGAGGGCGCTAAGCCCATGATGGTCACCCCAAGAGGCTGAAGGATGAAATAGAGAAAACTATTAAGGAGTTGTCGGCCATGGGACACATTAGACCAAGTAAGTCACCTTTTACATCATTAGTAGTCTTGGTCAAGAAAAAGGATGGTACATTTCGGATGTGTATTGATTATAGGCTCCTGAATAAAAGAACAATCAAGAACCGTTACCCCATCCCTAGAATTGATGAGTTGATAGATGAGTTACATGGTGCTTGCTACTTCTCCAAAATTGACTTGAGGTCGAGGTATCATCAGATTCGTGTCAGGGAGCAGGACATAGAGAAGACGGCTTTCAGGTGCCATTGTGGACATTTCGAATTCGTGGTTATGCCATTTGGGCTAACCAATGCTCTGGCGACATTTTAGTCTACGATGAACAGGGTCTTCCATTCGCAGTTAAGGACATATGTGTTGGTATTCTTTGATGATATTTTGGTATATAGCAGAACATGAGAGCATCACATTGCACATCTTGATGCGGTTTTGGGTATTCTTGGAGGTGAATCCTTGTATGCCAAAGAATCCAAGTGTGACCTGGGAATGACAAAATTATTGTATCTTGGGCACATCATCAGTGCTGAGGGGGTACATATGGACCCAGAGAAGATCAAGGCGATTGTTGAATGGCCTACTCCAGAGAACCTTACTCAACTTAGAGGATTTTTGGGATTGTGTGGTTTCTACCGTAGGTTTGTTAATGGATATTCACGGCATGCGGCACCACTCACTGATTTGACAAAGGGGCATTTGTTTGGACTCCTGAGGCACAGGATTGTTTTGAGATGTTCAAACTAATTATAAATTCTTGCCCAGTTCATGCATTGCCAGATTTCTCCAAACCCTTTGAGCTATAGTGTGATGCATCAGGTGAGGGGATAGGTGCAGTCCTTATGCAGGACAAGCATCCGATTGCTTTTGAGAGTCAGAAGCTTCACAGTCCAGAGAGAGGGTAAAACATATATGACAAGGAGATGTTGGCCATCATGCATGCATTGGCCAAATTCACGCAGTATTTGGTAGGCAACAAGTTTGTGGTGAAAACAGACCATAACAGTTTGAGGCATTTCCTTGGACAGAGAGATCTTAATGATTGGCAGCAGAAATGGGTCTGCAAGCTACAATCATATGATTTTGACATCTCCTTTGTTAAGGGTACACAGAATGTGGTTGTTGATGCTTTATCTCGATGTCCACACTTGAGTTCTATGACTGGGATAGCAGATGATTGGTGACACTTGATAGTGGCAGAGTATGCCAAGGACAGTTGGGCTGCAAGTATTGTTGAGGGGTCAGTACAGGATGCTAGATATACAGTTGTAAATGATTTAATCATTTACAAATGAAGGATCTATTTGACCCCAAGATCGGATATGAAGAACATTATTTTGAGGACCTTTCATGATACACCCATGGTAGGTCATCTCAGGTATTTCAAGACTTATAGGTGAATTCGGGAGGTTCACTTGGAAGGGCCTCAAATTAGATGTTCTACGATATGTTAGAGTGTCATGTTTGTCAGCAAAATAAACAGGAACACATATCCAGCAGGTTTACTTCAGCCACTTCCAATTCCTAATAGGAAGTGAGAATGCTTATCTATGGATTTCATTACTGGATTACCCAGAGCTCAGGGACGGGATTGCATATATGTGGTTGTGGATCGTTTGGGTAAATATGCTCACTTCCTTTCAATCTTAGCTATTTACTTGTTATGCAAGTGGCAGAATTGTTCTTCCATGAGGTATTTAGGTTGCATGGGTTATCTCGGAGCATAATCAGTGACAAAGACAGCCGGTTTATGAGTCATTTTTGGTAGGAGCTATTCAGGCTGTGTGGGACAGAACTCACTCCAAGTACTAGTTACCACCTGCAGACCGATGGGCAGACGGAGATTGTGAATAAATGGGTGGAAGGCTACCTCAGGGACTACATAGCAGGACAGCAGAAGGGTTGGGTTAAGTGGTTATATTTATGTGAGTATTCTTACAATACCACTTACCATCTCTCCATTCAGATGACACCATTCATGGCGCTGTATGGGTATGATGCACCGAGCTTTTTGGATTTGTTATTTGGAGATAGCTGAGTGCCTTGTGTTGGTGATCTATTGCAGGAGAACCAGGATATTATGATAGCATTGCAGAAAAACATATAGAAGGCTCAGAACCAACAAAAGTAGTATGCAAATCAAAAGCGAGTTGAATGCTCATTTGAGGTTGGTGATATGGTGTATTTGATGCTATAGCCACCCAAACAGTGTTCTCTTAAGAAAATCGGAGCCGAAAAGCTTAAGCCACGATACTATGGGCCATTCAGGATTATCAGGAGAGTGGGCGAGGTGGCTCATGAGTTGGAGTTGCCAGCCAACAGTAGAGTACACAATGTCTTCCATGTGTCACGCCTCAAGAAGGTGTTAGGACATCGTGTGGTTCCTTCCATGACTTTGCCACCCTTGGATGATGAAGGGAAATTGATATTGGTGCTCAAGGCCATCTTGGATGTTCGAGAGAGGACTTTGCGAAGACGGGTCATCAAGGAATACTTAATTAAATGGAAGGACTTGCCAGTTGAGGATGCTACTTGGGAGAGTGAGGAGATTCTACAACATCCAAATTTGAGATTGCTTGGGGACAAGCAATTTCAGGAGGGGCGGACTATAATGTCCCCTTCTAGCTAGACATTGTACTTTCGGCATGATTAGCCTATCAGTGGCCCTCGTAGGCTAATACGACATGGTTAGAGGGTCTTCTCCGCAGTTACCCAAATGGCAGTTGATTTCTTTGGGGAAGTTACGACATATTCTGGAGGTTTTCTAATGATTTATTAGAATGTTTCTATTTTTAGAAACCTCATGTTACAAAATGATGTTATATTTGTACTTTATGTTATAATTCATTATTTTATATTAAAGTGCAAATATAATAGATTAAAAGGGAAAAATAATAATAAAATATTATGATGTTTCTAGAAGCTTCCCAAATGAAGGAAAGAAAAAAAAGTATAAAGGGAGGTGTGCGCTGCCATTATGGATGATCTAGATTTGATGTTGTCTTTGTTGTGGTATGCTTGTGGAGCCTAGAGTTTTCTGCAGTGAATCAATTTGTCTTTAGGAACGATAACTCCCATTGATAGCATAACTAAGGGAGTAAAATATCTCTTGAAGGGTTGCATTTTGGAGGTGATATTTCAGTCATCTCAATTGAAGCAAAATTTGTGGCCATTGGCCAATTTTGGAGAAATCGATTTGGTGAATTTGTGGAGGTTGCATAGCTATCTTTTGGTGTTGGTTTCTATATATCTTGACATCGATTTTCCTTGGTTAAGAGAGCAGATTGCATTATAGAGAAATCTGATATAAAAAAAATCAGATATTTATAGTCAAGGAAGGACGCCATTAGGAGGGACGTTTTTGCTTGTGAGGAGTTCCAATTTGCATCGATTCTTTGCTTGGCTTGGTGCGCCCACTTCCTTGGAGCATGGAGATGATATTAGATGCTTGAAACAACACATATTCATTGCATATTGTTTCAAATTTGAGATTAGACTAGAATAGGGGCGGCTGGCTTGGAAAATTTGATTTGGCTTGGGAGATCATCCTTTCACTTGGAAATTGCTTGCTCTTTCATCTATTCTCAAGGGCGCCTCAATCCAACTAGATTTCATTGCATACGATTCATCTTTTAGTCTAACTTATATTTGCAACTGTAGGTGTGCATCTTTCATACCAACATACTATATAATTGTAATTCTTGTTTATGCCAAAAGTCTTGGCTAGTCTAGTGGAGCATTGTATCAAATCATCAATACAAATAAGAATCACAAGTTGCTGGTCATTTATAGTTATCTTTTGAGAATTTGAATTGAGATAGTAGGTTGCATGCCAACTGTTCGACTAAATGTCCATTGGCTGTAGGTGATTAGTTTGCTTTGTGAATTCATCTAATTCCATAGAAAAGAACAAAAAAGAAGTCATTCTTGCATCTAGAACTTAGCATTGTCATTCTTACATTGTTCTATAAACACTTGAAGCTTTAATCCATCATCATTCAAACAAATCATCAAATTGTGACAAAAACCAACAAGAAGCACTTTGCATACAAAGTGTTTGAAAAAAAAAATTACAAGGCAGCAAATTGAGAAAATTAAGGGCAGATTGGGCAAGGATTGTTACATAACATGGTAAGGAATTGGTCTAATGAGCTCAACCATTGGCAACTGATACCGCCCCAGCCATCAACTCAGAACCGTATAAGTTAATCTCGTAGTTGGAGTTTAATCACAGAATCGAGTTACATCTACGTAAGTCCACAACTCATAAACATTTATTAAAAAAAAAACTAATTCCACAAACATGCGTCACACAAGTCAAACACAACACATAGTGTCACAAAAAATTAAGTCATTTGAACCAAACAAAAAACGTGTTCATTCACAAAAATATGTCTTGCCACAAATACGAAAGCTTATGAGCCTCTTGTGTGAATTCCTTGAGGCACTTGTATGCCTGTTGCAAGTTGTTTGTAATTATCAGTCACAAACATATGCGGGGTACTTGTGTGAATGGTAGTCTCTGGCAGTATGAATAATTTGTACAAAAAGGCAAGTCTTGCTTCTGTCTCACAGTATACTTGTGAGTTCTAGTACTTGTGAATCGTACAATATAAAAAACTCAATAATAATAAAAAATGTGATGTGATAATCTCAATAATTTATATCAGTAAGTTAAGACAATCTTTAGCTGAACAAACGAAACATACAACAGCCAACATAAATGTAGATCTATCCATGCAATATCTCAGCTAGGTTCAATACAAACTTTTCTTCAAGGAACAAAGTATGATACATTTTTTTTTTAAATTAAGAAAAAAAAAATAGATTATAGAAAATTCAAAGAGTACAGATTCTAATGTGCCAAGCTTGAAAGCTTATAGTCCAAGCCTGCGAAGTAAACAAAAAAGAAAACATGTGAACATTCATTGTTACAAATCTAAATCGATAATGTTCCTCAAATCTCTTTGCAACTTGGATGACCACCAAAAAGGAGGCAAGCCATAACGTATAAGGTTATGATTGTCAAGAGCCCAATTGGCCGAGCCATCGATTACTTTATTTCTTTATCTGAGAACATGACTGAATTGAACCTCCTGAAACTTAACTTGCAACCTGTATATTTTCTTCATCTCTCTAGCTATTTGCCAGTTTTTGCTAGGATGTCCCTCTGGATCAGATAACACGCCTACAATAACTTTAGAATCAGATTCAATTTGAATTTTTTGCCACCCAATTTTCAAAGCTTCTTGCATCCCTTTGTAGACAACTTTAATCTCTACTAAGTTATTAGTTATGTAACCCACCTTTTCAACAAAAAGGAAGGCTACCGAGCCATCATAAATCTACAAATACCTCAAATGAGCTTGACCCGGGTTTCCTCTTGAAGCACCATCCATGTTCACCTTCCCATACCCAATTGGCGGGGTTGTCTAGAGTTTATCCATGTAAACTTTCTTTTTTTATCGAAAAGCAGGCCTTGTGGAAGTACTAGGTTGCACAGATAGATGGTGGCATAAATAATCTCATTCCGACATTAGAATTTGAGGCAATCCAATCTTATGCTTGATAGTTTATGCAAAAGAGACACCGATAGGAGGCTTTCATGGTGGGGTAGGAGGGATGGGCATGGAGGAAAGCGTGTTGGAACTAGCGGTGAAGAATCTTTGCATTCATCATCATACCACTGGT
The DNA here is from genome assembly GCA_037957365.1 of Torreya grandis. Classification (NCBI taxonomy): domain Eukaryota; kingdom Viridiplantae; phylum Streptophyta; class Pinopsida; order Cupressales; family Taxaceae; genus Torreya; species Torreya grandis. The sequence continues at coordinate 8,215,099 of JARHVA010000012.1, read as the reverse complement.
TCATGGGACAAGATATGATATTGTTAGGTTGGTGGGAGGTGGAATTGGACCGGGTGGAGCTAGAAAAGAATTTGAGGGTTGCTTCCTAAATGATGGAAGAAAGGTGGATGTACTTGGTAGCAACACAATCAAGTGAAAAGAACTGGACCTCGGATGGGAGTAGCTGGCGGATGTGGGAAGAGAAGGTATCAGGGTCCCTTTCATCAAATCAGAATGTAGTACAAGGTAGGCTATGAGAGGGAATAATAATGGTAGGGGGGATACTAACCTGGAGGGAGAAAGAAAGAAGAGCATGGTCTGCAAGGGGGATGGGGGAAACAAAGAAGTGACGGATGAGTGACAGTAGGTTCTGACTAGACAAGACATAATCCACCACACTTGCACCCCCACCATGAGGCCGACTTATGAAAAAGCGAGAGTCAAGGAAGCAGGTGAGCCCGTTTAGGATCAAAAACTCATGAGATTCGCCTAGTTGTAAGAGGTGCCAAACATAGGCCGTGGAAGGCCCCAAATCATCATCTGACATCCTATGAAGTCCCACCGACTTTGGATCTATCTCTTGGGTGCAGAACATGTCCGTTGTATGGCCATGGAGGGATCTAGAGGGCTCTAGTACGGGTGTTGAAGTCCCCTAGAAGGATGACTTCCCCCACTGTTGAATACTAAGTGATACCGACATACAAATCTATAAAAGGGTCACCATTAGGGCCATTGTGGATATCATACGATGAGGAAGCAAGAGGGAAGTAACAGACTACAATGCAGATGTCCCTGTCCTTGGGAAGGGGGGAGACACCTCTAATCTAGACCCACATGAACCTATCAAACTCATCAGTGGCAACCATTGAAATCCTACTCCGAAGGGAATCTCTAATCAAGCAAGCCACACCACCTGAACTCATCATCTCCTATCTGCAAGCTGAAAACCAATGATATCTCGTAATATCTGGGAGAGGTCGTACAGGGCTCTCGTGAGTCTCAGTGACGAAGAGGATGTCCGATGACCCAAGAGCATCATACATTAGACCAGGTGATGACCAAAATGAGCCATTACCATTCCAATAGTTGATAGATATCCCTGTACCCTGTCTCCTCTCCTAACGGGCTCGTCATTTAGAAGTCCCATGTCAGGAGTCCCATCTTGAAGGAAAGGAATCCTTGATTACTGCTCTGAGGTTTTTGATAACTGCCCATTTTCCTGCCTATCGTGCTGCCATAACCAACTCTTTGGAGCATTTGAGCTCCACAACCTATGACCTGGTGAGATCTTCATCCAAGAAGATCTTACTAGGAAGAGAGAATAACAACCATCTAGCTCTAAGGGCCCTAAGCCGGTCCACAACAGATCTGAACTAGACAAAAAGTGTGGAGTCATAGCCCAACCAAGCTCTATCAAGAGTCACATCGGGGATATCGAGGTTATCTTTGAGGAACAAAGTCCCAACGACCATGGGGTTCGAAAAGGAAAGAGGAAGGGGGAGCCCCCTCACCTTGAGGTTCAACTCCCTAGCGCATCTGGTATGTTCTTCCATGAGCTTAGCTTGGACAACCTCCTCAACTGCTGCCATGGTGGGGGGGCGGGGGGGGAGGAGGCGGCTGTTCTATTGCTGCCTCTAACTACCTGTGCCCATGAATGGATGTGTGTTTCTATTTCCTATTTAAAGGAAGCCTGCTAGGATTTGATCTCTTCCTGTTTGTTTTTGAGGTCGAGAATTTTTGTGTGTAAGGTGTCATTAGTTAGAACACCTTGCTCCTTGTTGGTTTTGATCATTTCTTTCAATGAGACATTCTCTAATTCAACTGCTGCTACTTTGTGAGGTCACAAACTTCTGTCCGAAGTGCCTGGTTAGCGAATTCCACTTGCTGGATTCTATCGATCAGATCCTGCAAAAGGTTATTCCCATATCGTTGGAGTTATGTGTGCTTGTTTTTGAGAACCCTGTTATTGTCTGGATGCTGTATTCTTCTGCAATTGGGGGGTCAGCCATTCCCTCCGTGTCTGCAAAAATGCGAAGAAATTTTCAAGTTAACATGCAAGTATGAATTATAGCTAGTTTTAGAAAGTATTTTCTAATTGCATGAGTGGATGAAGTGGTCAAGCATGTAAAGGCATTAGTCCACCTATAGGTCTTATGGTCAAAACCAAGAAGTGGTCATTATGTCTCAGTTTTTTATTTATTTTTTGAGTAATAAGGATATTTTTGGAGCAATAAGCATTGTATCAAGGATCTACTAGAGGGTAAAGGCAAAACCCTAGTGGCATACTTATTTTTTGTGGTTTATTTTCTCTATGTCAACTTGGCTAGAATAGTAAGTCTCATCTCAGAAGTAAGAAAAATGACATCTAAAAACTACAAAGAAAGGAGTATGAACATGGAAAACACATTTGTTTTCAATGATCTTTAGGATTTGGTTGAAAACCAACCTACAACCCCTATTGATGCTGCAAAATTGGTGGAGTTTCAAAAATGTGATAAGAAAGCACTTGCACCATTAAAGTCTTCTTGTTTTTTACAAGTCATTATTCACATCGAAGCCATTAAGGCTGAAGCTTGGAAATCTTGGAAAAAACCTAAAGACTTATATGAAAAGTAGTCAACATATAAGAAAATTGATCTACTAAAGCAATTGTTGAACAATAAACTTAAAGATGATGAAGATGTTTTTGAATACATCTCTAGAATGAAAAGCAAAATATAGGAATATAGATCTATAGGTGAAAAAATTGACGATGATATGGTAATCTCTATTATTTTGAATTGGCTTAATTCAAATTATACAAACTTCTTGGAAATGTTGCAACTCAATGATAAAATTAATAAAGCAACATTTGATTCAATTTATGAATTTCTTACTCAACATGACCATCAATTCACAAAGAAGAAAAGTGTTAAGCCTACAAAGGATGTTTATTTCACAAAGGTAGGAAAATACAAATTAGAGAAGAAACATGTGAAAAAGAAGCATAAGCATTCTTATCGGTGTCATGATTGCTCAAGTGATACTTCTCCATGTACCAATACTAGTAGTTACAAGTCATCTCCCAAATCCAAGGAAAAGGCATAATGTTATGAATGTGGCAGTATGGAACACTATGTTTATGAATGTCCTTCTAGAATTAAGTCCTCCAGACATAAAAAGAAAACAGAAGCACATTATGTTGCTAGTGGAGATTATTCTGATTCAGAGACATCATGGTTTGATCAAGAACATCTTTCTTTGCCGAAGTCTATGGTCTAGATCATAGTTCACATAACCGGTTAGGGCAAGTACTCGCCAAGGGGCCAAAATGGGTAACCGGTGGTTATTCGACCCACTTGGTCGAATAACCGACAATAATCGACAAAGGCAAAAAATACTTGAATTTATCAAAAAAAAAAATTGAAATTACAGAAGCAAAATAGATGAAATGAATTTTTAAAACATAAGAAAAGTGTTTTCTATTAGATTTGAATACAAAAAAAGTAAAAAATTGTATAATCATGCGAATACAACAGAGTCACAAAGTACAAACTACAATGATACTTATAGACTTATAGTCTTATACATGAATCTACAAAACTACAAGTATAAAATAAAGTAATCTATAATTTTCTCTTCTCTGCTCTCTAAAAAACTAATGGAGACAAAAATTTTAGTCCCCCACTTAGCTGCCTCGCCTCGCTCTATCTAGAAAGTTGGCCCTGCCCCTATGGCTCCACCTCTGCCTCTGCCTCTGTCTCATCTTTAAGGATGTTCTCCAATCCAATCTCTCCTTCTACTTTAGATGCACCGTCCATAGCTTGCCTCTTAAAATCAACAATCTCTTCCTCTATGAACATGGAGGCCTCCTCCTCCTGTGCAATCCAATCGCTATAGGGATCAATCATATCTAGATCGATCGGTTCCTTTGATGCATTCTCCAACTTCTTTATACAAAGTCGAAGGTTGTATTGCCCAAAACCAAGTCATTGAGGTGTTGTTGGCTCAACTTGTTACACATCTTTGTGTGCATGGAGTCAAACAAACTCCAATTGCGCTCACATACAAAAATACTACAAAGCTGAGATAAAATCCGGAGGGCTAGCCTTTAAAGATTTGGGGTATTTTCACGTCAATATTTTCACCATGATCTTACAAACAAGATATTCAAAACTTTGTAAGAAATTAATAATTGTAAATGTCACTGATAAGGTACAAGTAAAGACTTCATTTTGTATTACTTGATGACTGCGTGGCTCTCCTTCGAATAGCTAGTGCTGAAGAAAAGAGCCTTCTCCTTGCCTATTTGTAGTTCTACAACTCTGCAATAATGAGGTCATTCACCTCAACGTCAGGTGTCATACTCTCAATGCAGTTGAGAGCCCTTTCATAACCTCTCCACTAGCATTTGTGAAGCCATCAGAGTAGAAAAATTTGGGGTTAAGGTAGTACCCCACTGCATGGATGTATTGGTGTAGCCGATTGTTCCACTTCCGATCAATCAACTCCCAAATAGGGATCAAATCTAGCACGATCCCCTCTAATATAATTTTGGACTGTCTTTTTGGCCCTATCCATAGCCTCATAAATATAATCCATTAGATTTTACTCTCCATCCACCAATCGCAAAACCCTCACCAAAGGCTCAGACAGCTACAAAGTTACAAACAAATTAAAGTTAGTGTTAAAAATTTATAGATAAATTATAAAATAAATACTTTAAGTTTAAAAAATTGAAAACAAGGGAAACAACTTGATATTTAAATTGCAATTTCAAGTTACCTTGACGATATCTATAACTCTCATTTTAAAGGCACTTGAAATTTAAATTGCAATTTCAAGTTACCTTGACGATCTCTGTAGCTCTCATTTTGAAGGCCTCATAAAAAATTGTTTTCGCAACCTTCACTCCATTTTTCTTGGAATAGGATGACTCTATCCATACTTGAGACACAAACATTTGCCTCAAAAAAGTCAACAAACAGCAAATACTTTGCAATATAAGAAAGTTCATTTCAAACTTGGTGACCCATGCTCGAACAAGCTCTTTTTCTTTGGTGTGCTCTCTCATCAAGCTGAGAATCCAAGAGTGATTTTAGATATATTTAGTTATTTCTTTAACTTCTTCTACAACTTGTCATACCTAATCAAGTTTGTCTGTCCTCCAAAAGAAGGTCAAGGCAATGGGTCGTACAAAGTGTCCAAAAGAGAGATGGATGTCTCTCCCTAAGAAGTCTCAGTCGCCACATATGCTTCTGCATTGTCTATGAAAATTTGAACAACATTCTCAATGCACATTTTAAGACAACCTCCTCTAACATCAAGCTCAAAGTTTATGTATTTTTTATTTTACTTGATGCATCAATAGACTTCAAAAAAACTAGCTCACTATTTGAAAATGCCAAAAAATTGATGAGGGTGCAGTTCTTTTCATTTGTCCATCCATAAAAAAGAATGGTGCATCCAAATTTATACCATGACCTTTTTTGATCTTCGACAATCACCTTTGCATCTTCAACTGCATTCTTGAGCAACTTCTCACTCAAATCTTTTGGAGAGGGTGCCTTGTAACTTTTTTCTGCAACTGTCAATGCAGTAACCAAATATTCCTAGTACAAGCTCTTCGTTACATTGAAGAGAAGGTTGTTAAAGTACCAAAAATTTGCGCATGCTTTATCTGCTTCTGCTTGTTCTATCCTATAGCTTGGAGTGAAGATTGTGACCTAGATGTATTTCTAGGCACAAAAATTGAGTGTAACTAAGTCAGAGCTGGTGCAAATGTGCCATGGCGCTTGCATGGACCATGACTAGAGCCCACAATTTTTGTCATCACTATTGCTTTTTTTTCGTCAATGTGGTAGCAATGGTCACTGTTAGCGTTGCTTGCATCCTTGCCCTCTATAATTTTTTTCATCTAGTGATGCAAGCTCCACCATCATCTCTCATTTTGCTTCTTCAGTAACATTGGAACAAGATGTGATATCGCGGCAAGGAATGCATGAAAAATGGTACTTCATGTGATTGATGCCTCTGAACATCCTCTTTGAGCAAAAGTTAAAAATTAAAATTCTCTGATAAGTTCCAACTGGCGTGGCATACTTTCAAGCACCGGTGCAAGCATTAGAGGGCGTTGATTGGCTACCATTGATTGAATCTGAACCTGATGCACTATCGGATGCCATTGTTTGCTAATGAATAACCTGCAAAGCGCAAACATATTGAAAACAACATTACAAAAATAAAAAAATAAAAACATTTATTACAAATTATTAATTAAAATAGGATAAATAAATTATAATTATAAACTATAAAATGAAAACTAAAATACACTTATGATTTAAAATTTTAACGAACAAATTGAAAACTATAATCTATAATGGTTAAAAATAAAAATAAATAAATTGTAATGATAAACGAAAACTAACCATAATAACAACGATTAAAAAAAATAAATCAAAATTTAAAAAAAATTAGGCATAAACACTAAAATTTAATGGAATGTATGAAATTTGATGAAATGTATAAAATTAAAATGGAATGCATCAAATTTGTATACTAAAATTAAAAATAATTATCAAACATGTTTTTAATTAACTTATAATTCCTTTACATGCTTGAAAATTTTTAAAAAATAAAAAATGCACTAACCTGAAAATATCTTTGCTCAATTCTCCTCAATCCGCTCTTGAATGCTCCAAATCTTGTATGAATGAAATGTGAGGTGTGTTGCATTTTATAAGACTAAATTCTGTGTTTTTTCTGCATTTTTTGAGCGTTTGAGGCCAAACCCACAGTTTCGCTACGGTTCCACTAGGTTTTCCATGTGGGTCTGCGTGCCACAGAACTGACGAGTAACTATCGATTACTCGCGAGTAACCGATGGTTACTTGCTAGTTTAATTTTTACATTTTTTTGGGTTTTTTGATGGTTTCGAGTGGCGAGTATTCGCCTTAAGGAATTTTCGGTGAGTGACCAACCAACCGGCGGTTACTCGCCGGTTATTCAATCTATGGTCTAGATGACTAGAAAAACATCTTCTGAAAGACAAAGACTAACTCAACTTGAGTTTGTTGCCAGCTCTAAAATTCAGTTTTACTATAAAAACATTTTTGTATAGATGATAAAATTTTGATTTATTTCTGTCTAAATTTTGGTTGAGTTATTTGATATCATTAATGAGGAGCAGACCGAGTTATTTGGTGATTTTTTTGTTGCATAGCTTCTCACCTCTCATTTGATAGGGAAAGATAGTGTATTGGTTTTTGATTAGTCGAATATGATTGTACAACTGATAGAGGGTTGCTAGCACTAGTGGTGTTGAGAAAAGTGTTTAGTGTTGTTAGGCATCCAGGTAGATGTGTGCCGTATAGAGGGTGATGAATTGTCATTGAGACATGGATCAATGTAGTTGAGCATGTCCATGATGATGCTCATACAATAGTATAGGTACAGATGGTCAAAGGGGATGAGTAAGCCCATGATGATATTCATCATTCATGTCACGATCCGATCAGGGTTTGTGTAAGCAAAACTTTTTTCATAGGTTTTACGAAGTGAAACTGGTTGATTAGTACCAAGATGTACACAGTGTCGATTTTTCAATTGCGACATATATTGTTGGATGGCTTTACACTCATTTGCTCCAAATTATCTTTTGGTCCCCTTTGCATCAAGAGGATTTGTTGGATCATGTGATCCAAATTACATTTGTTGTTAATTGTTATACAAGGCATGCATCTCCTAGTGAGACCTTTTAATAAATAGGTTAATAAGTATAGTGTTATGTTAGTAAATTAATATTAGGCATTAATTTACTTGTGTTAGTAATTGCATAGCCTTATAGTTAGTTGGTTGGACTATTGGGTTCCGCATGTAAACTATGCCTTGTAAGCTTATTTAAGCTTATTGGTGAAAGAATAAAGTATTAATAGTGTGTGTGCAACATATTTTTGTGTAATTTTTTTATTAATCCAATATGTAACCATTTGTCACATCATGTTTTTTTGTGTTGGGTTTTAGGGCACTTGTCGGTGATACCCTGTCGATGAGCTATTGCTCCTTTGTTAAGAATGACGTACATGTCATTCATGATGCATTGGTTGTGGTACATGTGTATGCATTTTGAGCAGGCTACCTTGTTGGTGTTAATGCGGTCTAATAAAGCCAAACAGCTATTGTTTAGAGTCATTGTTCGCCTTGAACTTGTGCTCCTCTGTCAACTTAAGCCATATAGCTTTGTAGATGTTGACGCGGAGATTTTATGATAATATATATTGTTTTCTCTTTTTACCCGATAATCAAAAGATTAAAAGTGAATTCTAAAGAGAATTCGTTTGGGTGGTAATACCTTCGATGTTGTTATATCCATAGCACCGATATAAATATTTTACATACCTCTTCATTTATTTAATTGTTTTAACATAAATAATTACTATTGGAGGAATGTGGTGTGGTAGTAGTTGGCATGATTGAGATGTAGAGGCAGACAAATTAAATGACTCATCTATAGCGCCACCCTTGGGAGACAAGAATAAAGTTGGTATTAAATTCAACTTTGACTAAAATGAATATTTTATCCTGCTGCAATCCTCCCTCACCCATTGCGCCACATGAGGTAATAGTGAATTAGATGGAGTAAATAGTGAAGTTGGTGAAAAAACAATTCAATGCATGAATCTATTTATTCGCCTTTTAAACGCCAAAGGGGAATGGGGGAGAAGAGCTGGGTGAACGGAGGAGACATTCTTGCGGGAAGGAGCTTTGGGAAGACAGGAAGGAAAGAAGTAGAATGAGAATAAAGGGGGGGACATTTTGGAATATTCATTCTGGACAAAGGGAGCAAAAAAAGGGGCGTTTGGAGAAGAGAAGAAAGGGAGACTTAAAAAAATGGGCTGGTCTCATTATAACATCAGAACTAGGTACCCTGTATAAAAACTAACTAGCTTAATATGTAGTTAATATATGATGTTGTAAATCATCCTTGTTCCACCTGAAATTCGATCCAATTATTGTTTGAATCAATACTCCAAGATTTTTCTGATATACTATTTGAGTAATGCTTGTACTCCTGCCAAAAGAACAAATAGGTTTAGGAAGTAATATAGCTAATATATCTGCGTTCAATAATGGAGTTGGGAATATTAGATTTATAAAGGAAACCTATTTGATAGAACTTTGTTGAGGAATTCAAGCGAATCAATACATTTTAGAAATAATATTAAGCATTATATACTTGTTTATGGTAATGATAGAAGTTGCCATAGGGTAGAGGAAATATAAGAAATGGTTATAAGATATAACAACCCCTGTATGGTGCCTTGGATTATCTGATCTATTGTATCTTGGTCGCCATTCTACACCAGCTCATAATATACTAACTGTATCGCCCCATTTAAGATCGAAACTGGATCACCTTGGCTCATGTCATATTAAGCTTTACTTTATCAAAAGTATAGGCCGTAGACAGCTTGTAGATCTCAAAAAAAATCCATAGGGAACTCATTAAATTCCTGAGTGTACAAATTTAATACCATCTGGACAAAACAATCAGCAGAATTTATTTCCCTTAAGGCAAAAGAAAATGTGGACAGCTTAGTACGTGAGCTCTGTCACATTTTGGAATATTTGACACTTATGGATAAGCCCCCTAGCGCTGGTAATAGCTATTAATGCCTGAAAATAAATTATTAGATTTTGATTTACTTGTATGGCACTATCTCTTGACCTGCTCTCAGAACATAGTAAGATTCTATTCATTAAATGAAATAACCATAAATCTGGGCGCTAATTAACCAAAACCCAGAATGTAATACATGAAGGATAGCGCCATTTTACTCCAAACTGATGCGACTGCAAGATAAGATTCTTTAGCATGCCTTTTTACTTGTTTAAAGTGGACATTGCAGAAGTATGGCGACTTAGTTAGAGGCCTTTAACTGGCAATAAAAATTAAGATCAAACGGAATTCTTTTTTTCCAGGCACTAAGGCTGCTGCAAAATAGAATTAGTTTTTGAACTTTGGCATCATTTTTAGCCACTAATTATACCCTCTTTCCTACTGGTAAATAATCCAAACCAGATTGACATTGTGCAGCAGGTCATCTGTGAATTGACGGTGTCAGGGGTTTGAATAAATAGTTGACATTGAAATTTAGTCGCAGCTTCAAAATAACCCAGCTGTAGCACTATTCCCTTGTGGGAAAATAAAAAGAAAAGGATTAATTATATTCCTAATATCTAGTTTATTAAAGTTCCATATTTTTGATTCGGAGTTTTTGATAGTATTTTGGCATCTTAGTACATGTTTTATTTGGGTGAGGATAGTTGAAATTGGTGCCATAAAACTGCCCATGAAGTTGACCACGGAATCATCCAAAACTCACTTATTCGCCTTTTCCTTAAGTGGATTTTTCCTTATAAGCTTTGCGCCATTCTCAATAGTTGATTAGTCCAATAAAGTCCAACACATTAACTATTAAAGCTTATACTTGGCAAAATGCTTCATTAGGTAAGTTCGTAGTTGATTACGTCTTCTGCATAAATGAAATAATTTTTGCATAACTTGTTACTTATCTATAGGGGAATGTTAATGAATGAAATTGAAATATTGGAAATAAAATGAAAGAATGCCTTCATCTGTAATCTAAGTTAAATTTAATTAATTTTCTATGTAAATCGGTGTTTGGATATTTATTAATTGCTTAGAGTAACTTACCAAGATTACCTTGATTTATCATTAAGCATGCTTATTAAATAAAATAAAGAGAAATACCATATGAGACATTAATTGACTAATAATTATATTGTCACTCGGCATCCTCCAAAGTAATACCAGTGGTAGGATAATATCAATGATATATTTATATATACTTAACTTGCCCTGCCTAAAATGATTGCTAGCTAAATTGATAAAATATTGAACCACTCTAATAGAGGATAAACCCTTATGGAAGTTAGAAAATGGATCAATTACTTATTAATGGCAGGATGTATTTTAAATGTATTATGATCTTATGGTTTATATGGTTTTTGTTTAAAATTGATGAAAGTATAATGTTAGAATGTATTAAAGACTTTATGTGTTAGTGTGGATGCTTTGGGTAACATATATGAGGTGATACCATGATGATATGGTTGATTAAGCATCATGGAGTTATTTTTACATCAACAAGAGTAGCCAAGTTGGTCTTGTAATACTTGGGGTTGACTAAATACCGCAAAATGTTCTATGCTCGACTTGTATAGCTAAATATGCTTTTGGATATGCTTAGTGTGTATTTGACATGCTAAGTATGCTTTTATGTTGCCAATCATGTTATGTATTGATAAGCACGATTTTAACTAGTTGTGTAGTTAAGTGTGATCCAATTACCTAAAAATTAGCTTTGTGCACTTCAAATTGACTAAGTATATCTAAGTGTGTTTTCACACGATGGGGTATAGTTAATTTAACCTTAATTAGCTATGTTATTTCCTTCCTAGCATAATATGTTATAATGTAGCATATATGTCTAATTTCATAGAATATCTATGATGTATTGTTTGGAAATGACTTGCTTTGAAATGTTTTGGCTGCCTAGTGATACCCCCAATATGCTCAAGTCGAATTATCCTTTTACGTATATTCTTTATAAACCTCGGTAATGTCTTATTGGGGTAAGATGAGGTATTATATCATAAGGACTCTCGAGTCGTATAGTTGCAAGAGCAAAAGCATATTTACTCTATGGATTGATAAACCATCTATATGTAGATATTATACATTTGAAGATGGTATTATGGTTTGGAATTACTTAGTGGTGTCCTTGATATATATTGGTCTAAGTGACAAACTATTTGATACCCTTTTTGTATGTGGCTAAAGTCCATAGTTTGGTAGTATATGAGGACACGAGAGTGGTGGTGGACATCACTAGTCCAAGATTATATACATTTTGATGTGAGTGATATGGTTGTAAGACTTTTGAGTGTTCTCTTTGTAATTAAGAAATGTATTTATACCCACCTCCTTGTATGCACTCATGTGAGAATACTTTTGAGGAACCATTTATACCTTTAGTAGTTTTCGAAAACTACATCTAGCCCTGATTCTATGAATGTAAGTGACATCACCGATATGTATGGCAGCTCGGGGAGTGAGCGCGGGCATATGAAACTAACCCTAATATGTTTTTCTTAGTGTGGCATTTATTATTCTCTAAGTGATTTGTTGAGGTGATTCTTTTTGGATCACGGAATATGGATTTCTTCATCATTACTAATATCTGGATTTTTATGTGAGAGTGCTTGGGTAAGCACACAAGTCTTGTTTAGTAAGGTGTTAAGCTATAAGCGACTTGAGTATGTCATATAGCTTTGGAATTGACGATCAGAGCTTTAAAAGCTCGTCTGTAACATGAATAGATTGTTCCCTATTTGGCTTAGAGTGCCAACCTCTTCAGTGATGACATCTCATGGAGGAGACTATAACAATTGAAATGAGAACTACATTGGACCTTGATTCTGAGGAGCGGATATGTAGGCTGCCCAAGTTGTGGTGGGGGGAATCAAGTCTAGGTCCTTAGGTTAGATTAGGGTTGGCTCAATTGCATAGCAATCCTTGACTGATTGAATTGGTTTCAGTGCTTGGCATGTGATTTGTGTATTGTGCTAATGTCACTAGTTAGCTAGTGAACATTAAGTGTTGTACATGATTCTAAGGTTTGTTGTGTTATATGTAAACACTAACTCAGTGAATCGTGATGATTCACACTTAATTGAATTAAGGATAAGTAAGAATACCTTTCTGGGTAAATTATATAATTAAAAAAAAAATCCGGTACGTTTTTCCGGTACCTAATCAGAGGGGTTCTTACACCATTTTACAAATTTTTTTTGTATCAAAGTATCTAACATCTTTCTTCATACTCCTTGCTTGATAAATGAATAGGATTTATTTGTATACATACGGATCTCTAGGGCATGATATGCTTAATGGCTGACTATAAGAATGTGATATGTGAAATCAAAGATCCAGAAAATCAGACCAACCCTGAAGGACCCACAAAAACAAAGGGGGCAGATTTGGTGGTAGACATGTGACCAAAGAATCCATCCTAAGAGAGACAAACGCTCAAGAAGGGTGCAAGCAGCTCAAAATCTGAAATGGTAGAACACTAAAAACATGTGGAAGGCAAAATGCCAGAGATAGACTAATGTGGGGTAGAGATTGCCTTAAAAATAGCCAAATATAGACAAGTGGACCAAGTGTGCAACAACAGGGAAAAGATGTTATGGCAAAGAGTCTTGCACCAAATTTAGATGTCTATTTAATGCCTCTACTTTGATGTGCTTATGTGAGGGAATGCATGCATGTGTCAAAATATAAAAATAAATAATTGAAGCATGTACCTTGACTTACCTAGGGAAGGAAGGATGAATCAAAAGATGCTAGAGCTAGGCTCCATCCACATGGATTTTAATGTATTTTGAAAGCAACCATACCTATAAACAATGGTCAATTGCAACAAGTAGTCAATCTCAAATCAATGTGAAAAATGTAGTCATGTTCAAATCATAAATTGAAAAGGTGAGCATAAAAATGGCTACACCTGATGGTACCAATGTCGCCACTACTCACAACAAAACAAAACATTATTTCGATGAGAACTTTTTAGAAGTTCTTGCAACCCAATCCACTTCTTGATAAAGGAAGTAGACAAATGGACCATTTCTGGTGTTCTCAGTTCACTCAAGTTCGCTAAATACTTTTAGCTCCATACATATGCTCAATACTTTCAATCCATTCTTTTGCTCAATACTTTTGCTCCATCATGTAAAATAAAATATTTGGATATATGCCCCTATTTTGAGGTGAAGGACTGGAAAAACTTGCGCTAAAATTACTCATTTCAAAACAAAGAGTCAAATGCATCATGTTCTATAAAATGCATATAGCTGAAGTGTTAAGATGCATGAAAATCATACAAATAAAATGTAACCATTGCATAATATAATTACATAAATCTCTGGAAATTATAACCATCGTAAAATATTATCATGTAAAGCTCAATAGGAATGTGTGTCCTCATATTAGGGTGAAATACTGAAGGAGATAGGGACAACAACATACCCCACTGTAGTGGCGATAGGAGAAATGAACAACTGCTATGTACATCAATAACCTTGTAGTATAAATACCATCATGTAATGCTCAAAATGAGAGAGTGCAGGAATAATTAGTATGCCGCAATGAATGCTCCATAAAAATATATATTGTTGTAGTAACTTGAGGAGGTGGTGTATGGTGCCCACAAATGGAAAAGCAAGGAAGGGACAATTAGTATGCCCCAAGCGTTGAAAATGTGCCCCTATTAGAGCTAGATAAAGCAATGAATCACACACAAGTAGTATTCCCCCATAGATGCATGGTAAGGACCTTGGCAAGGAAGGCACCAAGCATTGGAATACCACAAATATTAATGTGCATGGTAAAGACCATGGCACCAATCATAGTTTATGCATAATATAGATCATCACAACAATCATAGAATATCGCATAGTATACCTCATAAATGACACACAAGTATGTAGCTGCATAGAAAACATCATGTAAGGACAAATGACTCACAAGACATGACGATAACTAGAGGATATTCTATGGATAGGGACACAACAAGACAACATACTCCAAACATGCACAAGCGTACACACAAACAATCGACCAAACATAGGCACAAACAAAAAGCAAGAATATAACAATCACTAATTGTGCAAACAATGTAATCATGCAATGTAGATGTCCATGTAACATGCAAGATGTAGATGCTAGAAAGATATGATATAATTGATATAAGATAGCTCAATATGATAAATAAAAAGCAAGAAAGATATCAAAGTAAAATCCATTGTGTAAAGATGCACCTTAGGTAAGGCATACCATAGATACGATCATGCCCCCCATGGTGTGGGCAAGAGAATAGCCGCATTATATTTGATAGTCCATAATCATATATAACCTGCATATCTTGCATTTCACCCACTCAAAGAGATACCATGAGAAACATGTGTAAAAATAATGGGTGTGAAAACTCTCTAGTATAGGTATATAATAATATGTATCCAGTGATGAAGTGATTTTTTATTTTTATTTATTTTAATGATATTGCATTTTATAATTTTCTAGAAGAAGCAACAAAGGAAGCCAAGGGGTGCAAGCATGAAACAACACAAATCGAAAGGCCAAAGGGCACAAACAAGAAGAGGCAAACAAAATGCACTCGAATAAAAATAGAAGCCAAAGGGCACAATCAAGAGACAACACAAAATAGGTAGGCCAAAGGGGTTCAAAACTTCAAACAAACAAGAATAAGAGGAAGATTTCAAACAACCTACTATTTTCCTCATAAATTAATGGATGCTAGTATGGGAGGTCTTGATAAATATGTTGTCATCATTGGGAAATATATGCAAATATTTGGAATGGGATAAATAATCAAAGGGCAAGGGCCAATGCAACATAACAATCAATGAAAAACCAAGGGGCTAAAAGAATATCAACGTAAAGTAGAAGGAAAGTGCCAAAGATATTAAATCTAGAAGAATAGGGGATATGCAATTAAACTCGAGGGAGGAAAGCACATGAAAGATATGAGAAATAGAAGAAAAAAAGCTATGTATAGTAAGAAAACTATGGTACAATAATATTATGTCTAACCAATGATCTTATCTATAATGCCATAATCTATAATATTGAAGTTAGGTCTGTAGCTTGAAGTACCAAAAAAATGGTCACAAGTGGTATAATAAGTGCATTCATCATCCCAAGGAGAGATATGTGGAGAATGAATTGGGAGAGCTGCTGGAATCTATATAGGATCATGCATAGGAATCTATTGTGACAAAACAGAAGCTTGGAAATGATCCATAGTAAGAGTTTGCAAATCAATCTTGGGACATGTGTAAGTACGAATTGTAGGACTCAATGGTGCAACTGTAAGAGACAGAGCTCGAGGAGCTCATACTGGAGATAGTGGTGGTGTCATATATATAGATGTAAGAGAAATAGTAATTGCCAAAGGTGATGTCATAGACTCAAATGTAGTAGGAACCATGACTAAATGTGGTGGAATAGTAGCAAGTATCACATGAGGGTGAATGATTCGCTCTTCATGAAGTGCACTAGATGATCGCATGTGTGATCTTAGAGGTAGGATGGGTATCTCACAAGGTGTGTCGTGAACAGTATGTGCTTCATTATCATCAAAAATTTGAGACAATGGTGTAATGTAAAAGGTATCACTCTCATTTAGTTAAGCCATGGGCATCCAAGTAATAGATTATATGCTCTTGATTCAAGAATGACATAAAACCAAACTAGAAAGGTTTGAGGACCGAGTGTATCTGGGATTGTAATACCACCAAGTGGTGTGCTGATTATGCCATCATAACTATAGAGTAGCATAGTCATGCTAAGTAAATCTCACTTAGTACATCCTTGTTTAGACAAAAATAACATCGTAATATTTTTTTGTTGGAACCATTGTCAATTAAAATGCCTTTTGTTCTTATATGGTGATGTGAAACAAATGTGTGAATATATAAATGACCATTATTCGATTCATTGCTAGCTATCTCATGGTCATAGAATGTAATAGAATGCACTTGTTGTGGAGAATTCGAAACTATGCCAATGATCTTATCAATGTCTTGCTCATGTTAAATAGTTGAATGGCATATAGATGTTGTCCTATGCACATTGTCTTGCTTTATGGTATTATGATTTGACAATGGATTGGTAAATGCTTTCAAGCAGTGATTAGGCGTCATGACAAATTTGTAAAATGTAGAATTATGGCCTTCAATCTGAATAGTGTTGTTATCGATGATATCTTGAATCTTGTCTCAATTTGTTGAAGGTGGATTGGGGATTAATAATCTAAATGTCCAAGGTATTGCTTTTTCAGTCAAGTGGATTATCAGGGCCTTAAAGGATAATAAGCCTTGGAAGGTAATTGTGAGAAATAATATCTTAAGAGGTTTTTCAAAAGGTAAACCTCAATAGAAGGGGTTGCATATCTCAGATCTCTTGACTAGTTCCTTCTTAGTTAGGGTTGCAGGTTCTCCTATATTCCAATCTTTGTGGAAAGCATGGGAGATGGTTAAACATTTAGTGGTTGTTAAACTTCTATTTAGTGGGTTTGGGTCCAAATGCCAAGGTTATAGTTCTATATGGTGGAACTTGAAACAAAACAATACTCCCCTTGCCTTGACAAGAGAACATTCTGCTTTTTATTCGTTCTCGAAGAGGTTAAAAACATTCAAGGATCTTCACTCTTATGGGTGTTGGTTCACTTGGATGGAGTTGAGACTAAAACACATTTTCCTCTATCCCATCTTAGAACTTACACGTTGTTGATTAAATCCATCAAACGCTCTTTTGCTAGTTTGATATTGAGGATGAGGATTGGTTTTGGGGTAATGCTAAATGGATTAAAGGACATCATTTAAGAGAAATTATTACTAAGCAATTACATGTTAAACTCTCATTCTCTCAAAAAGTATACCTTGCCTTGAACAAAAAGTAGTGTTTTTTTGTCTTCCTGTTTAGAGCCAAAAATATCTTGTTTTAGATGGTCATTGATTCATAATAAGCTGCTTGTTGGTGATGTTTTTGCTAAGTATGGTCTCAATAAACCATTTTGTACTTTGTGTGGGGAATTAGAATCTATTGAGAATGTTTTTTTCTTGTGTCTGTATGCGGTGGTTGTGTGGAAAAACTGTCTAGAGTCTTGGTCTAAGTTGTTCTCATGTGATATTTCATGGATTAATATTGCCTTTGGGTATGCCTATTCTGAAAATAAATTATATTTGTTCTTTAATAAGGTGTGGTTGTCTTCTCCACTAAAATCCTATGGTTTATTTGGAAACAAAGAAGAGTAGGGTGCTTACTAACTTCTCAAGAGAAGTTATTTTGCGTATTGTTCATGTGCAGATCTTCTTGCAGCTATGGTACCATAAGGTGAGATAGAAAGATTCTTGAGGACAGGAATGATGAAAATAACTTTTAATTTTCTCTTAGACACTAGAGGGTACCCAAGACACGGCCCCTCCCCAGACTGGAAAACCCTTCATTCATGTGTTATTGAGGTGAAAGTCTTGGACGCTAAGTGGGACTTGATGAAGGATTCTTACTTTGAATATGCTACTGATCTGGGCCCAAACTTGTTGGGTATTTTTTAGTCAGAACTGAGTGGAAAAGAAGTTATGACTTATAATAAAGAGGATCTACTAGGCATTCTTCAAGCTTGTCTGCAACACTTTGAATAGGCGCAAGAAGCATCAGGCTCCAATAATGATAAGCTGATTGTGGAAACAACACAAGATAAAATCATTGAACCTATCCAAAGTAATAGTTTTGCACAATCTTCTCTGGTTGGGCAGTCACTGCCGACAAGTGCGTATGGTGGTATTCTTGATCCTGGACTGGAGGAATTCATTGAAAACAATTTGAATGGTATTTTGTTAATGACTACATGATTATATTGATAAGGGAGGTAGGATCAAAAAAGACAATTTGATTGAACATGTTCAAGGCTTCAAAATGGGACAATTACTTAATTAGTTGGTAAAAAGTAAAACTATTTCGAGGGATGTTGGAGCTGAAGCTTTGATATAGGCTGGAATGATCGAAATGAAACATGATTTAACACAGATGGACCTTGTAATTTGTAATGTCCCCAAATTAGGACAAATCACTGAATTCTGAAATTTCTACAAAACCCTAGGTAAATAGTCAATTCTGATTTTTATTTCCAAAAAACCCTAGCTGTCAAAAAGACTCCCAAAATTAGCATAAAATTATTCCAAACTCAATGCACCAAGTAGATGATCCAATCAAGCAATTTAGCCCTTCAAAAAGGGGAATTAAGCCCTCAAACCCTAGGCGCCCGAAATTGGAATATTTAATTAAAAAATGCAGTTGATCTATCATGCAACACACTTCACGAAACCCTTATAAATTGCACAAATACTACTGAATTGATACACATAATTTATTAAGAATTTTTGAATCTATTTGGAGCCAAAAAACCCTCTAATCCAAATCGCCAAAGCTAGAAAAATATAAAAATTATTATAGAATATTCGTAGGCAATAATTACCCTCAAAACAAGGTCAAAACCTTCCAAGTCAAGTTGCCACAATGCAAAAATATTACAATAAAACTAGAATATCACTTAGGGCACAAAATCACCCCAAAATATGAGTAAAACATCCACCAATCAAGTTGCCCACCTTCTCAAGCAAATTGCCCAACATAAAATTAGCAAAAGATGATGTTTAAAACACCTTTGGAGAAATAGATAACTCAATGGCAGCCTCTAGGTGAAGCGTCCCCAATGAAGAAAGAGGGTTTGCGTCCTCTAACTCTTTGCTCGAAGGTTTTCATCTTCAAAGCAATGGCTCAAGCATTTTTGTGTTAAAGACCAAGATTTGAATACCAAAACATGCATCCTCTCAAATGAATTCCAAACTCCCTTTATATACTTCACCCTTTTAAGTTATGAAGGTAGAGTTAAGATCATAAAGTTTGGTTAGCTTTTAAAACCCCACTTAAAGGCACTTTATGTCCTTTAAGTCACAAAGGGCCCTCCTTAATGCAAAAATAGAATAACTTAAGTGAAATCTTCACTTTTACCTTTCAAGGAGGGTGATATGTGCTCCTTGCTTATTCTCTTTCCCTTAGCCTAGGGGAAACACTAAGAATTAGGCTAAGAACCATGTCCATGGCTTTTTAGGCCAAAAAGGGGGACATGACATAATTTCACTGTGAGAATTGAGGAGATATACAAGGGACCTAAGGAAGATGAGGATACTATTTGATTTGATTTGCTTTTATTTGGACTTGCTATGGTTGAACTTGATCTTTGTAAAATGGTTTTTATACTGAAATAGTGTTTACTTTGCCCTTATGTGGCTGCTCTAGTTACTTGTTGATAGGTTGGTTGTTGCTTCTTTGTGAACTGTTTCAATTTTTTCAATTTTGTACTATCATTTTTCTGTTGGATATCTATTGCCTTTTGTAAACACTCTTTCTATATATATAAAAATATATATGTTGATGGTTTTGGCCACATTCTTGTTTTGAAAATTAGTTGCAGCATGTCTTAGATTTGAATGTTATCTTTCCTTGATAATTGAAGGTAGTGGATGTAGAAGCAAAAGATCTATATTTTAATATATTGGCATCCATATGTTTAATCTCAATGTCGCGTAATGCATGAAAAAACTCATCAAAAGATTCATATGTGTTAAACATGACCTTGTCCTTAAGCAAAGGAAGAAAACTATCTAAGAATATACTTTAAAGCTCACCATCAGGGATTTGGTGTGACATTTTTCGTAAGCATGGTTTTAAATTTAAGTACATGGTTAGTAAGATGTTTATTAGATCTTTATTAAATTTGATTAATTTGAGAAAATGTGACCTTTTACTAATGTCTATGGAAAAGTTTAATAAGAACATATCAGCCAAATCATTGAATCTATGCACAAAACCCACAAGTAGGGTATAAAACCAATCTAAGGCATAGCCTGTGAGATTTCTAGGAAATAGCTTGGTCAGAAGCTATGTTACCAGATCATTTTCAAGGGAGGTTGATTCTAGTATTGTGCATACCAAATATCGGTACTGGTCCGATACTCCTCTGGATATGGCCCAGGTACTCTTGAGTTCTTCCAAGGATGACCCTGTGTGTACCCAATCTCGTCGGGCAATATCTAGGTGTACCCAACCTTGTTGAGTAGTATCTGGAGAGAATCCATTGTCAAAAATGTTTTTTTAAATTTTAACTTTAAAAAAGTCAAAGTTGGACTTTAAAAACAATAAAAAAAACAAATAAAAGTATGGGAAAACCCTAAAAGCCACTCTCACATTCATTTTATCAAAAGCAAACAAAAACATACCTCTCATTGCACATTTGCTCCCTCACCTTCACTTTTTCAATTGCTTAAGGCTGAAATTCCATCATTTTGCTAATTATACGCCACTACATTTTTTCAATTGCTCGTAGTTCTAACAATAGATGCTCTCAATAAAGAGCAATATGAATATAGCATATATGCTGATTTATCTTTATTTTTTGTATACATTTGCACTATGTACTTTTTCTAAGTTCGACCAATGAATATCATGACATTTGGCATTGAATTATCAATAGTTTTCTCAACTGTTTTGTGGTTATTTAACTTATTTTGTTTACTCTATGCGTATTATGTGCTTAATTTTGTTTATTTTTTAATACGGTCATACCCAAGTTGTACCTTGGTAAATTTGTTTTCCATATTGGTGTACTTGAGCCTTGTACTCTTACCCGTATCTGTCCTAGGATCGGCTACTTAGGTTCTAAATTAAATTATCGTGCTGAAAACCAAAGCAAGATGCAAAATAGGCTCTAGTATGATGTGATGGATACCCATTGCCACTATATAATGTAAACTTAGGCACTTGAAATGAAGGAGGCAAGGGGTGAACAAAAACTTCCATAGCCAAAGGATTGTATAATATAGCATAAGACGAAATAATATTGCTAGTTTTGTTAGACGCTTTAGATAATTGAACAAGTTGTAATTGTATGTGATCAAGTTGTTGTATTGTAGGATCGCTAGGTGTACCATTAGGTGTAAGATTAGCATTGATATGCATATAGGAATCGATGCCTTATTATGACTACCATTAGTTGCAATGGAGGCATGATTGGTATTTTGACTATGTTCAAGACCAAGGGATGCAATATAAGAATGTGATCATGGAGGCACATTGGTCATTGGATTGGTAGTAGGAGGAATGATAGAAGCTTTATTCTTGTATAGGAATAGAAGCATCCACCTAAGGAGGGGGTGTAGCACTAGGTGGAGGCAAAGAAATATCAATAAGAGAAGCAATATTCTCACCACCTAATGCAGAAGTAGATCCTTCACGAGGCGGAGCAATATTATGCAATGAATATAAAGAAATATGCTCAGAAAAAACATCCTTATTCCTAATTCTTTGTTGCGCAACTTTCAACTTGTATAATAGAAGTTCTAAATATTCAGGATGCTTGTTGATTGCAAATTTAAAATTAGCAATAGTAGCAAATTTACATATATCAACAACATCGTTTAAACGAGCATCATCGAAAATCTCTTGGTCACTATCATTATTGAAAGGAGCAACATAAGGTATTCTATCAGCCAAGAATATGCCATTGGGGCCAACATCAAACAATGGAGGAATATCACTAGAAGAGGCCAAAGTAACCGCATTCGGCAAATTTCATTGATTTTTTTTTAAATTCGCCAAATTTCGAAGCACCATAACAAATTCGTTTAAATTCGTGACTAAATTCATACAGATTCAATCGCGAACTCCAAAAATGAGTATATCAAAAAAAAAATCGTGTTTAAATTTATGCAAATTTCGTTGACATTCGTAATTTAGGGTTGGTGAAAACCTAAACTTCAAACCCGAAGACATTTTTCATTTTATTTCATTCATGAATGACCCGTTGGCCTGCCGTCAGTCTACAACCTTGTGAATCGCGATGCCTTGTTGACTGCTTATTGAGGCGGATGTTGTGAGTGACAATGTGCACTGTGAAGCTTGCAAGCCGCCGCGACACTGTGTTTCTGTGTTGTGTGCATTATGCTGCCGTGTAGTCTTTTTCGTTCGATGGGAGAAGTCAGTCTGCGTGCATTGCCTAGTTCTAGACTAGCAGGTGCGTGCTTCGACATTACACAAGTCAACATTGTTGAAGCTTTAACAGTCGGCGAAGAAACTTCAAGCCAAGGCACAGTCGACAATGGAGGCATCAGTCAACCCGTAACAGGTATGTAGTTTAAAACTTGCACAAACTGTTTTATTTTTTAAATAGTTTTTTAATTTGGTTTTAATTTTATCATTTATATAAAGTTATAAATTAATAACTTTATATGATAATGAATAATTTACGTTGTTTTAGGTTTTAGTCTTTTACATATTCAGGTCTAAGATATTTTATTTAAATTCAGTTTATTTTTCATAATTTTTTTTTAAATATATATTTTTATTATATAGGTTTAGCTTTTAATTTTAGATATTTAATAAATAATTTTTTAATGTGTGGTAAAGGGATTTTTTTATAATTTTATATTTTTATTCTACATTATTGATACAAGTTTGGGTATGAGAATTGGATACGGGGATACGGCAATTTTTTTTTTGGGGGTTTTAGATATCGATGGATACGGTCATACAAAAATATATAAAAAATATTAAAAAATATAAAATAATAGACATATAAGTAAAATTAACCACATAATTTACATAGAAGTAACATAATAAGTTAAATAACCACAAAACATACTAATAATTCAATGCTGCATATCATAATATTCAATTGTCAAACTTAGATTAGTCTTCTTTATTATTACAAGTACATAATGCAAATGTTACGACTTACCAGTATGGACAAAAATAAAGACAAGAAAATCCCCTTTCTATAGTTTGGTGAATATTACAATGAGATGCCCTGGGGTTAAATCAACTTAAGACTATGCCCTGTTCTCTTCTTTGAGCTTATTCACGAGTTGAGCTTTTGTATTATACTTGTGCAGATGATCTTACTGCATGTACTGCACATAAATAGTCCTAGAGAACCATATTTTTGGGACATAAAGGATAAGCAAAAAAAGACAATTGATTTCAACCTCTCCCTCATCTTGATCATGTTACAGAGATTTATTTCCTTTATTTTGGCATGGCTGAAACGTGATCCAATAACTGGAAGACTTGCTGACTTGCTCTGGGAACCTTCACAGCGGTTGTATACAGCCCTAATAAAGAAGATACAAATGAATCCATTGAGGCTCACATTTTGAAAACAGCCAAACACAGCCAGCCATTGAAACTACAGAGAGGTTTTCATACTTTGTTTTGTTTTTTGAAGTCCGTGTTTGACTTTTTATTAAGCAAAAAAAAAAAAAAAAATTGTAGGACAACCAGATACATCACCCAGACGTATCTGGGCATATCCACAACCTAGGGAGGTTCCCTGGGCGTCTCCCTGCACTCCCGTATCCGGGGAGCATTTCTGGGAATGTAGTTTTTTCCCCTGTTACAAAAGTCAAATAAAATTATGTTTTTTTATTTTTATATTGTAGCTATTTAAATTTATATTATTATTATTATTATTATTTTTTAAGAGGATATAAAAACTTCATTGCAAAATAGTTTTTAAATGGTATTGTTATTTATCTTCACTTGTCCAAAAAATTGTAGAAACACGTTCCTAAAGGCTACCTTAGTATGGCACCCCCAATATCAGCAACAAAAGGATGGAAATATATGAATTGTGAGATTCGAACTAATAACGTCACATACATTTTATGTCAGCACTCTTTTACAACGACATTAACAAGGGCAATGAACCATCTTCTTGGAATATCAAGGGGTGAGGGAAGTGGTGTTGAAGCATGTCTAAAAGTCATACCTAAAATAAAATCAATATTGGAGAAAGACTACAATAATTCATTAGTAGTAATTCAGAAAAGGGCAAGAAAAAACAACGAACCCAAGAGGAACTTTCTAGGTCTAAAATACCCCACACATCTTACTCCTCCAGCATGTCCACAAGCCCAGTAATGCCACAAAAAGGCAATGGGACAACACAAAACAATTTATGGAAGCTTATAGAAAAGGAGCACGTTGATGATGCATGGGTTGATTTCTTTTACGAATCTGTCATTCCATTTAATGTTGCCAGCATAGTTTGAAATCTTGTTCTCGGTGATTTCTCGAGAGGGAAAATTTTGAACCAGATCTCAGGAATTTCTCGGCATTTCTCGAGAACTTTATCGTTACTTTAAAAAACATATAAATTCAAAAAATAAACTTAAATTAAATGCAAAACATTGTTAAATGACATGAAAAATGAATGTAGAGAATGCCATAGGCCCATAAGTATATTTTCTATGTGAGATCCAAAAAGAGTCAACATTCAACTGAACTTCAAACTTTTAATTTCGACCGACTGTGCACAGTCCACTAATGGCATCGAGCGGCGAACTGCAATGAATTATGAGGGCACTACCGCACTATATTTTTGAGTATAAAATACTAAAAGTCTAAAGCTTATAGCTTGAGCTTTGAAATACAAATTACAATGATGAATGAGGGCACAAGAAAATCACAATAATAAAATCTGCAATTCACTTAATGAGAAAATAAGAAAATCGCGATAATGGTTTTAACTTTTAACTTTTTTTAATGCATTGGCTTTTATTTTTTCAGTTGCCAAGATATTAGATTTTCTTGATGATTTTCGCCGAGAAATCACTGAGATTTCTCGGCAAAAATCTTCGAGAAAATCAAGGTTCTCGTCTCGCAAGAACCCCCTTGGTTTCTTGATCGACAGTCATACTGCGAGAAACGACGAGAAATAATGAGATATCATCGAGATTTCAATCTATGGTTGCTAGGAGTCCTTATTTTAAAAACGCTATTCAACAATCAATTTCATTTGGCAAGAGTTATACAACTCCAAGGTCAGAAGCTCTAAGGACAACTCTTTTGAAGAAATCAAAAGATGGGGTCACTGAAAAACATACAAACATTAACGACTATTAAAAGTCAACAAGGTGCACATTCTGAGTGATGGTTGGTCAGATATATGCCGAAGACCATTAGTTAATGTGTTGATCTATTGCCCTAAAGGTATTGTATTTGTAAAGGTAATTGATGCTATGGAACATACACAAACATCTAAGTATATCTTCAACATTTTAGATGAAGCAATTCTCAAAGTTGGTGTAGAAAACATGGTCCAAGTTGTTATTGACAGTGCCAACAATTGTGTGGGAGCTAAAAAGTTGATAGTAGAAAAGTACCTACATATTTATTAGAGACCTTGTGCAACACATTACATTGATTTACTACTTCATGACTTAGCCAAGTTTTCTTGGGTACATGAGGCAGTACAAAGAGGAAGCACAATTGCCAATTTCATAAAAACATCACCTCACATTGAATATATATAGGAAGAATACATCCAAGGAGTTGTTGAAGCCATGTGACACAAGATTTGTCTATTTTTTTTAGCACTTTGAAAAGAGTGGTTGAGTAGAAAGGAGTTCTTTGATCTATTGTTTGTAGCAAAGAGTGGGAAGATTTTGTTCTTGTAAAAGGTTCTGAAAATAAGCATGTAGATCAAATCATCTTAAGCCATAACTTTTGGGAAAATGCTATTAAGATTCTAAAAATGTGTGCACCCATAATTCGCATGCTTCCCATGGTTGATGCTAACATCCCTTGTGTTGGCATGGTTTATAATGGTATGGACCGTTGTAAAGAAGCCATCCAAAAGGCTTTCAATAATGTGAAATTAGAATACAATAAAATATGGGATATTTGTGATGGAAGATGGAGGATGATGCATACCCATTTGTATGCAACATGTTATTTGGAGCTAACATTGTATCACATAGAAAGAGAAAGTGATTGTGAAATCATGGATGGGATTTATGTAGCGATTAAAAAGATTGTTCTTAATCGAGGTATTGCAAAGAAAACAAGAGAGCAACTCAGGTCATACATGAGAGAAGATGGGTTATTTGGAAACTAATCAACTATAGATAACAAGGACATGGATGGAGATGAATGGTGGCGATACTATAGAGTAGATACTCTTGAATTACAACATTTTGTTGTTCGAGTCTTGAGTCAAGGTGTAAGTGTTGTCAACTTGGAGCTACGCCCTGAATCGAAGATGTGCATGAAATGGCTAGTCCTCTATCCGGTTGAAACAATGGGATCTTCTCACAAAGGTGGGTGCCTCAATGGTGAGAAGAACCTCCAGAGAAGGCTAGTTCCTGTAAGATGTATCAATGAGGATCTCTACTCTATGCTGCAGACTACCATGGAAAAGGGAGAAGGAAACTTTAAGGGGAAATCCTACCTAATAAAGGTGATACACCAAAAGATTGATCCACTCTACTTGGAACCTTGAACACTGAACAAACAAGGAAAAATGAAGACCTTCGATTTCAATCGACCACTATGCATAAGTATTTCGTGAGAAGGATCGATACAATGACCAAAACATGAGGGAAAACGATGGAGAGAGGTCTGATACAAGACACTTTGCAGCCACCTAACATCTACTTACAGCTTCAGCAACAGACATAAAGAACATTTAACATGACCTGCATAATACGATAAGCTAAAAACTAGGTACGAATCAGAATTTGAGAAAGGAGAGAAATCTACCACATATGTAAATTGCTAAATGAATATACACTATGCCAACACTTGAAATCTGAAAGTACAGTCCTTCTATTGATCGAATAGGTTACACAACTCACCAATGGTAGAGTCTGATCTTGCCAAGAGAGGGATGATTTTTTCTAAGGTTGAAAAGCCATTTTATAGAGAATTACAAAAGCCAAAGATCGGCATTGAAAATTTGAAGAGAAGAATTAACTTAGACTAACTCAAAGTTGACTTGGCCTTTCAATAAAATATGTTTTCCCTTTGCCTTTGCATGAAGCTTCTTGCGCTTGAGGAAGTGAACTTTTCTTTTGTTTATTGAACCGCCCACCTCTCTTTGCATGGAAATCCATGCCAATGTCAATTTTAGAACTCTACGTGACCTGCTGGAACATTTGAAAGCTTGAGATGATAATATTATGCATGAAATCCAACGCCAATGTCAATTTTAGAACTCTACGTGCGTTGACTTGATGCCGAGTTGGAACGTTTGAAATGCTGAGTTGACCATTTGATAAGCTGAGTTGGACGAAGAGATACGCTAAGTTGGACCTTCGAATGCATGAGAATGACTAGTCAAACCACGAATAAAATAAATAGTCAACCGAAACTTAGCAATCCGTCAAAAATAGCCCTTGTTCGCATGTATTTTCTCTTATTTTGGTATGCTTGTGTCTTGTCTATTTTTGGCGGGATTCTATTTTTGGATTATTTTATTTATATTTGGTTTATATTTCTTCGGATATTCTGTTTTCAACTTTCCGTCGGATTATCTATTTTCTATCCTTTTTTTGCATAGTCAAACCTCCATTTCTTTCGGATTTCTTGTCGTCTCCTTGGCTTAATTCTTTTAGATTTCTGGCTGTGGACTTTTCTGTCTACGGATTTATTTCCTTCGGAATTTATGCTTTTTGGTCTTGTCTCTTTCGGATCTTTTGTTTCACCCTGCATTTGCCTCGGGTTTATTTCCTCGGGCCTGTCTTTGGACTTTCCCTCCGAATGATTTCCTTTGGACAAATTGTCCACTTGAATTGTCCTTATCTTTCCCGCGGGCTTTTGTCTCTGTTTATCCTCCGAAGTATTCTTTCAAACAAAAAGTCCAAAGGAATTCCTTCGGACTTTTTCCCGAAGGATATCTTCCTTTGTCTTTTGAACTCTACTTCGTTGATTTCGGACTTTGTTCTGTCGGCTTTTTGTCTTTTGGCAGACCTCTCCGAATTTCTTCGGACTTTTTGTCCGAAGGAATTCCTTTGGACAAAAAGCCCGAAGGTATTTTCTCTTGTCTTTGCCTTTACCTTGTCTTCCTTGTAATTACTCTGAATTTCTTCGGACTTTTTGTCCGAAGGAATTCCTTCGAACAAAAAGCCCGAAGGAGTTAATCTTTTGTCTCTTCTGTTTGCCTTTACCTTCAAAATGCCCTTCGGAAAAATTGCCATGGTCCAAGCACCAACCAAGTGCCCTCCACAAGGGCTCGTGGCTCTCCCTCTATGCCCTTCGGAAAAATTGCAATGGTCATGTCGCCGACCAAGTGCCCTCCGCAAGGGCTTCTGTGCTTCATCTGCGCCCTTTTCGGAAAAATTGTAGGGCACCCGAGTTTTTGTAGGGTCCTTATTCCTTTGACCATTTTGGATTTTCTGACTTCTCTCTCGAATTTCTTCTGACTTTTGTCCGAAGGAATTATTCCTTGGTCTTTTCTTGCTTTTCAAAGACTTTTCTCTTTTGAATTCTCCGAAGTATTCCTTCGGACAAAAAGTCCGGAGTTACTTCCTTTGCTGGAGACTCTTTCCTTTGTACCTGCGGATTTATGTCCTTTGCACTTTTCTGAAGCTATGTGACATTCTGCCTTCTTTGCCTGAAGGAAATCCTGTGGAAGAATTGTCAACAGTAAGTGCATCAGCTTGCGAGAGGAATTGGCGCTGTTTTGACCATATTCAATCAAAGAAAAGGAATAAGTTGTTATCAAGAACACTAGAGGATCTTGTTTTTGTTTGCAGAAATTTGTGATTGACCATGAGAAAAATGACAAAAGATGGATGCACTTCTAAGAAGCAGCAGCTTCAACATTTTTTAGAAGACACTTCTGATGAAAATGATCCTGGTTTTGTTTGCGCTGAACTTGAAGGTGAAAGTGAAACTAATGATGTTGGTAATGATGATGCTAGTGAATGACATTGAGCCAAGCGTTTTTTATGATCTAGAGCTTTTTGGTGTAACAAGTAGGTCGTAACCTATAGAGAAGTTTAAGAATATGTTTTATAACTTTTTGAAATTGTTTTAAATATTATTTTTCAACATGTTTTTAAATATTTTTATTTCAATCAATTTACAATAGCTACTTGTTGGTAAGTTATTTTGACATTTTTACTTATTAAATGTGATTTTTTTAGAGTTGTGGGCTGGTTTTTGAATATTTAATCTAAAAACAAATATATTTCTTTTAGTTGAATTGTTTACTTATTAAATGTGATTTTTTTAGAGTTGGCTGGTTTTTGAATATTTAATTTAAAAACAAATATATTTATTTTAGTTGAATTTAATCACGAATTTAATCTTAGATTTTTTAGTAACGATTTTTTCCCGAATTTTATCCTCAATGAATATTGAACATGAATTCGAACGTAGTGACTTGTAATAAGCCAAGCAAGACCAAGCGTAAATCTGAAAATCAGATTTGAAAATGAAGAGAATCGAACCCTAGAAAAACCTTGAAAGATATATACACTCAAGGAACAAAGGTTCATTTACCAAATTTTGAAAAAAAATGATGTAATCCTAAAACAAAAACAGG
The DNA here is from genome assembly GCA_037957365.1 of Torreya grandis. Lineage (NCBI taxonomy): Eukaryota > Viridiplantae > Streptophyta > Pinopsida > Cupressales > Taxaceae > Torreya > Torreya grandis. Next base: position 8,185,088 of record JARHVA010000012.1, on the reverse strand, counting down.
TTAATAAGCAAGCTAGGGTTTGATCAAAATATGTGTAAGGAAGATCTAGATCTGAAATTAGATTTGAAAAATCAGAAATCAGTCCCAAAACCCTATTGGGAATCCTCAAAAGATATAGGTGTATGGAGAATGAAGGGGTTCACCAAAATGTGACACTAGGGTATAATGACACTATAATAATAGTAAAACAATATGCACAAGGTAGATATGGAATATATCATTATAAAACAATAAATCCGATCTATTCTAGTGGTTAAAAACTACGTTGTTTGGATACGGGTACGGGTACGATTCGGGTACACGGGTACGTCATTTTTCAAAAACCTTGATTTGGATACGTCGTGGGTACGTCTCTATATATATATTTAAAATATATATATATATATATTTAAAAGAATTTTAAAATTAAAAATATTAAAAATAAAATTTAAATACTACCTAAAGATATAGTAAACTGTAAATTTAAAATAAAATATAAATTATAATATTAAAAATGTAAAAACTAAATAGTATTTAGTTTAAATTTTTAACATTAAATTTTATTTTATTTTTAATAGTTATATTATATTTTTAATATTTTATTATATATATATTTTAATATTTTATTGTATATCTTATTTGTTTTAAAATATTTAAAGTTTTTAAAACTAAATATTTATATATTTTTTAATTTATAAATTATATTTTATATTTATATATTAAAATATTATTTATTTTGAAAATTTTTTAAGTTGTTTTTAAGTTTTTAAAGTTGTATTTTATATTTTATTATATATATTTTTTAATACTTATTTTCCAACTCGAGCATCCAGAATTGTTTGCGGGCAAAGGCGGGGAACAATATCTTTCCCGTCTTTTCACTTGCTTTTCGACAAGGGCATTCGAGGAACACCCTCCCCCATAGTAGTTATAAGTTAAAATCCATGCCACGATTCTCGTAAGGATCCCATTATATTGATCAAGCTCATTTTTTCAAGTGCAAATCGCACTGAAAAGGCAACTCTGACAGCGTTCTGAACACAGCGCGGTTTTTTTAACTGTTTGACCCCTGCGAAGCTCGTCCCGTACGGAGCCGCTTACCCTACGTCAACTCAACCAACTTGATCGCGATAAAGCAACCATGGACAGTATGCACCATGCACGCAACCACCTCAATTATAAGGCCGCTCAGGGACATCCTTCCTAGGAAAGCCCCCTACGCATTTTCAAAGAGGGCACATGCCATCCACAAAAGCCAAATCTCGACCGGCACAAACACCTCGACTCCAGGCAAAGGCAGCATTTGGAACAGGGGCAAAGGCAAGCAGGCCGTAGCGCTCTAGCCCCGGGTTTTCAGTTTACAGGCACCTGCGAAGAACATCGCGTATGGAGCCCTACACCCTACATCCCGAAGTGATCAAACTCGCGATCGACACGAAGGACAGAGTGCACCGTGCATGCGGCCACCTCAATTTTAAGACCGCTCGAGAACTTCCTTACCCAGGAAAGCCCCCTACGCACTTTTAATTGGCGCAAACAGTCCGAACGCGTCAACCTCAGCCTGCAGGGAAAAGGGTTTTTTCGCGCGTTTTCTATTTATTTTTTTCGGTTTTCCGCGATAGTCGCCGAAAATTTTCGGGGACGCCCCGGAGGCGCCCGGAGTCATCCCGGAGGCGCCCGCCGGCGTGCCGGACGTTTCCGGCACGCCGGCGAGCGCCTCCAGGACGCCTCCGGGCGTCCCCTGGACGTCCCCGTGCCGGAGGCGCCTCCGAACAGGAGGCGTAGGGCTGGGGGCGTACCCCTGCAACACAGATTAAAAATAATAAAAATTTAGAATTGAAATTGATTTGACAGGGAATGAACATAATGAAAAGCAAAATAGATAGAACACTCCCACCTTGAAAGATCTGTATAATTATGGAAGTGCAGTCATGGTTTGGAAGGAATGAATGAGTTTTGTATGAAATTTGGATTGTACACTATGCAAGGACAGATTCAACCCCGGCAAGTTGATGGCGTAGATTCGGTGTTGTGCCTCTGTGACCAACAAATATGTTTCTAGGTGACCAATGTGTATCGTTCACCTTTTTGGGTTTTGGATTTTTCTATGCAGGTTTGCCTCCTATTGCCATACAATCATGTGTTTGCACTTCTTTGAATTGGTAGGCAAAAATGTTTGATTTGATCTTTATCTTCTTGACCTAATTTTTCACAAAGCACTTGTAAAAGAGAAGAGAAGTAGTTGGGTCGGGCAACTTCAAGAGGAGTTGCAACTACATATCCCGCATGCTAGAATCAGACCCTATGTAGTTCTTGTACAATATAAATGGAATGTCGAGCAAGGGTTTTAACCTCCTCTTCCCTAAAAGTCATGATGCAACTACATGAACACTCACCTAACCCTTCTTTGGTACAAGATGCAATTTATTTTTGAAGACAAGTTCTTAAGCGCAGAAATAGATCGTTGTGGAGTGTGCCTAGACTTGAGATGACAAAATGATTCTCCTTGATGCTTCTTTCTTGATAATCCTTGCTTGGTAAATGACTAGGAACGATTTGCATACGTAGAGATCTCTAGGGCATGATACACGAAATGGATGGCTATAGAAAAGAGTGATATGTGGAATCAAAGGCGCGGGAAAGTAGGCCAAGGCAGAAGGACCGAGAAAAACAAAGGGGATAGATTCGATGGCAAACCTATAACTGATGAATCGATCCTCGAAGAGATAGACTCTCAAGAAGAGTGCAACTAGCTTATAAGATATGTAGATAAGGCTCAAAAGCTAAAATGACAAAACATTTAAGACATTTGGAAGATAGAAGGCCGGAGATAGACTAATGTGGGGCAGGAATTGCCCTAAAAATAGCCAAATATAGACAAGTGGACCAAGTATTCAAAAACGGGTAAAAGATGTTTGGAAAATGGAATTGTACCAAATTTTGGGTGTCTACACCAACAAAGCTTGCACATCAAGGCTCCTTCTTAAACAAATCTTGGGTTGCTTGCTCTCTAAAAGAGGAAAGTTTTTTGTTTAACATTGCACATGATAATTGCCATCTCCTTTTCTACTACATTGATGATTTTTTTGGTGCTGAACATGTAAATTTGTATCTAGTGGAAGGTTCAATGTGTTAGTTTTTTCCTTCATAAACTTTGGTTGTCCTCCTTCTGTGGGACTTGCTTGGAGGAACTATTTTCTTAAAGGTTTTATCTATTGTAATATTATTTTTAAGATAAGCTCTTTACCTTTTGTCAATATTAAATGGGAAAAACTACAATAGAAGATACCACCTGGGCAGTGAACAATGTTTACAACAGTAGCCAAATATGTTGGGCTCAAAGTCACAAGGTTCAAAACTCTAAAAAGGTTCGAGAGGGCAAAAAAATGCGAAATCTGGCATTCTTGAAAAAGTTCAAAAAACAAAATCTAGAAAAAATCCGGTTTGAAATATATATATATATATATATATATATATATATATATGTAAAATATTTCAATCAACTAAAGAATGAACATTAATTTAACACTTGCAAAATTGAGAAATGCATGAGTGTTTCAAATTTGACTTACATTAAAAGATAGCAAAATATCCATAGTCCATAGTTTAGAGCCTAAGCTCAAAATTGATATAAAACTTAAAAGTTTCCAACATTTGCAATGTCAAACCCTGCTTCAAAATCAAAACTAGCACTATCAGCAAATCCTCTATGAAGCTCATCAACATCATCAATATTTTTCTCAACTCCTTCAAAGGATGGTTCTCCAAGATGAAGATTGTGCTCAAGCAATCTTAAATTGTTGTGGACAAACACAAGATTTGAGAGCTTTTTGGCTCCTAGTCGGTTTCTCTTGTTAGTATGGATCAAATCATGTGTGCTCCAATTTCTTTCGCATGCAGAAGCACTGCACATTGGTTGTGGAGACACACAGCAAACTTTTGTAACTCTGGGGTTGAAGAACCATATGTCTACCACCATAAATGGGGATCCATACTACCAATGTCTTCTTGTGTTTCTTTGAGGGAAAACATGTCTTCTTGGTTCTTGATGTAGTTAGCTACCTTCTCACCTTAGGCTTTTCATTTTCATCTTGAACCAACTTGTCTATTGTTAGCAATGCACCATTATTTACCTCTTCATCTGAATCATGATCCACCTCTATCAACTTAGGATTTAAATGGCACCCTACGGCATGTATAAGTTGATGTAACATGTTCCATCGGATGTTCACAATGTCCCAAATATGCTGAATTTCATCACCTGCATCTGTTAGTGCTTTTTTAATTTGTTCTTTTGCTTGCTCCATGCCTTCATACACAAAACTAGTACAAGGTTTCATGCCTTCAACTAATCTCAACAAGTGAACAAGTAGCTTAAACACTTAAGGGTCTTCTCGGCGCCCTGCCAAAATGAACTACCCAAGATAATTCTCTCAATGGCCTTTGCAACGCTTTCTTTAGAATGCTTAGATTGTCCCTGTTGGCCATTTTTGGCCCACATATCAAAATTTGCCTAAGTATGAAAAATGAAGCTTTCAGGTAAGAAAATGGCAAGTCTTTGGGAGGACATTGGGTTTTCCAGCATTGACAACTTTGGGTTTTTGAGAGCACAGTGCAAATCGGGTTTCCAGTACTACTTGACTTCTAAATGTTTTTTAAGTAGAAGTAATTCGATTTTACGAACCCGAATTACTCATGGACAATGCATTTTGGGTTCTCCAAGGAGAACAACTTGATTACTTCATAAGTTGTGAGTAGTCAGAAGCCCAAAATAAGTAAAAGGGCTTGACAAACCCAATTCGATCTCAAAAAATAGTGCTTCTCGGGTTCTTCAAGGGACAAGTCTTCTCCAAAAAACCTAAAGGTACACTTCAAAATCCAAAGGGCATTTTCAAAATGTCGAAGGGCCTTTTTTGACAAAAGGGATCTTTTCAACATTTTTGAAAGACCAATCAACTTTTTTGAAGGTCACTTTCGTAAATCCGAAGGGCTTTTCCTTCTCCAAGTGGACAATTGCAATTCTCTTGAAGGGTATGTTATCCTTCAGAAGAACCATTTCAAAATTCCCGAAGGGTGTCTTTCCCTTCGGGAGGATCATTTGTGAAAGTCCAAAGGGACATACAGGGAGCCCGAAGGGTTTCTCACCCTTTGGGAAAGTCCATTTTGAAAGTCCGAAAGGTAATTTATGAAGATAGATGCGAACAAAAGTTCGAAGGAATTCCTTCGGACAAATTGTTCGAAGAAATTTCTTCGGGAGATTGGCCCGAGAAGAAGGAATCCCGAGACCAAGTGTCCAAAGGAAATGACGGGCTAATAGATGTCAAAATTAGGATAAGCGACTAGCCGTTGGAAGTAGTCGAGTTTGAAAAGCCCGAAGTCTTAAGGCTTGGAAACAACAAAGTGAGAAGACTTCAAGATGGACAAGTCCAAAGTAAGCTTAGAGAACTTGAATTAATCTGCATAGAGTAAATCGGGTTTCTCCAAGTACTTTACTTAAAAGGCTTTATAAGTAAAAGATCTGAGAAAGTCCAAAGTTGGAGAGATCAAAGAACCCGAATTACTCTACATAGAGTAAATCGGGATTTTTCATGTGCTTGACTTAAGCTTGGTCCAGCAACGCGAGAATCATGATGCAACAAATGAAAGACTGCCACGTGGCGTAAGCTGGAGCAAAAAGGGCCAATTAGTAAAGGACAAGTGGCACAAGGATGACCAATGAGCACAAGAGAGTCCAAGTGGTTGGTAGCTGGAAATTATAAAGGCTCTCATCCACCATAGTTCACTCCCCACAATCGCCATTCAATGCTTAAATGCAGCATGGCTGAAAGGCATGGAGACCCATGTCCTTTCAATAGGGCATGTAAAGAAAAAGAAGCCACGTCAATCTTAAGGGCAGATTAAATGTGTCATGTCAAGAAGAGACATAACAGCTGCTCACAACATGGCTTCTCAGATGAGCCAAAAAAAAACTTAAAGACGGGAGGGGCTCGAGAGGATTGTTTAGTGATCTTGAGCAGCACATTTAGGGACAACAAAGAAGTATAACATCAGAGTTCTAGCCATCAACGACTTTTTCTTTCTTCCCCTTCTCTCTCCCTCCTTTTCTATATAAATAGAGTCCTTGAAGCCAAGCAAATTATCCCCGGATTGATGATAGAATTACTCTGCAGAAATTGCTTTGTCAAAGACTCTTTTGAAGCAATACAAGGAAGACTTTTATGTTTTTTGTTAAAACAAGTGTGCACATTTTGTTTCATTTGCAAAATGTATGATTATTATTCATCACCTGCATTTTTTACCAACACTTTGCTTTTGATCCTTTCGATTTTGTGCAGGATTGTGTGAAGTGTCTCTGTGTCAAGCTCTCTTTGAAGTGTTACCAGTTCATAGTGTCTCCCATAGACCTATTTTTTTTGTTATCCTTCAAAATGCAATGCTTCCCTTCAATCTCCATGCAAAAGCTCCATGCCTATGCCCTTGAGATAGAACCAAAATAGCCTGTCTTGTTTGGGTTTATCAGTAGTTGACTCTTTTCCCAGCCCAAGTGGGTCACTTCTTTTTGGTGTATCACCTCCCTTAGCTTAGATTTCTTTGTCAGTCATCATCTTACCCCCTTTTCCTTAGCCATTAGTAGATTTTAGTGTGGGAATCAAGGAGCTAAAGTGAGACACTTGAGGAACTAGCCTCATTCAAAAGCCTAAAGGTTCAACCTCATCATAGGATATCCACATCCTGAAGTTATCCCCGTGTTTGTAGCCGGAAGTGAGATAGCCTGAAGAACTCTCTCACAAAAGTGCAATTCCAAGCTATAATAGTACCCATTTTTCACTGATCACAACTCTTTTCAATGTTGTTCTCTCTTCCACCTCCCTTTGCAAAGTGATAAAATTAGATGCAAATCTTGTTTCAACTAGAGAAAGAAGTTTACACTTTGCATATGAGTGATACAAGCTCAAGGTCAAGCGGTGATTAAGTATAAATTTAAAAATTTGTTTCCTTTCTCTGACAACATTATTTTTCCACTCTAACTTTGCAAGATCTTCCAGCAAAAGATTCAAAATATGAGTTGCACATGGAATCCAAAACAAATGAGGAAACCTGTCCATAAGAAGTTTCCTTGCTGCTTTACAATTCACTGCATTATCTGTAATTACTTAGACAACATATTCTTCTCTAATGTCTATAATAGTAGATTCAATGCATTTGAAAATGAAATCTATAGTCTTCACATAATTGCTTGTATCAATTGGTTTGATAAACATAGACCCTTTAGAGCATTGGGTCAATATATTGAGGGGCTTCACTTTGTGACAGACCACCCGTCACTGATTACAGTGCATCTTGATTTTTTTCAGTGTTTTTTCATTTTATCTAGTTCCATAGATATAGATGTTATCTCCTCTTCTAGCAGAATTGTTCTTAAGCTTTCAAAAGATGGCATTGTGTACCCTTTCTCAAAATCGGCGATTGCCTCTACTATTGCTTTTTTATGTGGATTTCGAACAACATTGAAGATGATGGTATTTGCATTAAAAAAATGGGCCACCAATCTATCTATCTCATGTTTTTTCTACGGCTTCCATATGGCTTTCAAAGAACGCTGAGAGTGGGACATTTGATGTTCACTTTTGTTGGCTTTGGTAAATGCTGGAGAATGCGTTGAGCTAAAAAATGAGCCAAACTGTGTCAAATTGTGTTGAATTTTAGCCCTCTTTGAAGATTTAGATGCTAATGCAACTGTCTTCAATTTATATTTACTTCAAATTTGACTGAGAAATGGTGCATATATGAGGTTCTCTGCTACTATTGGGCAAATCTTCACATCCGGGCCTCCAAGATAATGGTTTTGAACCTTTGTTATAGTCTATGATATTTGAGTTGCAAAGAGTGCATTTCATATTTTTGGGATTCACATCTCGCTAAATAATGTATTTCTTCTCAAGCGGTTGACTTGCCATGATGATAGATCTCCTACAAAAGTTTTATAAACATTTTTTAATACACATTTAAAAAGTTTTAATTTTTTTTTAATTTAACTAAATGATGTATATAAAATAAAATTATAAAACTATAAAAAATAATAAAAAGTTAAAACATATCATAATATTATTAAATTTAATTTTAAATGACCTATAGAAAATAAAATTACAAAACTTTAAAAAACGATAAAAAATCTATCGTAATATTATTAATTTTAATTATAAATAACCTATATAAAATATAATTATAAAAGTATAAAAAATAATAAAAATATATCATAATATTGTTATTTATTTTAAATATTTTTAATTTATATATATTTTAAATTTTATTTTATTATATATTATGCAAATAACTTATTTGTAATATATAATAAATTTTAAATTTAAAAAAATAAAAAAAAATAAAAATATTTAAAATAAATATTAAATTATAATTTAAATGTAAATGAAATTATATTTAATATTATAAATTATAATTATAAAACAAAATAAATTGTAAACCTAATTTTTAATTTTAATTTATATTTTATGATATAAATAAATTTAAACTTAATAAATAATATATAAATTTAAATGAGTTTACCATAAATAAAATAAAACTTAACTACCTAAATCATATACCTAAATAATCATAATAAATAAATTTAAAATTGTAATATAAATATAAATCGTAAACCTAAATAATATATACCTAAATAGTAAATACGTAAAGGTAACCTATTATCATTTTCAAAAACAAATTAAAAAAACAAACAAAAAATAAATACGTCTCTCGTAGCCTATTGTGGCTCTCTGTAGGTGCTTTTGCTGCGGCTACAAGTACTTTTGTTGCGGCTCCAAGTGCTTTTTTTGCATCCTATCGCTCTCTCTGTGGGTGTTTTTGCCTCTCAATGCCTTTGTCGTGGCCTTTCTCATGCCTTGTCACCGCCGGAATGTGTTTCTAGCTGCGCTTAGTCGTTCACCACAGTCTTCAATCACTATTAGTGTCTGCTCGTCCCATGCTCTCGCCAATTGCTGTTCAACATTAGTGTCTAAAGTTTGAACGCATTTTATTTTCCTTCTGGCTTAGTCAATATATATAATGTGTTTTCATCTTTTTAGGGTTTACCTTGTGTATGTGGCCACACTTTTTATGGTCCCTGTTAGTCGATAGTGTTGATGCTGTGGATTGCACCCTTGACAAAACGCTGAGCTTCTGTCTTCCACGCAGCATAGTGGAGGCTCTTCTCTTGCCTATGGGTTTGGCAAAACTGAAGGGAGAATCTCTAGATAAGAGCTAGCTCCTTTTGATGCATCTCTGAGTTATTCCAGTACTATTGCTAATATATAAAAGAGGGGGGGTTGAAAAGAGAAGGATACTGAAAACAAAAAAACTAAACTAAGACGGTGATGCACCAAACAAGTTTGATCTACTCATTTACTCACACTTCAGACCAGAAGAGGACATACATACACTTATTTGATAAAAAGCCCAGACTAGGGAGCTTAACAGGAAGGCTTAATGAAGACGCACAAAAAAGAACTTACCCCAGAGGCTGTAGGAAAACACACTATCTGGTAACCCTCTTCTGTCTCTGCACTCCAAATACAACTCTTCTTGTTACCTGCAGGAATGGTGCTTTGTCTATACCAGGTATGTTGGTATCACGCTCGTGAAAGCATCATAAAAATGACTGAACACAAGGTTAATACTCAGGCACACTCAGAGATATATCCAACCAAATAGAGGTAAAAATGCATTCTATTGATTCAAGGTAAAATTTTGGCAGGGCTTTGCCTTACAAAATAAGAGATGTCTTTCTCAAATGAGAGTTTACAATATATATAGAGAAAGAGGCAGCAATGGCGCCCTTTTTTACAAGTGGCCCATGCTGCGTTGAAAACATTGGGAAAAGGAAGTCGCTGAAAGAACATGTGTCAGTTGCCAGTCTTGACTTTGGCGTTTAAAGTTATATCAAACATTATTGTGAAAGCATGGGCCGCGCCCCTTTGTCTGCTAACAAGACCACTTCTTAAAGACATTCACGCGGTTGTCTGCTCATCAATGCAAAATGAAAAAAAAACAGGTCGTGCCATTCATTGTTTGCGCTCCTTGATGACCATTTCATAGGCACTGTTCCAACCGCTGTAATAACTCTTCTGTCAACGCTTCCCTTTTGCCACCTGGGCTGTTTTGTCCATATCTGTGCTTGGCTCTTTGGGCTCCTTTCTCAGCAAGTCGCTGAGTTCACTCTTGACTTTTGTCTTTTCCCAGCTTTTGTCTTTTCCTAGCTCTTTCGGCCCTCAGGGCTGTCTTCTGTCAATCATTTGGCTCTTCATGCTCCTTTCTCGGCGGTCTCTTCCTTTTGGCCTTAAGCCCTTTGAATTCCTTCGAATTCGCGTTCAATCATTTAAAGATCAACGGTTATTTCATTGCTGCAAAGTTGACGTTCGCGCGTCCGTCACCATTTGAAATCCAACGGCTATTCCATCGTCCTGAATTTGACGTCTGCGAGCCCGTCACCCCTTTAGTAATTCCTTCGGCTTCACTTTCCTTCGGCTTTTTTTCAATCGGCTTCACTTTCCGAAGTGTTCCTTCGGACTTTTTCCCGAAGGATATTTCCCCTTTCTTTTCCTTTGTTCGGGCTTTTGTTGTTGAACCCTCCCGAAGGGAAGGTGTCCCTCGGGGCTTGGAGAAAGGTCCCCCTTTTGGCAGCCAAGAGTCCCCCGCAAGGGCAATTGCCCTTCGGGCTCCTTCAAGCTACCTTGGCTTCTCAATTCCTTCAGATAAAATGTTCGAAGGAATTCCTTCGGACATTTTGTCCGAATGAAATGTTCCCTTCATGTTTTGCCGCTTGTTTCTTTCAGTCGAGCTTTTCTTTCGGACCAATTCCTTCGGACTTTTTGTCCAAAGGAATTTGCCTTTGCCATTTTGCCGTGGATTTCCTTCCGAAGAGCAATCTTCCGTTTGGATCCTTGCCTTGTGAATTTCTTCGGACAAAATGTTCGAAGGAATTCCTTCAGGCATTTTGTTCGAAGGAATTCAACCTTTGTTTTCTCCTTTGATTTCCTTCGGACAAAAATCCAAAGGAATCTTTTATCTTTTGCCTTGTCTTTCTCCGAAGGAAAACTCTGCCCCTTTTATGCCTTGTCCACTTTTTCGAAGGAAAACTTTGCCTTTTGTAAGGGCGCCTTGGGCCAAATTTACCCTTCGGACCCTATTGAACGGTCCCGTTTGCACCTGACTGCCCTTTGCAAGGGCGCTTGACCTTCAGGGCTTTGTAAGAGACTTCCATTTCTGTTGGCCCATTCCCTTGTCAAAAGCTTGTCTAAGGCATTTGCTCAAAGCGAAATAAGCTCCATATTGAACCGAAACCTACAGGGTTTAGATCTATCAATCCTTTATAAGAACATGATTTATTTCAAAGGGAAAATGGGCATTTGCAGAAGGTGGATACTTCCAAGACTGACGGTTCAGAACAATAGGGAAAGGAGACCAACTTTTGGCCTGCAAGACCAAAATGGTCAACAAATTTAGCGATTCCCAAGAGAAGCATCCCTGCTATGTTGAAGAAGACTAGTAGCCTCAAAGTCCATTGGGCATGGAGTCGAGATGTAGCTTGAAAGAGTTAGCAACAGTCTTGAGATATCCAAGAATCAATCATGAAGCTTTTACCCCAAAAAGTAAACAAAACACATACAAGGCTAAAAAACTACACACATGCAAACAACACTTAGGGAAAACAGGGAAATAAAAACTGAAAACAAACTACTATGTACAGCTAACCAGATATATTTGCCTCCCTCCTAGATCAAAGGAAAAACTTCTTAAGTCTCCATGGCAAGAAAACTTATGGTGCCAGACAAATAGCTGGATGGAATGGAGATTTGGTGACTTGTTCTTCTTGCCTGCCACCTTGATTGGCTTGTATCCGAGTGGATCAGGGTCAAACATGCTTCCAACATATATGTATTCACCTTGCTCTTGGAAGCTTGCCCAATGCTGGTCCTTCATGCTGGTGTGTTTCATCAAGAAATCAATGGCTGTTAGCTTATCACCATAGGGATCATCTAGCTCATAACCCCCTTGATATGCATCATAGACTGACTTGTCCCCTACTGCTTCATTGAAAACCTGGTCAAACTGATCCTCTACTTCCTCATGGCTTTCTTGAAGAAGGGTGACTATTGCGATGTCTAAAATGGGATCACAAACTGCTTGCTCATCTCACTGAACATCACCTTCTTGCTCAAGGCTCTCTTCTTTAAAGCTTTCCTCAAGATTAACAGGGCTTTCCTTTTCTTCCTCAAAAACTAGAGTCTCTAGCTATTCAAAGACATCCTCCTGATCCTCCTCCAACTCGGGTTCCATGGCATGGTCATCTTCCTTATCAAAGCAACAAGGAAGTTCATCAAACAAGGGAGGAGAGAGCTCACCATGCTTACTTTCCTCTTCATATTGCTGGAACATCCACATGTATGCATGACTTGTGTCTTCTTCATTGTTGTTGATGTCTTCAAAAGGATCATCCATGATGATTTCTTCCTCATTGTCATCCATGAGAGCTTCTTGATCAGCTGCAAATTGGATCCTCTCTTTTTCACTTGCCTCTTTCAAAAAAGTTTCCTCCTTGAGAAGGAATGAAGTGGAAGGCTAATTGTTAAACTCATGTGGAAGAGGAGGCAAATCCTGAGCTAGAATCGAATGATTTTCATCCTTCCATTTGTCCAGCACTTCATCTATATCAAATGTGGCTTGATAGCTCTCTTGAAGGAGTGCAGATGGGGTGTGTTCAGACATGGAATCTATTGTTTGATCTGAACTGTCCATCACACCTTGGCTGAGAAATCTCATTTTGGACTCCAACTCTGCAATTTCCCTGGCTATATTCCCTTGGAAAAGCCTTTCTTGGAGATCATGAGGATCACCATGCACAGGAGCAGCTTTATCTTCTTCAAGGCCCTAAGCTGGTTCATGGTATTCCCTCCTCCAACTTAGAATCTTGACATCGTGTTGAGAGACTTGAGGAGGTTGAGGGAGACTGGAAAGGGTCTGCTCATGCACAGGAAGAGTTTCTAGAAGAGAGATGTGCTGGTTCATGGTATTCCCTTCAAAGGAGGATTCACAACCTAAGGAATTGAGAAGGTTCATTTCCATGGGAGGCTGCTCTAATGCCCTTTGGTGTTGAAAAGCTAGGTGCAAGGGATTAAGAGCAGGAGTGATTAATGCATTAGATGAGCTAGAGTGAACAAGTGATATCTGGTAGAAAGGATTTGGTGCACAAGAGGGGGCTTTCTTTAAAATAGGAGGGGGTTGTTTTGGATTGGGAGAAGGCACACAAGGCTGACTGCCTTGAATGAATGGACTCTTCCATTTTGCTACCTCCTTCATGGATTGCAAGGCCTGAGTTTGCCTGAACAAACACTCTTCTTTGTACAGAAACTCTTGTTGATATCTATACTGCTCATCCAATCTGTCTATTTCTATCACTTGCTTCTCAAATTCGAGTGTTACTTCCCTTACTGTTGAAGGGCAACTAGGAGAGCTACTTGAAGTGATTCCATGAACAACCTAAGCTTGATCAAAGTTATATGAAGGAAAACAAGGTCCATACTTCTGAGCAATGAAATTATACATACCAAACTATGATTTCTTGATGGCACCAAGACTGCTTAACCAGCTGATTCAACTTGAAGTCGCCATTGGTGTTGAATAAAAACTTGTCCCACAATCGCCTGATTAAAAGTCAGATGCTGGATTAGTGGTTCGTTTTTGCTGTAACAAGCACCAATCTTGAAACTTTTTTGAGCCTTCAAATTGGGCCCCACCGGGCGTGCCAAAAACTGTTGACGCTGTGGATTGCACTCTTGACAGAAGGCTAAGCTTTTGTCTTCCATGCGGCACAATGGAGACTCCTCTCTTGCCTGTGGGTCTGACAAAACTGAGGGGAGAATCTCTAGATAAGGGTTAGCTCCCTTTGATGCATCTCTGAGTTATTCCAGTAATATTGCTAATATCTAAAAGAGGGGGGGTTGAAAAGAGAGGATACTAAAAACAGAAAAACTAAACTAAGACGGTGATGCACCAAACAAGTTTGATCTACTCATTTACTCACACTTCAGACCAGAAGAGGACATACATACACTTTATCTGATAAAAAGACCAGACTATAGGGAGCTTAGCAGGAAGGCTTAATGAAGACGCACATAAAATGAACTTACCCCAGGTGCTGAAGGAAAACACACTATCTAGTAACCCTCTTCTGTCTCTGCGTTCCAGATACAGCTCCTCTTGTTACCTGCAGGAATGGTGCTTTGTCTATACCAGGTATGTTGGTATCAAGCTTGTGAAAGCATCATGAAAAATGACTGAACACAAGGTTAATACTCAGGCACACTCAGAGATATATCCAACTAAATAGACGTAAAAACGCATTCTATTGATTCAAGGTGAAATTTTGGCAGGGCTTTGCCTTACAAAATGAGAGATGTCTTTCTCAAATGAGAGTTTACAATATATATAGAGAAAGAGGAAGCAATGGCGCCCTTTTTTACAAGTGGCCCATGCTGCGTTGAAAACATTGGGAAGAGGAAGTCGCTGAAAGGACATGATGTGTCAGTTGCCAGTCTTGACTTTGGCGTGTAAAGTTATATCAAACATTATTGTGAAAGCATGGGCCGCGCCTCTTTGTCTGCTAACAAGACCACTTCTTAAAGACATTCACGCGGTTGTCTACTCATCAATGCAAAAAGAGGAAACAACAGGCCGTGCCATTTATTGTTTGCGCTCCTTGATGACCATTTCATAGGGACTGTTCCAACCGCTGTAATAACTCTTCTGCCAACGCTTCCCTTTTGCCACCTGGGTTGTTTTGTCCATATCTGTGCTTGGCCCTTCGGGCTCCTTTCTCAGCGGGTTGCTGAGTTCACTCTTGACTTTTATCTTTTCCCAACTTTTGTCTTTTCCTAGCTCTTTCGGCCCTCGGGCCTGTCTTTTGTCAATCCTTTGGCTTTTCGGGCTCCTTTTTCGGCGGTCTCTTCCTTTTGGCCTTAAGCCCTTTGAATTCCTTCAGATTCGCATTCAATCATTTAAAGATCAACGGTTATTTCATTGCTGCAAAGTTGATGTTTGCGTATCCGTCACTATTTGAAAGCCAACGGCTATTCCACCGTCCTGAATTAGATGTTTGCGGGCCCGTCACCCCTTTAGTAATTCCTTCAGCTTCACTTTCCTTCGGCTTTCTTTCCTTCGGCTTCATGTTCCTTCGGACTTTTTTTCCTTCAGCTTCACTTTCCAAAGTGTTCCTTCGGACTTTTTCCCAAAGGATATCTCCCCTTTCTTTTTCTTTGTTCGGGCTTTTGTCATTTGTTGTCCCCGAAAAATGTCACTCATTTTTGGGACAACCTTCGAACTATTTTGGCCCTGCACAGACCAAAATTTCTCTCTTCCCTTCTCAAAATTTGTTCTGAGCTTTCAAATTCTTCATTTTTCAAACTTTTTCAGTAAAGGGATTAGCAAGTTCAACATGTTAAAAGGCTTCTACAGGCGAGTTCAATCAAAAGAACAAGTTTCTAACGCTTAGTCATTTCCAGGGTTGGTTCAGCGCCTCGGTTCAATCAAAAGAGTTCAATTGGCAAATGATAAAGAACAAAGGCTTGAACCATTGAACTTTGAACCACTTTGGTTCAATGGTTCAACGACCAATTGGTTCAACGCGCTTGGTGCAAAAGATTAAAAAGACTTAGCCAAATAACAAAGAATGAATCGATTGAACCATTGAACCGTTGAACCAAAGTTGGTTCAATCGGTAGGTTCAAGGGGCTGCCCCAAAGCCAAAGGAACAAGTGCCCTTGCAGAGGGTAGTGAACAAAAACGGACAAAAGTTGGAAATCCTTTGGGAAAATGGCTAAGTAAAAGAGGCCGAAAGAATTCTTTCGAAAGTATTTTCCGCGGGAAAATGACTAAAGCAAATTTCCTTCAGACTTTTTGTCCGAAAGAATTCATTCGGAAGGAAAGCCCGAAGAAATTGAAAAGAACAAACGGCTAAGTAAAGGAAACTTTCCTTCGGACTTTTTGTCCGAAGAAAAAGCCCAAAAGCCAAAAGCCCGCCAAAGAAGTAAGAACCTGCCAGGGAAGTTGAAGCCTGAAGTCCGCTAGAAAAATCCCAAAGGATAGGTACCCTTGCGGGGGGCACTTGACGACAGAGAAATGACCATTTTAAAAGCCCAAAGGGACACCTTCCCTTCAGGACATTCCAAAGGCTGAACAAAGACGCAGAAAGGAACCTTCAAAGACTTAGACGAAAAGGGCTTCAAAGGATGAACTGAATGAACCGATTGAACCATTGAACCGTTGAACCAAAAGGTTCGATGAGTTCACAGGTTCAAAGGTTCAACCAGAGCTTAGAAAGATAAAGGAAGCAATGATTGAGCGAGACACGAAATGAACAAATGAACCGATTGAACCTTGAATCAAAAGAGTTCAAAGTTCAATAGTTCATAGGTTCAAAAGGTTCAAAGGCAGCTTCAGTCAAGGAAAAAAGCAACAAACAGGTGGTTCAACCAAGGAGCGGGGAAGCGATTGAACCAAGAAGCGATGGAACAAAAGAGACAGAATGAACCAATGAACCAATGAACTTTCATAGGTTCACAGGTTCAAGGTTCAACGTGGTCCAAGCAGCTGGCGACCATTGACGGTCCTGTGGACATCAAATTTAAAGGGAATATCTGTGGAAATTCAAATAAAACGCGGAATTTAAAGGAAGAATCAAGCGACTGACTAAAAAGAGAGCTCAAAGACTCAAATTGCTACAAGGGAGAGAGGAGCGAGACCAAAGGACTAGAAATATTTTCAAAAGAGTTATTTCCAGTAGGTGAAATAGTGGATCGATTAGACCAAAATACGGACAACATACAGACTATTTTGGGACAACATACGGACTATTTTGGCCTTGCATAGACCAAAATTTCTCTCTTCCCTTCTCAAAATTTGTTTTGAGCTTTCAAATTCCTTATTTTTCAAACTTTTTCATTAAAGGGATTAGCAGGTTCAACAGGTTAAAAGGCTTCTGCAGGCGAGTTCAATCAAAAGAACAAGTTTCTAACACTTAGTCATTTCCAAGGTTGGTTCAGCGCCTCGGTTCAATCAAAAGAGTTCAATCGGCAAATGATAAAGAACAAAGGCTTGAACCATTGAACTTTGAACCACTTTGGTTCAATGGTTCAACGGGTTCAACGACCAATTGGTTCAACGTGCTTGGTGCAAAATATTAAAAAGACTTAGCCAAATAATAAAGAATGAATCGATTGAACCATTGAACCGTTGAACCAAAGTTGGTTCAATCGGTAGGTTCAAGGGGCTGCCCTAAAGCCAAAGGAATAAGTGCCCTTGCGGAGGGCAGTGAGCAAAAATAGACAAAAGTTGGAAATCCCTCAGAAAAATGGCTAAGTAAAAGAGGCCGAAAGAATTCTTTCGGAAGTATTTTCCGCAGGAAAATGACTAAAGCAAAATTCCTTCGGACTTTTTGTCCGAAGAAATTCATTCGGAAGGAAAGCCCGAAGAAATTGAAAAAAACAAACGGCTAAGTAAAGGAAACTTTCCTTTGGACTTTTTGTTCGAAGAAAAACCCGAAAGCCAAAACCCGCCAAAGAAGTAAGAACCTGTCAGGGAAGTTGAAGCCTAAAGTCCGCCAGAAAAATACCGAAGGATAGGTACCCTTGCGGGGGGCACTTGACGACAGAGTAAGGACCGTTTTAAAACCCTGAAGGGACACCTTCCCTTCGCGACGTTCCAAAGGCTGAACAAAGACGCAGAAAGGAACCTTCAAAGACCTAGATGAAAAGGGCTTCAAAGGATGAACTGAATGAACCGATTGAACCATTGAACCGTTGAACCAAAAGGTTCAACGAGTTCACAGGTTCAAAGGTTCAACCAGAGCTTAGAAAGATAAAGGAAGCAATGATTGAGCGAGACACGAAATGAACCAATGAATCGATTGAACCTTGAACCGAAAGAGTTCAAAGTTCAATAGTTCATAGGTTCAAAAGGTTCAAAGGCGGCCTCAGTCAAGGAAAAAAGCAGCAAACAAGTGGTTCAACGGATGGTTCAACCAAGGAGCGGGGAAGCGATTGAACCAAAAAGCAATGGAACAAAAGAGACAGAATGAACCAATGAACTTTCATAGGTTCATGGGTTCAAGGTTCAACGTGGTCCAAGCAGCTGGCGACCATTAACGGTCCCGTGGACATCAAATTTAAAGGGAATATCTGTGGAAATTCAAATAAAGCGCGGAATTTAAAGGAAGAATCAAGCGACTAACTGAAAAGAGAGCCCGAAGACTCAAATTGCTACAGGGGAGACAGGAACTAGACCAAAGGACCAAAAATATTTTCAAAAGAGTTATTTTCAGTAGGTGGAATAGTAGATCAAGTAGACTTAGACTTCTGAGCGCACCAAATCAAGGATGCAATCCTGTTTTTCTTTCATAAAGTGATGGCGAATTGGACAGTTGCGCAGATATCAAAAAAAGGACCAGACAGTCCATACTAAGAAGAGACATATTAGAAGAATGGACACGCCATAGTTATGGTAATACACTGTTCCCAGCATGGTCCCTCCAGACAAAATTGAAGGCGCATTGAAGACGTTGACTGCAGCATGGGCCGTCCCATGGAAAAGAACGCCTAGCCTTGCGTAGTTGCTATAAGATTGTAATTTCTCTCATTAGTAAAGGAGACTTTTCATTTTTACAGGAGACTTTTCATTTTTACAGGAGTGAAACTCTGCCCAGTTGAAAGAAGAATACTGAGACTTTGAGCTCTAATTGTAATTTCATTTCAATTTATTTGAATGAGAAAGCAAGTTGTTTGCAGACTTTGTGTTGTTTTGGCTTGTATCAGTTTAGAAGATTATTCTTATGTCTATCTTCTGAATGTGTTCTTATTTATTTAATTTGACAAGCAAAATTAGTGAAGGTAATAAGGGAGGTATCTTGAAGCCAACTGTGGGAAGACTTTGTGCTTTCACAATTGTTTTCAGCGTGTGTTTTTATTTTCTTTCTGTGTTGAAGATTTTGGGACTACTTTGTGCCCCCATTATCCTTTGTGTTATACTCTTTGGGCAGTTGAGGTGGAAACTTTGTGTTCTGTTTCATCCTGCTGGTTACCGTGCCCTTTTGTCACCAATTAATTTTACTACCTGAAAGAAAATCCCGTTGTTCCCTGCAAGAACACTTCTGAAAGAAGAGAAGTGCCTTCAATGTTTCCACTAGGATCTTTCTCCTTTGTGTCTTAACATCATCTCTGAAAAAAGAGAGATGGATGATGTATTCTGCCCCTAAGTGTTATTTTCTGCGTATTTATATATAGTATATAGCGTTGCATATTTAATAGGGAACCTCTCCTTGATGAGAGGAGAGATTTGTCCCCATTGGATGTGGTAAACCTGCAACTTTGGACAACCAATCTCCCTATGCTGTGGTGATAGGAACTATTTTGCTCACCAGTTAGCTTGTCAACAAAATATTCACCCAACATCGTTTAACCCTCCCGAAGGGAAGGTGTCCCTTCGGGGCTTGGAGAAAGGTCCCCCTTTTGGCAGCCGAGAGTCCCCCGCAAGGGCAATTGCCCTTCGGGCTCCTTCAGGCTGCCTTGGCTTCTCAATTCCTTCAGATAAAATGTCCGAAGGAAATGTTCCCTTCATGTTTTGCCGCTTGTTTCTTTCGGTCGGGCTTTTCCTTCGGACCAATTCCTTCTGACAAAATGTCTGAAGGAATTTGCCTTTGCCATTTTGCCGCAGATTTCCTTTCGAAGAGCAATCTTCCGTTTGGCTCCTTGCCTTGTGAATTTCTTCGAACAAAATGTCCGAAAGAATTCCTTCGGGCATTTTGTCCGAAGGAATTCAACCTTTGTTTTCTCCTTGGATTTCCTTCGGACAAAAATCCGAAGGAATCTTTTATCTTTTGCCTTGTCTTTCTCCGAAGGAAAACTCTGCCCCTTTTCTACCTTGTCCACTTTCCCAAAGGAAAACTCTGCCTTCCGTAAGGGCACCTTGGGCCAAATTTACCCTTCGGACCCTGCTGAACAGTCCCGTTTGCACCTGACTGCCCTCCGCAAGGGCACTTGACTTTCGGGGCTTTGTAAGAGACTTCCATTCCTGCTGGCCCATTCCCTTGTCAAAAGCTTGTCTAAGGCATTTGCTCAAAGCGAAATAAGCTCCATATTGAACTAAAACCTACAAGTTTTAGATCTATCAATCCTTTATAAGAATAGGATTTATTTCAAAGGAAAAATGGGCATTTGCAGAAGGTGGATACATCCAAGACTGACGGTTCAGAACAGTAGGGAAAGGAGACTGACTTTTGGCCTGCAGGACCAAAATGGTCAACAGATAGGCTTTTGTTTAGTTTTTTTTTTAATTTTTAATTTATATGTTTTAATATAAAAAAATGACCGAACCGGATTGGATTAATCCGGAAGACCGCAAAAATGCACATCTTTTCGGATTTGGCTGAGATTCGGCCAAACCGTGTAACTATAACTTCTTTCTGTCATTTTTTAGGTTTATTTCTACTGTGATAAAAATATACAAGTGCTTACTATAGACATTGATCACCCATGCTAGGAACATCATGAGTCAGCATTCTATCATATGTAAAGGTTCTAATACACATATTAATAACATTAACCATCCCAATAGTAAAGGTGTGACAGTTTGCAATCAATTCCCTAGGGGTTCTAGCTATCACTTGACCCAAAAACATTAGGTTTCTCACTGTGTATGGATTTGTTGCCATAGATTATATGCAATAAAATAGAGCATCGTATTTGATATGGAAGTACAACAGGCTGTCCTTACTATAGTTACCAAATCTGGCTAGATCCAGTTTTTTTGGCTGGCCCGGATAAGTTTGGTCCGAGTCGGCCCCATTTTTTTTCAAAAAAAAAAAAGTTTTCTGTAGAAAAAATCCTCAGCGACCATACATATTATATAATATTAACATTTTATATAACATTATTAATGTTTTTTCATTGTATTTGTCAATTTTGCATATTTATAAAATGATACTCATGTATATATATATATCCGTACTAGATTTTTCCAAACTTTTTTAAGAATTCCGGATTTTTGGATTTTTTGGCCTTCTTAAACGGACTCAGATTTTTGGACTTGGTAAATATGGTCCTTACCCTGAACCAACTTCTTAATGTCATGAAAAAAACCCATTGAATGTATTTCCTGGTTTTTTTCATCTTGAAAAGTCGGTAATGAATCCCATTTACCCTTATCTAAGCATGATATCAGCATTACAAAAAAGTACATCAGTCATAAATGAAAAAAATGAGTATAGCAGGTTTATGGCATCAATCTACTAGCAAATGCCACAGATGGGAGTTTAGGGATATGAATACCCTTAAAACTCAGTTAGAAAACTAACAAAAACTAATACAACTTTAGCACCTTGTACTTATTTCATGTAGCAGACAGGTTCTCTTGGGGCATAAAATGTATTTTGTACTAGTCATAAATGTTGTATACAAGCCCTCTTAATGCACGCATCTTTCATTGTAAATGCTTCTAGTGATGATTAAAATTGAAGTTTCTTTGGGTATTTATAGCTTTCTTGGGTTTCAATCCACATGTACCTATGATGTTATTAGATGTTGTATTTGGTGGTCTATCTTAGGGATTAAACCTCTCTTATTAGCTACTTACGTTGGGTTGGGGCTCAGTGCCATAGCTCCAATCAACCTTCTATTTTCAATCATATCTTCGTGTAAGCCTAGTACCCTTGTTTTGGGCAATCCTTTCTTACTTCATTGTGACAATTCCATTATTTTGTGAACTAGAGTTCTTACCTGGGCATGTAAATGATGACGCAGTTGGCGTTGAGGTCCCTTTTATATAATTTTGTTATCTGCATTCAAAATGATGCATGTTAGCAAATATGAATGTTGAAAGAATGAAGAGAACACTGGAAGGCACACATTGAAGTGCATGTGTATCCTTCTATTATTGTGCAATAGAAAGTTACAATAGTTAGGAAAGTTGACAACAAACCATTAACTAACAATTAGTTAATGACTAACTAACAACTAATTAATAACTTTAACACCCTTCTTCGATGTAATGTCCCCAAATGGGATGATTTTATATAAAAACGGTTTCCCCTAAAATCCACAATTCTGAAAATGAAATCAGCGAACCCTGGTTTGCAAAATAAGCTCACAAACTCCTTGTTAAGCCCTAGAAACCCCAGATGCCAAAATAGTAGGGTTTTATAAATGAATTCCATCCAATTACTTGTTCCAAAATAACTAAAAATTTGTAGAAAATAATTAAAATTTAAATTGCATGAAACAAATATTTTTTTCTCTAATCTTTAAAGCTCAAACGCCACTTTTTGATGGCAGAAAATTCTGATTAAATAACGAATATACAGCTGCTGTTTTGAATGATTTTCCTTTTCAAACCCTTGCAAAAAATTGCCACAAGTGCTAAAAAAATACCAAAAAATTATAGCAAACTTTTTTGGGCATAGAAATCGCCAAAATTGACTCTCCAAGCCAACTGCTCCACTTGCCAAGTGCAAGAAAAATTAGCAAAAAATTAGATAGTGAAAATTTGTCTTTCGCAAGTGGAAAAGTCTTCAAAACTTGTCAAAATAATTAAATAATAATTCTAAAAATTATTATTTAATTTTTTTCTTCAAACTCTTCACGAACTCTTCCAATTCTTCACACCAACATGTAGAAAATTAGCAAATAAAATCAGAATATGTAATTTGCATAAAATAAACCAAATGAGGCCTCCAAACCCTAAATCCAAGTTTCCAAGGTCGTTCACTCCACTTGCAAAAATAAGATAATTATTTAGCAAGGCTAACATGCAAGAAAAGAATCATGAAACCCTCACAAAAATCCACACGAACTCTCCAAAGCAAAACGTCCTACTTCCAAGGCAAGAACAAGATCTCCTTAGCAAAGGTGGTGTCAAAAGACACCTTTTTAAATTAATCAACACCAAAGGTAGCAAACTTCTATTGGGCATATATCCCAATAGTTTCTTCAAGCATGAAGATCAATTATCAAAATTCAACATGTCCTCTAGTGTAACCTTTATTACCATCTATTTATATCTTCCAAAGGGGGCGAACCACTTTGGGAAGATAAAATATCTTTCCTTTTCCTTGATTTAGCTCCCATGCCGACATCTCTTTTTTGAATAATATATTAATTAGTTGCTTTAATTAAAATAATAATTAAAATTACTTTAAGGCAAATAAATTAATAATTAATTCATTAAGCATCTTAGTGGTAAAAACCATTTTTTTTAATATTCTATTAATTAAATAATAATTGTCTTATGATAAAAATCACTATTTGGACGATTAATAAATAACTAATAAAATATAATTCTCTAAAAGGGCTCCAATAGTCTATTGGAAAATAGATTAAAAGTCTTCAATACCTATTTATTCATGATGTGGAAATGGAGACATCACAGTCCTCCCTTCTCAAAATTGCTTGCCCTCAAGCAATCCAAGACAAGGCTTCCTAGATAAAGCATCTGCAACCACATTATCTTTACATTTCACATAATATCAAAATCATAAGCTTGTACCTTGCTTACCCATTTTTGTTGTCTATCATTCAGCTTTTTTTTATTGAGGAAGAATCTCAAGCTATTGTGATCCGATTTTACAATGAATTTGCCACAAACCAAATATTGTCTGAATTTATTCAAAGCATGCATAACCGCCAACATCTCCTTGTCATAGATTGAATAGGCTTTCTTTGAATCCCTGAGTTTCTTACTCTCAAAAGCAATAGGATGTCTATTTTGCATGAGGACAACCCCTATTCCTTCTCTTGAAACATCACACTCAACCATAAAAGGAGTAGAAAAATCTGGAATAACAAGAACTGGACAAGAACACATTACCTTCTTGAGATTTTCGAATGCTAGTTGGGTTGTTTTGGACCATTGGAAAGCCCATTTCTTAGTCAAATTAGTCAAAGGGGCAGCAAGTTGTGAGAAACCTTTCACAAATCTCATGTAATAACTACAAAGACCACAAAATCCTCTTAACTATGTGAGTGTAGAGGGAATAGGTGAATCCATAATAGCTGCAATTTTTTGCAAGCATTGATGGCATGTCCCAAATACAAATTTTTTGTCAATCCAAACTCACTTGGATTTTTTTGCAAAGAAAAAATGTTGCTCTAATGTGCTCAAGATCAAATCCAAGTGTCTCAAATGCTCCTCCAAGGTTTTGCTATACACAAGAATGTAATGAAAAAAATGTTATAGCTTGGAATTGCACCCCTATGGGAGAGTTTTTCAGGGTCTATCACTTCCGGCTATAAGCATGGGAACAACCTTAGGATGTGGGTGTCCTATGGTGAGGTTGAGCCTCTAGGATTTTTAAAGAGGCTAGTTCCTCTTGGTGGATCACCTAAAACTACTGCTAAACTAATGCTTCACAGAGAAAAAGGTTAGAAAGAGGGAAAAAAGCTCCTAAGAAGGCTAACCAGGCGATGCACCAATATTAAAATGGACACTCTCATCTACGCTTGAACCCACACTAGATCAGTCATGAGGCAACTTGGGCTTGCATGATCTCAAGATCAAGCTAACACACGCTGGAAGAGGTTTAGTCAAAACACTAATTCGGACCTGCAAAACTTGAAAAAACTTCAAAGAGGCAAGCAACAGGCTAATGAACTAGGAATAAGCGCATTCACAAATCCACCAAACAATAGGCAAATAAATCGAGTCTCATTACATTCAAGAGGTAGTTCTTACAATACTTCGACAAGGTTTAGCCTGGTCGAAGGAGCACGTGTTTGCAAACATCTCAATGGGCATCCGTCTCCCAACAAGATGACAAAAACTCTAAAACACTGGGAACCGTTGCAAAGGCAAGTCACATGATATATATAAAGAATAAGAAGAGAGAGAGAGTTGCGTGGAAAGAGAGAAGTCACTGATGACCGTTGTTGTCATCCTCCTTTGCCATGAAACGTGTTGCCTAGGATTGCCGCAAAATCTTCTCGAATCCCTCCCGCATTCAGGTCTCTCTTTGGAACTGAGCGAGCCATACCGGTGGTCGCTGCATGTCTTGGACATGTCCGAGTGTTTTTATCTTTGCATTAAAGCTTGGCGTGTTCTTTATTGCAACTTGGACTATCCCAATTAGTCCTTGCATGTTCGTTGCTCCACCTAGACGCATCCAATCTTTGTTTGACCACTTGCATGCCGGAGTCGAAAGGAGAAGTTCTTGCTACTAAATGGCCGTTGAAATTCCACTAGGACCCTTTGAAAACTTGACCTTTCTTATCCATTGATTTGCTGAGCCTAGACTCCCATGAACCGTCAGTCTTTTACTAGTTGGATGCCCTTGTGCCACTTGTCCTTGATTGATTAGCCTTTCGGATTTGCTGACCATTTGACTTTAACATTCCTCGGCTTTTTTGCTTTCCCTGGCCCTTTTTTCCACGAACTATCCTCCCTCAGTTATTTCCTCAAGCCTTTTCTCCACCACTTTCCCAAAGTTATTTCTTCAGACTTTTTGCCTTGGCTTGTCTTTTTGAGAACTCGAGAAGCACTTCTAAGACCAAATCAAGCTTTTGATGTCTCATTATTTATTTTGAGTTTCTAACTGCTCACAACTTATGAAGTAATTAAATAGTGCTCCTTGGAGAACCCGAAATACACTGCCCAGACCAAATCGGGCTTTCCAAGCCCCACTACTTACTTACTTCGGACT
Organism: Torreya grandis; assembly: GCA_037957365.1. NCBI lineage: Eukaryota > Viridiplantae > Streptophyta > Pinopsida > Cupressales > Taxaceae > Torreya > Torreya grandis. The sequence goes on along the minus strand of JARHVA010000012.1, from coordinate 8,159,377 downwards.
TATCATTACTGATTACTCATGAAGTAAAGTAAGTTGTGCTACCCAGGAAACCCGAAGTTGTCTCCTTTGAAAAACCTGAAGACTTCCCAATGAGATAACCCGAAGCCTTCTGTTCAAGACCATTTTGGGTCTTTAACACCTTGTTACTACTTTGGAGCTTTGTAACTCTGCAACTTGTAAAACCATTTAAGTCATGGGCTGCTGAAAGTCCGAAGTCTTCTAAAAACTTGTCATTTCCTGCTTGAAAGTCTATCTTCTCACAGTTAGGCAAAAATTGGTATGTGAGCCAAAAAATGGCCAACATTTCTGGTGACTCGCAGGGAAGCATGCCTGCTATGCTTGAAGAACCCAGCCACTTTGCCTTGCCTAGTCCATTGGGCATGGAGTCACTGCGTCTACAACTGTGCTGGTCTGAAACTGGATATAAGGCTGACCCTTGCTGGAACTCCCTCTTGAAGCAATGAGGACAACACAAAACAACACGAAACAAAGTGCCCAAGGCAGCAAATGAAAAGAAACTAGCCTAGAACAAAACAAAAAAACAACAAACAAATGTGCTTGAAACAACACTTGGAGGAATTTGAACAAAACTAATTTAATATATACATCCTAAAACTATATGTAGCCTTTCCTCTTGGATCAAAATGCAAGTTTGACACTTTTCTTACGTTATGAGATAAGGGATTGAATAATGCATACAACTTCTTGACCCTTGGCCTTGATGCCTGCCTCTTCTTTGTTGCAACTGTCAGCTTCTTTGTCATCATGCTCAAAGAGAACCAAGTAGCTCCAAATAGGTTAGCTATGTGAATATAGACAGTCTCAAATTCTTCATATGGCTCCTTAACTGCAACCTCCAATAGTGGTTCAACAAGGCATACCTCTTTGATTTCTATGGTGTCCTCAGTAGAACTGGGCTTGTTCTTTATTTCATGTTTTTTGGGCTCATCAAGGAGCTGATAGCCCATTCTGAAGATCTAAAACAAGTCCCTGTCTGTATTAGACTGTTGAGGTGTTAGATTTGAAAGACTACCCACTCCATCCCTCGTGATTTTCTTGACAAAGTTGCTCTCCTTGGCTGCAACCAGACCATAGTTGCCTTGGAGAAGAACATAACCAGCTCTCAAAATCTCAAACAAGTCCTCAAATGAGCCCTTCAACTGATTGGGAACCTCTCGTTGCTCCATAAGTTCATCAGTTTGATCAGCAACTTCATTCATTTTCTCATCCCTTTGATCACGTGGCATCTCATCCAGGGAATTGACAGCCTTGACCCCTTCATTCTCCACATAAAGTGGCAGCTTTGCATCCTCAATAGTGCAATCCATTTCATGCACAACTGCAAAAGAATCTTCAATATGTTCTCCTTCATTCAAGAAGGCTGCGTTGATCTTTTGCTGACCAAGGGGGGACCCTATGGTGATTTCTTCCTCGTAGTTGCTCGTGATATCCTCCTCCTCAACCTCTTTGGATGCATCTCTTTGGTTTTCCTCACAGAGGAGAGGCTCTTTCTCAAAGAGTGGCATAATAGGCTCGTGAAAATGCTCAACAAGGTGAGAAAGGTTCAGGGAAGCTACCATAGGTTCCTAATTTTGTTCTTGAAGCTGCTCTACTTGGATCACCCTCACCTCCTCTTCCTGATTCTTTGTTTCTTGAATGGCTCTCCATGAAGGAAAGGCTTTAGGCTTTTGAGGGGAAAGGAATGGAGGTTGCAAGGTTTCTTGTCTGATTTTAGGAATCACCATCTCCTTCTGCCCATTGCTTTGAATAAATTTTCAAGATGGAAAAAATGGAAAAGACAGAGGCTCTTGAGGAGGGAGGGATGGGGGTTGAAAGACCTTTGATCTACTTGGATGTCTGACTTGGCTCCAAGATGGGAAAGGTAGCGGTTCTGCTTTCATTTGTTGATTCTTTCTTCTTCTTTCCTTGCCTTCAATTCCAACTCTCTGATTTGCTTTGCTATATTCTCTTAAAATAGCTCCTCTTTAAGGTGATCAAGAACAAAAGAAGGCTCTTGAAGAGGGATGAAGTTTTGGACCCAAACAATAGGCTAGTCCACAACAGGCATTTCGTCTTTTTGACAGCCCCTTTGGATGGATTTTCAAGAAGGAAAAGACTGTGAAACATATGACGAACTTGGAAGATTCGAAGGAGCACTTGAAATGGTCACTTGAGGAGGAATGGGCGACACATAAGAACGTTGTGGAGGTGCATATGTAAGCACAAAAGGTTGGCGGGACTGGCCCTGTTGTTCCTCAAATCCTTCCAGCGTGTCCTCAACGCTCTGAATGTAACCGCATATATCCATCATGTCACCAGTAAGGTTGCTCCAATTTTCTCTCTCAACAGGTGCCCATTCTGCTTTGATTTGCTACAATGAATCCCTCACATAATGGATTTGCTGAGGGGGAACATTTTGGCCATAACACTTTTGTGAGCACAACTCTAGTGCATGCTTGTCAAGGTTCACTAAAGTTTTCCCGAGTATTGGTATAGATGGCTCATGGTAGGGTTGATGAGGAGCAGTATTTTGATGGGCTAGTTCATAAGGGGGATCAAGGCAATATTCTTGCATATATGGATCATGAGGAACTTGCCGAGGTTCATCATAGCCTTGATAGAAATATTGGTAGGGTTGATTATGCTCATATGGATCATGAGGATCATATTGGGGCTGCTGATAAGGAGGTGAATAATAAGGATATTCACCATAGATGTTCATGTTAGCCTCATAAGTGAAAAGTAAGAGCTGATTAAAAATTCAAAGAGACAAACATGGTCTGCTCATAACCAGACACTTGATTTGGGGTCGCCAATGGTGCTAATACTTGCTTTCAAAAGCAAATAACGATGATGAGGCACTTGGATTGCTTAAACCAGTTGATAGATGCTCGGAGTTGCCATTGATATTTGTTGAATGCCTCAAAACGCTGATAAGTAGAAAGACAACACCAAAAATCTTTCCACTGCTTTGGACCTTAGTCCCACCGAGCGTGCCAGAACTGTTATAGCTTGAAATTGCACCCCTGTGGGAGAGTTTTTCAGGCTCTTCCACTTCTGGCTATAAGCATGGGAACAACCTCAGGATGTGGGTGTCCTATGGTGAGGTTGAGCCTCTAGGATTTTTAAAGAGGCTAGTTCCTCTTGGTGGATCACCTAAAACTACTTCTAAACTAATGCTTTATGGGGAAAAGGGTTAGAAAGCGGGAAAAGGGCTCCTAAAAAGGCTAACTAGACGATGCACCAATATTAAAATAGACACTCATCTACTCTTGAACCCACACTAGATCAGTCATGAGGTGACTTGGGCTTGCACGATCTCAGGATCAAGCTAACACACACTGGAAGAGGTTCAGTCAAAACACTAATCAGGACTTGCAAAACTTAAAAAAACTTCAAAGAGACAAGCAACAAGCTAATTAACTAGGAATAAGCGCATTCACAAACCCACCAAGCAACAAGCATCCCAAAGCACTAATTGAAGACAGGAAATAAGCAAAGAAATCGAGTCTCATTACATTCAAGAGGTAGTTCTTACAATACTTCAACAGAGTTTAGCTTGGTCAAAGGAGCACACTTTTGCAAACATCTCAATGGGCATCCGTCTCCCCGCAAGATGACAAAAACTCTAAAAAAAGTGGGAACCATTACAAAGGCAAGTCGCGTGATATATATAGAGAACGGGAAGAGAGAGAGAGAGATGTGTGGAAAGAGAGAAGTTGTTGATGATCGCTGTTGTCATCCTCCTTCGCCGTGAAACACGTTGCCTCAGATTACTGCAAAATCTTCTTGAATCCCTCTTGCATTGAAGTCTCTCTTTGGAACTGAGCAAGCCATTCTGGTGGTCACTGCATCTCTCGGACACATCCAAGTGTTTTTATCTTTGCATTAAAGCTTGACGTGTTCTTTATTGCAACTTGGACTATCCCAATTGGTCCTTGCATGTTTGTTGCTCCACCTAGACGCATCCAATCTTTGTTTGACCACTTGCATGCCAGAGTCGAAAGGAGAAGTCCTTGCTGCTGATTGGCCATCGAAATCCCACCAAGAGCCTTTAAAAACTTGACCTTTTCTTATTCATTGATCTGCTGAGCTTGGACTCCCACGAACCATCGTCTTTTACTAGTTGGATGCCCTTGTGCCACTTGTCCTTGATCGATTAGCCCTTCGGATTTGTTGACCATTTGACTTTAACGTTCCTCGGCTTTTTTGCTTTCCCTAGCCCTTTTTTCCACGGACTATCCTCCCTTAATAATTTCCTCGGGACTTTTATCCACCACTTTCTTGAAGTTATTTCTTCAGACTTTTTGCCTTGGCTTGTCTTTTTGAGAACCCGAGAAGCACTTATAAGACCAAATCGGGCTTTTGATGTCTCATTACTTATTTCGAGTTTCTGACTGCTCACAACTTATGAAGTAATTAAGTAGTGCTCCTTGAAGAACCCAAAATACACTGCCCAGACCAAATCGAGCTTTCCAAGCCCCACTACTTACTTCGGACTTACTATTATTGATTACTAATGAAGTGAAGTAAGTTGTGTTGCCCAGGAAACCCGAAGTTGTCTCCTTTGGAAAACCCGAAAACTTCCCAATGAGATAACTCGAAGCCTTCTGTTCAAGACCATTTTGAGTCTTTAACACCTTGTTACTTGTTGACAATTTTGCCCCCACAGGGCAAATTGTCACCCCTACTATTCAGAACTTTGCTATGGTGCCAGGTTTGTCTTGTGAATCAGTTTTGGGGTCCTTAAATGTGCATTTACAGCCACCCAAGTGGCCATAGACAGCCAGGTATAAGCCAAAGTGGCCATCTACAGCCAGGTGAAGTTTAGTCATTCAGAGGTTTCCAAGGAGCTTTCTTGATTACAGCCAACGCAATATACAAATACAGCCATGCAAATGATGACGAAAATGTCTCTTACGGCCATGTAATTTATGGACTCCTACAGCCATCATATAGAGCATATAGTTCATTCAAAAGGACACATGCAACAGTGTTCTCCTTCTAAAAACATCATCTACAGCAGTTTGAAAGGGTTTTTCTCCTCTTCTAAGCATCACGTACAGCCAAAAGCCAAGACATACAAGCTGTAAGTTCATTTATTTTGTCTTCCCAAGGATTTTTTCAGGCTATAAGAGGTGGACTATTTCTTCAGACATTTTGTCCGAGAGAAAGAGCTCTCAAAGGACTATGTAAAAGTCCAAAAAAAAAATGACTAAGTGGCAGTTGTGCGAAGTTTATTTCCTTTGGACAATTTGTCCAAAGGAAATCAAGAGACAGGAATCCGCAGAAGGGTGTTGGACAATAAGTCCGAAAGAATTCGGGCACATTTTTTCGAAAGGCCATTTCATAGCCGGAGGGATATTATCAAAGTTTATTTCCTTTGGTTTTTTGTTTGAAGGAAAGGGAAAAGCACAGTTGAAAAGACCCGAAGGGCACCTCCCTTCGGGAAAGTCCAATTCAAAAGTCCCGAATGTACCCTTTGGGTTAGTTCACTTTATGTTTCTAAGGATGCAGACAATTCATCCGAAGGACAGTTTTAAAAAGCCCGGGTGCCCTTCATAAAACCTGAAGAAATATAAACAAAGGAAAGAAAATAAAGAAGGAATCCTTCGGACTTTTTGTCTGAAGGATTCCTTCGAAAAAGAGAAAACAAGAAAAATCCGAAGGAAATGAAGAAATTAAAGGGACTCTGGACATTCTTTCTGAAGGAAATAAAACCAAAGAACAAATCCGCAGACATAAAGACAGTAAACAGGAATTCCTTCAAAAAGGGAAAGGACGTAAGTGCCAAGGGAAGATCTTAAGACAATTCCTATGAACATTTTGTCCACAAAAAAATGGAAAGAACAGAATCCCAAAATAAATAATTGACAAAGACCCGAGATGAATGAACAGAAAAATACATAGGCAAATAACCAAGGAAAAATACACACAGGAAAATCACGGATATTTGTCCAGACAGGCATGAACAGAAAATCCGAGAACCAGGTCAAGCCTGGAAGAATAAACTCATGGATTTCATGCAAGGGAAAACAAAGGGTAGATTTGTGGAAAAGACAAATATAGACGGTGATCATGCCTAAATAGTCCGAAAATACAAGAACATGCAACAACCATGAACAAGAATAGACACGTCCAGATTTGACTGTTCTAACATGTCACATTTGATTCTTAAACAGAGGCTCGCTTTACATGAAGACTCGTGTAGTGGAACGGTGGAAGGCTTAAACAAAAGAAATTCCATGCACGCACTCTCGTTTGTCTCAAATCTTGAAACGGTCCGATGGTTCAAACGTAATTCTTAATTTGGCATTTGCGTTGATTTCATGCAAATGGGAGACTTTCAAACGTTCCAGCAGTTCGAGTGGATTTGACTATTCTTGTTTTGGAGTTGACTAGTTTTCAAGTCAAGACATCTATTTGTAGATTTTATGCATCCAAAGCTTGTCTTCTTTTTTCAATGCAAAGAATTTTCATGCAAGACAAAATAGACTTTTGTAAAGGTTGAGTTGGTTTTAGTTTACTCCCTCTCTATTTTTCAACACCAATCTCTTGGATTTTTATAATTTTCTATATTAATGGCTTTCAGCCTTGTAAAAATGATCCCTCTTTTGGCAAGCAATCTTCTGCCAAAGTTCGTGCTATAACCTTTTTTTAGAATCAATAAGAAGAAGACTGTATTTTTTCAATTTTCAGCAACCAATATAGTGTACTATTGTTATAGATTTGCCTAAGTGATATATTTTCTTTCTTTTTTGTCAAATCTGGATTCGTACTTAGTTCTTAGCTGGTCATTTATGCAGGTCACGTTCTGTGTTTGAATGTCTTTTGCTGAGTTTACAGTGGATATTAGTGGTTGTTTAATGCCTTTTGTCAGGCCTATTTCTATTTTTCCCTCAAGCTTAGATCATTAGACATAACTTTTTCGTGAAATACTTATATGTATTGACTAATTGGAATTGAAGTTTTACCTCTTCCTTGTGTAAATCAGTGTTCTCAGAAGCACGATTTGAGTGGATCAAGCAAATTAGGTGTATCTCCGTTTTTAGCTAGGATTCTTTCAAGTTTTTTCTCCCTTTTTTCTCAAGTAGTTTGTAGCGTAGAAGTTGAGATCCTCGTTGATACATCTTACAGGAACCAGCCTTTTCTGGAGGTTTTTTTCACCATTGAGGCACCCACCTTGTGAGAAGATCCCATTGTTTCAACTAGAGCGAGGATTAGCCATTTCAACACATGTTCGATTCAGGGTGCAACTCCAGGTTAACATCATTTACTTCTTTGGAGCTGTGTAACTCTGCAACTTATAAAACCATTTAAGTCATGGGTTACTGAAAGTCCGAAGTCTTCTAAAGACTTGTCATTTCCTACTTAAAAGTCTATCTTCTCACACTTAGGCAAAAATTGGCATGTGGGCCAAAAAATGGCCAATAGAAAACTAGCACAAACTTTCTTAGATATTTGCCAAACATATTGTTCATACATGATTGAAAAGTAGTTGGGGCATTAGTTAAACCAAAAGGCATAACCAGAAACTCAAAAAGCCCAAAATGACATCTAAAAGCAATTTTATGAACATCTTCTCTTACCTTGATTTGATGATAACCGGATCTTAAATCAATCTTGGAGAAATACGTGGCACCATGTAACTCATCCATTAATTCATCAATTCTAGGTATTGGATACATATTCTTGATGGTCTTCTTATTTAATAACTTGTAATCAATGCACATCCTCATAGTACCATCCTTCTTCACTAGAACAACTGAAGAAGCAAAAGGACTTGAGCTAGGCCTTGTGTGTCCCATATCAAGCAATCCTTTGATGGTCTTCTCAATCTCTTCCTTGAAGGCTCTTGGTTGGCGATAAGGAGTGACAAAAACCGATTTTGCACCTATTTCCACCTCAATATTGTGCTCAAAACCTCTATCTGGTGGCAAACCATAAGGTAAATCATCAAAGACATGAATATGCTTGTCTAAAATAGCTTGAAGCTTACCATGAGGGGGTTATGTTTTTTTTTTTTTTTTAAATTTACTGTGATAACGTAGCTTGCTGCCAAAGCAATTTAACCCCTTTTAAAAGCCTTCTCCATCCTCTTCATGGATACCTCTTGTGGAGAACCATTTGCTAGACCTTTGAGGACCACTTCCTTGCCCTCTTTGAAGAATTTCAGCTCAATAGTTTTATAATTTTGAGTGAAGTCTTCTAAAGAATGCAACCATTGAACACCCAAAATAATATCAATATCTCCAATGTCAACAATATAAAAATCATCAATTACCTTCTCAAGAGTGAGTGGAAGTTGTCGCAACTTTTTGGAGTAAGAAATAGTGAATTCATCCGCGATAGTTACATTGAAGCTTTTACAATTCGTAGTCTCTAATGCCATCTTCTTAACCAAGCTCTCATCAATGAAATTATGAGTGGCTCCACTATCAACCAAAGTAGTCACTCTTTGACCTTTCAATGTACCATTTATCTTGAATGCATGATACTTGGGAGCTCCTGAAAGAGAAGCAAGTGTACTACCCAAGCCTTGTGTGTCTTCCTCATGCACATGCTCATCAATAACATTGTCATTCTTTTCATTGTTAGCATCAACAATATCAAAATCTGAATCATCATCAATTTTCTCAATATAGTAGACATACCCCTTGCCCATGCAATGGTGGCCTTTGGTTCATGGATTTTTGCAAGTGAAACATAAGCCTTGTCTTCTTAATTCATCTCTTTCATCCTTCATATTGCTGCCATAGGGCAGCAATCTATGAAGTGGCATATATAGTGAAAAATGCTTCTTCTGTGGCTCATTTGGTGGTGCTTTGGGCTGCCCACCTTTTGCTCTTTGCTGCCCACTAAAATCAGTCCTTGGCTGCCCTATATTTGCCCCTTTGGGCAGCGAATAAGTGGCTGCCCTTTTGGCTCTTCATAACCCCTATATGCTGAAACACTCTAAGTCCAATGCCTTAATGATAGCATCTTGTAAATGAGGGTTAAAAGCCTTAACCAAACCTTTCAAAGGCTCAACCAAACCCTCAACAAATAAAACAATCAACCTCTTTTAACTAATATTAGATACCAAAACTGAAACCTTTTGAAAATCAGCAACATACCTCTCAACATCATGCTCTTGTTTGAGTTGTGCTAATTCACAAAAATGTCTATCTGGATTTTTTCTATCAAAGCTCTCCATAATCCTTTTGCCAAACTCCTCCATGGTAGTAATAGATCCGTGGCCTTGTGTGATTAGGCCATGAAACCACCACTCATGAGCAATACCCTCCAAATGTAGGGTGACAAGTTTTAGAGCATCAAACATGGGGTTACGTGACAAATATGTTTTCAACTTCTATAACCAAGATCTGACATGAATTTTATCAGTACCATCAAAAATAGGAAGAGAAATCTTACCCAACCTTTGTTGCGAATCTTTGCGGGGCTGTATATTAGGAGCCTTTGATTTGGTTCCTTCCTTCATCTCACAAAAATCCTGAAAAGTCAAAAGATCTTGCGTGGCTAAGCTTAGGGCTGCATATTCTCCTTGACGAATCTCCACAATATCCTCTCTTGGCGTCCTATTCTCTATTATTGGTTCTTTATGCAAAAAAGTGGCCTTGAAATTTTTTTTAGGAGGGTTAATAGGAACCCTCTCATTATCATTTAAATGTCCTCCATTGAAGGGGTGATCTTTCCTTGGAATAGTAGCATCCTTCAACAACTCTGCAATTTGTACACTCAAAGTTTGTTGAATTTCTTTGTGGCTTTCTTTGATTAAAATTTTCATAAGAGAATATAATTTCTTTGTGGCTCTTGATCCCCCACAATCTTTTTATTTTTCTGATAAACTATGTACTCTTTATCTGTTTGTATCCAACAACCAACTCACAGGTAGAGAAGACTGGTGTTTTGATACCATTGTAATGTCCCCAAATGGGATGATTTTATATAAAAATGATTTCTCCTAAAATTCACAATTTTGAAAATGAAATTAGCAAACCCTAGTTTGCAAAATAAGCTCACAAAACTCTTATTAAGCTCTAGAAACTCTAGATGCCAAAATAGTAGGGTTTTATGGATGAATTCCAGCCAATAACTTGTTCCAAAATAATCAAAATTTTATAAAAATAATCAAAATTTAAATTGCATGAAACAAGTACCTTTTTTTTTCAATTTTTGAAGCTCAAACGCCACTTTTTGATGGTAGAAAATTATGATTAAATAACAAAAACACAGTTGTTCTGAATGATTTTCCTCTTCAAACCCCTGCCAAAAATTGCCACAAGTGCCCAAAAATACCAAAAAATTACAGTGAACTTTTTTGGGCATAGAAATTGCCAAAAATTGACTCTCCAAGCCAATTGCTTCACTTGCCAAGTGTAGGAAAAATTAGCAAAAAATTAGAGAGTGAAATCTTGCTTTTCGCACGTGGAAAAGTCTTTAAAGCCTATCAAAATAATTAAATAATAATTCTAAAAATTATTATTTAATTTTCTTCTTCAAACCCTTCACGAACTCTTCCAATTCTTCACACCAATACATAAAAAATTATCAAATAAAATTAGAATATTTAATTTGCGTAAAATAGACCAAATGAGCCCTCCAAACCATAGTTACCAAATCCAGCCGGATCTGCCCAAAAACTGTCCAGATCCAATTTTTTTGCTTCCCTGCATAAATTCATTTGGGTCGGCCATATGTATTTTCAATTTTTTATTTTTATTTTTATAATTTTTTTAAAGATTTTTGTGGTAAAAAATGCCCAAGAACCATATATATTGTATAATATTGACATTTTATATTACTTTATTAATGTTTTTCATTGTATTTGTCAATTTTGCATTTTTATAAAACTATTCTCACGTATATATGTATATACTCTAGATCGGATTTTTCCAAAAATTTTCAAAGATTCCAGATTTTCAGATTTTTTTGCCCTCCTAAATGGATCTGGATATCCGAACTTGGTAACTATGCTCCAAACCCTAGATCCAAGCTTCCAAGGTGGTTTGCTCCACTTGCAAAAAAATGATAATTATTTAGCAAGGCTAACATGCAATAAAAAAATCACAAAACCCTCACTAAAATCCACACGAACTCTTCAAAGCAAAGCGCCCCACTTCTAGGGCAAGAACAAGATCTCTTTAGCAAAAGTGGTGTTAAAAGACACATTTTTAGATTGATCAACACCAAAGGCAACGAACTTCTATTAGACATGCATCATAATAGTTTCTTCAAACATGAAGAACAATTATCAAAATTCAACATGTCCTCCCTTGTAACCTTCACTATGTATTTATATCTTCTAAAAGGGGCAAACCACTTTGAGAAGATAAATCACCTTTCATTTTCCTTGATTTAGCTCCCATGTCGACATCTCTTTTTCAAATAATATATTAATTAGTTGCCTTAATTAAAATAGTAATTAAAATTACTTTAAGACAAATAAATTAATAATTAATTCATTTAAGCACTTTAGTAGTAAAAATCATTTTTTAAAATATTCTATTAATTAAATAATAATTATTTTATAATAAAAATCATTATTTTGACAATTAATAAATAACTAATAAAATATAATTCTCCAAAAGGGCTCCTTTAGTCTATGGGAAAATAGACTAAAAGTCTTCAATACCTGCTTATTCATAATGTGGAAATGGGGACATCACACTCGATGACTAAACTGGAGACTACTCCAAGTTTGTCCAAAATTTTACAAAGTGGAACCAAATAGTTTAACTTTAGTCATTACATTTATAGGTTGTTATTTAGATATCAACATGAAATTTGCAATACTCTAATATTTTGTTGCTGCCCAATGTAGGGTTTCAGTGTAGACAAAAATTGAAAAGAATAGTCAATGACAAAACAAAGATTTTGTCATTTGGACGTAAGATGTACCTCGTTCTTTGTAGGGTGATTTATTGATCGATGATGAATCATCATTGGTTGATAACTTCAGCCCGACCTCCATAGTTCTGAATCCAGAATCTTGGAGATGCTGATCAAACAAAGTATACTAGACTCATAGACCCTGCTTAAGTCCATACATGGACTTAATCAACTTACAAACCAAATGATCACAACCAGGTACCTGAAAACCTTCAAGCAATACCATGTCGACCTCCTCATCCATATCTCTGAAGAGAAGCAACTGTAGTGTGACCATCTTTGTAGGAGTAAAAACAAACTCCTCAGTGATAGCAGTAGGAGTAAAAACCATTTTTGTAATAGCATTGGGAGTAAAAACCAACTTCACAATAGGAGAAGATAACATCTCTTCATCTATTACCTTTTGTTAGGAAAAGCCTTTCGCAACAAGATGAGATGTGTCCAAAGTGCTAATTTTGTCCACCCATTTGCAGCTAATGGATTGTGTAACTGACAGTTTATGTATCATGTAGAGGTCAGAAGCAAGAGCAAAATAACCATGCTTTGCTGAAGTAACAACCTTGTTTCTGGTCTTTTGAGCTTGTGTCTTTGATTGTGTAATGTCCCCATTTTTCCCCCTTAATTAATTAGGTATGAAGACCTTTAGTTTATCTCCCCATAGGCTAAAAGAGCCCTTATTGGGAAAAGTTATTTTATTAATTATTTATTAATTGTCGAAATAATGATTTTTATCACAAGGCAATTATTAAATTAACTAATAAAATATTGTAAAAGTGGTTTTTACCCCTAAAAGTGTAAGTAAAGTAAATTGGCCTTAAAAGTAATTTTTATTTCTCTTTATTTTAATTAAAGGCTAATTTTTGTTATAATTTCAAAAAGGAGAAATTCTTAGCATGGAGCTAAAGTGAAGAAAAGGAAAGACGTTTATCTTTCCAAAAGGAGGTCCAAACTCTTTTGAAAGTTATAAAGAGAAGACGAAGGCTTGAAGGAGGATATGCTAAAATTGTTATCTTGTTCTTCTTACGTGAAGAAGGCTATTGGGATGCATGCCCAATAGATTTGTTCTACTTGGTGATTGATCTATCTACAAAGGTGTCTATTGACACCACCTTTTAATACGAAAAGCTTGTTTGATACCCTAGAGTGGAGCGAACTACCTGGGAGGGTTTGGAGATTGTTTTGAGGGTTTGTTTATGTGTTTTTTTCACATTTCTTGCTTGCTAAAATTATTCTAACAAATCTGCAAGTGGAGCGAACCACTTAGGGGAGTGGATGCTAGGGCTTGAAGGCAATTTTGTGGACAAAATACTCTTAAATTATTATCTGCAATTATTCCATATTTTTCTAGTCTTCTTTGAGGTATTTTGGACCCTTTGTGAGGGATATTGAAGATGGAAAATTAATAGATAATTTTCAAAAATTATTATTAATTTTTCTAACCTTTTTTGGAATAGTTTTTTGTTAAAGAAGGGTTGAAAATTGCCATACTATTTTTTCAGGGCTTCTAAGAGTGTGGCCATTGACCTAGAGGGGTCAATTTGGCAATATAGGGGCCAAAAGTCAACATTGGAAATTTCTATTAATTTTTTAAGGTGGACAGCGACTTTTGCAAGGGTTTTTAGAGGTATTTTAGTCTCCGAACAGTAGCAGAAAATTCAAAGATTAAATCTGATTTTTTCTACTTATTTTGTAGCATCCAAAGAGAAGAAAAAGGTATTTATTTGAGGAGTTTAAGTATGAAATTAATTATTTATTTTCAGATTATTTTATTGGTGGAAATTACTGTTGACGCTGTGGATTGCACCCTTGACAGAAGGCTGAGCTTCTATCTTCTACGGCACAATGGAGACTCCTCTCTTCCCTGTGGGTCTGGCAAAACTGAGGGGAGAATCTTTAGATAAGAGCTAGCTCCCTTTGATGCATCTCTAAGTTATTCCAGTACTATTGCTAATATATATAGTGGGGGTTGAAAAGAGAGAAGGATTACTAAAAATAGAGCCTAGATTAATACGGTGATGCACCAAAAAAGTTTGATCTACTCATTTGCTCACACTTTTTATCAAAAGAGAACATACATACACTTAATCTACTGGAAAAACCAAACTATAGGGAGCTCAATAGGGAGGCTTAATGAAGACACACAGAAAATGAACTTACCACAGGCGCTGTAGGAAAACACACTGTCTAGTAACCCTCTTCTGCCTCTGCGCCCCAGATACAGCACTTCTTGTTATTTGCAGGAATGGTGCTTTGTCTATACCAAGTATGTTGGTATCAAACTTGTGAAAGCATTATGGAAAATGACTGAACACAAGGTTAATACTCAAGTATACTCAGAGATATATCCAGCCAAATAGAGGTAAAAAACGTATTCTATTGATTCAAGGTAAAAAATGGTAGGGCTTTGCCTTACAAAATGAGAGATGTCTTCTCAAATGAGAGATTACAATATATATAGAGAAAGAGGAAGCAATGGCGCCTTTTTTTTTACAAGTCGCCCATGCTGCGTTGAAAACATTGGAAAGAGGAAGTCGCTGAAAGAACATGCTGTGTCAGTTGCCAGTCTTGACTTTGGTGTTCAAACATTATTGTGAAAGCATGGGCCGCGCCCCCTTTGTCTGCAAACAAGACCGCTTCTTCAAGACATTCACGCGATTTGTCTGCTCATCAATGCAAAATGGAAAAAAATAAGCCACGCCATTCAATGTTCATGCTCCTTGTGACCACTTGGCGGAGACTGTTTCAACTGCTGGAATAACTCCTCTGTTGACACTTCCCTTTTTGCCCCCTGGGCTGTTTTATCCATATCTACGCTTGACTCTTCAGGCTCCTTTCTCGGCGGGTCGCTGAGTTCACTCTTCGAATTTTGTCTTTTCCTAGCTTTTGCGGCCCTTGGGGCTATCTTCTGTCAATCCTTTGGCTCTTCGGGCTCCTTTCTCAGTGGCCTCTTCTTTTTGGCCTTAAGCCCTTTGAATTCCTTTGGCTTCACTTTCCTTCGGACTTTCTTTTCTTCGGCTTGGGCCTTTGGCGTTGAACCCTCCCGAAGGGAAGGTGTCCCTTCGGGACTTGGAGAAAGGTCCCCCCTTTGGCAGCCCAGAGTCCCCCGCAAGGGCACTTGCCCTTCGGGATCCTTCAAGTTGCCTTGGCCTCTCAAATCCTTCAGACAAATTGTCCGAAGGAATTCATTCGGACATTTTGTCCGAAGGAATTGTTCCCTTTATGTTTGCCGCTTGTTTTCTTTCGGTCGAGCTTTCCCTTTTGGTAAATTCCTTTAGACAAAATGTCCGAAAGAATTTGCCCGAACCATTTTGCCGTGGATTTCTTTCCGAAGGTTTTCTTTTGTTTGTTTTTTTGCCTTGTGAATTTCTTCAGACAAAATGTTCGAAGGAATTCGTCCGAAGAAAATCTATGAAAAGCAAGGACAAATTACTTCGGACAAAATGCCCGAAGGAATTCCTTTGGGCATTTTGTCCGAAGTAATTCGTCCTTGCTTTTCATGGATTTTCTTCGGACAAAAAGTCCGAAGAAATCCTTTGCATCTTTTCCTTAAGAATTTCCTTCGGACAAAAAGTCCGAAGGAATTCTTTGCCTTCTTTCTTTTTCCGAAGAAAACCTTACCTTTCTTTGCCTTGTCCACTTTGGTCACCTTTTAAGTGTTTCCTGCCCTCCGCAAGGGTACTTAGGCCCCAAGATGTCCTTCGGAACCTGCTTGAACAGCCCCATTTGACACCTTCCTGCTCTCCGCAAGGGTACTTGCCCTTCAGGCTTTTGAAAATGATCCTTTGGCCTTTCGATTGAACCTGAACCCTTTTTCAGAGTTCAATGGTTCAATGATTCAACACTGTGTTTTGCAAGGAGTCGCATTCATTCAATTCCTTTGTGATTTAAATGAATCGTTGAACCTACTGTTTGAACCAACTGCTTAAACCAACCGCTTGAACCAACAATGGTTCAACGGTTCAATACTTCTAAGTTCAAAGTTCAAAGCTCAAAGCTCTTGGAAAAATCATGTCATTGAACCCCGACGTTGAACCATTTTTTCCAACCTTGAGGAAAAGTGCCTTGAAAATTTTGGTCTCTTTCCTTGTGAATTTCTTCGGACAAAATGTCTGAAGAAGCTTTGTAAAAGCCTTGTATTCTTTGAATTGGTTCATCTTTTTGCCGAAAGACTTGTGCAAACCAAATTTACGACTGATGCCTTAGAACAACAGGGGAAGAAGGAGATCGATTTTGAGATGCAAGACCAAAAATGGTCAACAAATTGGCGATTCCCAGGGGAAGCATGCCTGCTATGCTTAGAAACCAGTGGCCTCAAAGTCCATTGGGCACGGAGTCAGAACACAGCTTGAAAAAGTTAGCAACAGCCTCTAGAGATCTAAGAATCAATCATGAAGCATTTACTCCAAACACAAAGGAAAACACACACAACAAAGGCTAAAAAACACTACACCTATGCAAACAACACTTAGGGAAAACAGGGAAAGAAAACTGAAAACAAACTACTATGTACAGCTAACCAGGTATATTTGTCTCCCTCCTGGATCAAAGGGAAAACTTCTTAAGTCTCCTTCATAGCAAGAGAACTTATGGTGCCAGACAAGTGGCTGAATGGAATGGAGGTTTGGTGATTTGTTCTTCTTCCCTGCCACCTTGATTGGCTTGTATCCAAATGAATCAGGGTCAAACATGCTTCCAACATATATGTATTCATCTTGCTCTTGGAAGCTTGTCTAGTGCTGGTCCTTCATGCTAGTGTGTTTCACTAAGAAATCGATGGCTACTAGCTCATCACCATAGGGCTCATTTAGCTCATAGCCCCCTTGATATGCATCAGGGACTGACTTTACCCCTACTGCTTCATTGAAAACCCTGTCAAACTGATCTTCTGCTTCTTCATGGCTTTTTTGAAGAAGGGTGACTGTTGTGATGTTTGAAATGAGATCACAAACTACTTGCTCATCCCACAGAACATCACCTTCTTGCTCTAGGCTCTCTTCTTCAAAGCTTTCCTCAAGATGGACAGGCCTCTCCCTTTCTTGCTCAAAGACCAGACTCTCTAGCTGTTCAAAGACATCCCTCTGATTCTCCTCCGACGCGGGTTCCTTGGCATGGTCATTTTCTTCACCAAAGCGACAAGGAAGTTCATCAAACAAGAGAGGAGAGAGCTCTCCATGCTTACTTTCCTCATCATATTACTGGAACATCCGTATGTATGCATGACTTGTGTCTTCTCCATTGTTGATGATGTCTTCAAAAGGAGCATCTATGATGATTTCTTCCTCATTGTCATCCATGAGAGCCTCTTGGGCAGCTGCAAATTGGATCCTCTCTTCTTCACTTGCCTCCTGCAAAACAAGTTCCTCCTTGAGAAGGGCTGAAGTGGAAGGCTGATGGTTAAACTCATGTGGAAGAGGAGGCAGTCCTTGAGCTAGAATCGAATGATTCTCTTCCTTCCATTTGGCTAGCACTTCATCAATGTCGAAATTAGCTTGAGGATTGGTAGAAGGGGTGTCTTTTGGCGTAGGCTCCTCTCCAAGGTCTGAAACTTCCATCTCTCTTTCACTAAGCAATCTCACCTTTGCCTCTAATTCCTCAATCTGCTTAGCAAGATTTTTTTGAAAGAGTCTTTCTTGGAGCTCATAGGAATCATCATGGAAATGGGGAGTGCATGAAGGCTGCCATGGAGTATAAGAAGCTTCTTGAGGAAGGGTGGGAGGGACTTGAGAAGGACTAGCCTCATTTTGTACCTCACACTCTCGAACAATGCCTTTCTCCTCCTTGCTGGTCCATGACTCAACTACTTTACTCCAGTTCATGATCTTAGGATTGGAAGTTTTCCCTTGTGAACAAGCAACAACTTTATCCTCTTCAAGGCCCTGAGCTGGTTCATGATAGGCACTCCTATGCTAAAAGATTTGAGGAGGTTGAGGGAGACTGGGAAGGGTCTGCTCATGCACAAGAAGAGCTGCTTCGAGAAAGATGTGTTGCTTTCCAAAAGATATAGGGTGATTCCCATAAAAGAGGGTTCACAATCTAAAAAATTGAGAAGGTTAGTCTCCATGAGAGGTTGCTCTAATGCCCTTTCATGCTGGAAAGCTAGGTGCAAGGGATTAAGAGCAGGAGTGGTTACTGCATCAGATGAGCTAGAGCGAGCAAGTGCTATCTGGTAAAAAGGATTTGGTGCAAAAGAGGGGGTTTTCTTTGGAATGGGAGAAGGCACACAAGGCTGATTGCCTTGAATGAATGGGCTCTTCCATTTTGCTACCTCCTCCTTCATGGATTGCAAGGCCTGAGTTTGCCTGAACAAACACTTCTCTTTGTATAGAAGCTCTTGCTGATATCTATACTACTCATCCAATCTGTCTATTTCCATCACTTGCTTCTCAAATTCCAGTGTTACTTCCCTTACTATTGAACAACTAGGAGAGTTGCTTGAGGTGATGCCATGAACAACCTAAGCTTGATCAAAGTTATATGAAGAAGAAAAAGGTCTATGCTGCTGAGCAATGGAATTATACATACCAAAAATGTGATTTCTTGATGGCACCAGGACTGCTTAACCAGTTGATTCAACTCGAAGTCACCATTGATGTTGATGAAAAAGCCTCCAAAGGCTGGCTGGTTGAAGAACACACCAAAATTCTTCAACTCTTTGGACAAAATAGGTCCCACAATCGCCTGATTAGAAGTCATATGCTGGATTAGTGGTTCATTATTGCCGTAACAGGGCCAGCACCAATCCTAGAACTTTTTTGAGCATTAAAACGAGTCCCACCGGGCGTGCCAAAAATTGTTGACGCTGTGGATTGCACCCTTGACAAAAGGCTGGGCTTCTGTCTTCCACACAGCACAATAGAGACTCCTCTCTTGCCGTGGGTCTGGCAAAACTAAGGGGAGAATATCTAGATAAGGGCTAGCTCCCTTTGATGCATCTCTGAGTTATTCTAGTACTATTGCTAATATATATAGTGGGGGGGTTGAAAAGAGAAGGATTACTGAAAATAGAGCCTAGATTAATACGGTGATACACCAAAAAAAGTTTGATTCACTCATTTGCTCACACTTTATATCAGAAGAGGACATACATACACTTTATCTACTGGAAAGACCAGACTGTAGGGAGCTCAACAGGGAGGCTTAATGAAGACACAGAAAATGAACTTACCACAGGCACTGTAGGAAAACACATTGTCTGGTAACCCTCTTCTGTCTCTGCGCTCCAGATACAGCACTTGTTACCTGCAAGAATGGTGCTTTGTCTATACTAGGTATGTTGGTATCAAATTTGTGAAAGCATTATGAAAAATGACTGAACACAAGGTTAATACTCAGGTATACTCAGAGATATATCCAGCCAAATAGAGGTAAAAAACGTATTCTATTGATTCAAGGTGAAAATTGGCAGGGCTTTGCCTTACAAAATGAGAGATGTCTTCTCAAATGAGAGATTACAATATATATAGAGAAAGAGGAAGCAATGGCGCCTTTTTTTTTTACAAGTGGCCCATGCTGCGTTGAAAACATTGGGAAGAGGAAGTCACTGAAAGAACATGTTGTGTCAGTTGCCAGTCTTGACTTTGGCATTCAAACATTATTGTGAAAGCGTGGGCCACGCCCCTTTTGTCTGCAAACAAGACCGCTTCTTCAAGACATTCACGCGGTTTGTCTACTCATCAATGCAAAATGGAAAAAAATAGGCCGCGCCATTCAATGTTCGCGCTCCTTGATGACCACTTGGCGGAGACTGTTTCAACTTCTGAAATAACTCCTTTGCCGACTCTTCTCTTTTCGCCACTTGGATTATTTTGTCCATATCTACGCTTGACTCATCGGGCTTCTTTCTCGACAGGTCGCTAAGTTCACTCTTCGACTTTTGTCTTTTCCTAACTTTTGCGGCCCTTGGGGCTATCTTCTATCAATCCTTTGGCTCTTCGGGCTCTTTCTCGGCGGCCTCTTCCTTTTAGCCTTAAGCCCTTTGAATTCCTTCGGCTTCACTTTCCTTCGGACTTTCTTTTCTTCGGCTTGGGCCTTTGGTGTTGAACCCTCCCGAAGGGAAGGTGTCCCTTCGGGACTTAGAGAAAGGTCCCCCCTTTGGCAGCTGAGAGTCCCCTGCAAGGGCACTTGCCCTTCGGGATCCTTCGGGCTGCCTTGGCCTCTCAAATCCTTTGGACAAATTGTTCGAAGAAATTCTTTCGGACATTTTGTTTGAAGGAATTGTTCCTTTTATGTTTTGCTGGTTGCTTTCTTTCGGTCGGGCTTTCCTTTTTGGCAAATTCCTTCAGACAAAATGTCCAAAAGAATTTGCCCGAATCATTTTGCCGCGGATTTCTTTTTGAAGGTTTTCTTCCGTTTGGTTTTTTGCCTTGTGAATTTCTTCGGACAAAATGTCCGAAGGAATTCCTTCGGGCATTTTGTCCGAAGTAATTCATCCTTGCTTTTCACGGATTTTCTTTGGACAAAAAGTCTGAAGAAATCCTTTTCATCTTTTCCTTAAGAATTTCCTTTTCATCTTTGCCTTGTTCTTTCTTTTTCCAAAGAAAACCTTACCTTTCTCTGCATTGTCCACTTTGGTCCCCTTTTAAGTGTTTCCTGCCCTCTGCAAAGGTACTTAGGCCCCAAGATGTCCTGCGGAACTTGCTTGAACAACCCCATTTGGCACCATCCTGCTCTCCGCAAGGGTGCTAGCCCTTCGGGCTTTTGAAAATGATCCTTTGGCCTTTCGATTGAACCTGAACCCTTTTTCGGAGTTCAATGGTTCAACAGTTCAATGGTTCAACACTGTGTTCTGCAAGGAGTCGCGTTCATTCAATTCCTTTGTGATTTAAATGAATCATTGAACCTACTGTTTGAACCGACTGCTTGAACCAACCACTTGAACCAACAATGGTTCAATGGTTCAATACTTCTAAGTTCAAAGCTCTTGGAAGATCATGTCGTTGAACCCTGACATTGAACCACTTTTTTCAACCTTGAGGAAAAGTGCCTTGAAAATTTTGGTCTCTTTCCTTGTGAATTTCTTCTGATAAAATGTCCGAAGAAGCTTTGTAAAAGCCTTGTATTCTTTGAACTGGTTCATCTTTTTGCCGAAAGACTTGTGCAAACCAAATTTACGACTGATGGCTCAGAACAACAGGGGAAGGAGATCGATTTTGAGCTGCAGGACCAAAAATGGTCAACAATTACCCTATGAAACCCTCATTCTTGGCATTTAGGGTTTCTTGCATTAAATAAAGAATTTGTGGATTTTATTTGCAACTAGGGTTTACGAATTTTTGGATCAGATTTAAGAGAATTTGGGGGAAACCCCTTATTTGTTAATTCATCCCATTTTGGGATATTACAGTGGCATCAGAGCATCAGTCTTGCATACTTTTGTGTTGGTTATTAGATGCAAACAAGGAAAGACTACTTAGTTTATCAAAGGAGAGGAAAAGAAATGGGAGACCAAGAGCAAGGGTTTTCTCCAGAACAGTATAAGCTTGTGCATGGCTTCATCAAAAAATGCCAGAAAGAATTCCAGCAGAGTATGAGTGTGCAAATCGCAGCTATGTTAAAAGATGCCATTCCTAAGAAAGATCACTTCTCTAATGGAAAAGGACATTCAAACAATGATGAGAGGATTTCTTTTAAGCCACCTCAAAAATTCTTTAATGCCAACTTTTTGCAGAAAGAAACAACATTGGAGAAGAGGAGTCAGAGAAAATATTTGGGATACATACCAAGAGGAGTATGCAGCGCTAAGTTTGGCCACACAAAATTTTTTAAATTTCAAATATTTTTGTGAATTGAAGGAACAAAATTAAAGGCTCCAAATACACAACCCCGTAGAGACTTGCAACAAAGGTTGGGTAAGATTTTCCTTCCTATTTTTGATGGTTCTGATAAACTTCATGTGAGGTCCTGGTTACAAAAGCTAGAAATGTTGACAATTTTTGCCCCCACAGGGCAAATTGTCACCCCTACACTTCGGAACTTTGCTATGGTGCCAAGTTTGTCTTGTGAATCAGTTTTGGGGTCCTTAAATGAGCATTTACAGCCATCCAAGTGGCCATCTATGGCCAGGTGAATTTTAGTCATTCAAAGGTTTCCAAGGAACTTGCTTGAAATGTGCAAATACAGCCAAGATATACAAGCTTTAAGTTTATTTATTTTGTCTTCCCAAGGAATTTTTTGGGTATAAGAGGTGGACTTCTTTGGACATTTTGTCCAAGAGAAAGACTCTCAAAGGACTGTGTAAAAGTCCCAAAAAAAGGCTAAGTGGTAGTCATTCAAGGCTTATTTTCTTCGGGCTTTTTGTCTGACAGAAAGGAGAAAAGCACAGTTGAGAAGACCAATTTTCAAGTCAAGACAAAAGTCCGAAGGAATAAGGACAGGTACAAAACGTCTGGGTGCCCTACGAAAAGCCTTAGTGCCCTTCAAAAAGCTTGGATGCCCTACAAAAAGCTTGGGTGCCCTATAATTCTTTCGAATGACACTTTTGAAGGCAGACATGCCCTTGTGGAGGGCACTTGGTCGATGAAGTGGACCTTTTCAATTCTTTCGAAAGGCACTCCTGGAAGACAGCCCTTGCGGAGGGCATCTGGGTGTCGCGTAGGCACATTTACAATTTTCCCAAAGGGTATGTCCCCTTTGCGGGGGACACTTCAAGCACGAAGAAGACCTTGGCAAAATTTCGAAGGACAAAATTCTTTTTTTTTAAGGACACCTGCCCTTGTCGAGGGCACCTGGTCGGTGGCAGGACCCTTTCAAAAGTTTCGAAGGCCATTATTGGGAAGCAGAAGCACTTGCAGAGGGCAAAGACATAAACAAAGGACAAAAGCAAAGTTCTCAAAGGGCACTTGCCCTTCAGGGAAAAGATAGCCAAAGGAGATGAATTCCTTAGAACTTTTTGTCTGAAGGATTTGCTTCAGACAAAGTCCGAAGAAATTTGGGAGGATAAAAAACCCGACAAAAATAAGAAAACAAAGGCAAAGAAGGAGCTCCTTCAGAATAATTGTCAAACAAGAAATCCATGGGAATTTGAAGTCAGCAAAAATCCGAAGAAAATCAAAGGCAGGACATAAGAGCCTAAAAGGAATAAATTTGGGAAAATTGGCAAGGAAACCAATTCCTTCGGACTTTTTGTCTGAAGAAATAAGGACAGTT
The DNA here is from genome assembly GCA_037957365.1 of Torreya grandis. Classification (NCBI taxonomy): domain Eukaryota; kingdom Viridiplantae; phylum Streptophyta; class Pinopsida; order Cupressales; family Taxaceae; genus Torreya; species Torreya grandis. Next base: position 8,136,340 of record JARHVA010000012.1, on the reverse strand, counting down.
TCAAAAAACCCGATAGAAAAGACAAGGGCGCAAGCCAAAGCCAAAAAAGAGAAAAGAAAATGCCAAGCCCGGGAAAGAGAAGAGACAGAGAGTCCTTCGGACAATTTGTCCAAAGGATGAAAGCTAAAATAAAGCCCGATTCCCGAATTAAAGCTAAACACAGGACTAAAAACCAGAACTGAACAAGAAGAAGACAAATGCAGAAATAGAAGCATGAGAAAAGATTAAAGCAATACTGAACATGGACATAAGCATGAATAGCGAATAAAACAAACGCAGAATAAAGACAAAGGCAGGATAAACAAAGATCATGCATAGAGTAATGTGAGTGACTCCAACAAAGTGAACGCGTTTAAGAAAGCAAGTACACTTCAGTTCTAAAAATAGAGTTGTCTTGCATGATGAATGTGCAAAGTGTTGAATGTTTCAAACACCCAGAAATTCCATGCATGCACTCTTGTTTGTCTCATTTGCTCAAAATATTCCGGCAGTTCAAACGTTCTTAATTTGGCATTTGCATTGATTTCATGCAAAGGGGAGACTTTCAAATGTTTCAACAGTTCGAGTGAATTCAACTATTGTTTTAGAGTTGACTAGTTTTCAAGTCAAGACATCTATTCGTAGGTGTCATGCATCCAAAGCTTGTCTTCTTCTTTTTTCAATGCAAGAAATTTGAATGCAAGACAAAATATATTTTTGTAAAGACTGAATTGGTTTGAGTTTACTCCCTCTCTATTTTCAATGCCAATCTCTTGGATTGTTTGAAGTTTCTATATTAATGGCTTTTCAGCCTTGTAAAATTATCTCTTCTCTTGGTAAGACCAGACTCTACCATTGGTGAGTTGTGTAACCTCTTCAATCAATAGAAGGACTATACTTTCAGATTTCAAGTGCTGGCATAGTGTACATTCATTCAACAATTTGCATACATAGTAGATTTCTTTCTCTTCCCAAATTCTGATTCATACCTAGTTGTTAGCTCATTATGTTATGTAGGTCATATTCAGTGTTCTATGTGTCTTTTGCTGAAGCTGTAAGTGGATGTTAGGTGGCTGCAAAGTGTCTTGTATTAGACCCCTCTCCATTGTTTTTCCTCACATTTTTTTGTCATTGGATCGAACCTTCTCATGAAATATTTATGCATAGTGATCAATTGAAATCAAAGGTCTTCATTTTCCCTTGTTTGATTCAGTGTTTAAGGTTCCAAGCAGAGTGGATCAACATTTTGGTGTATCGCCGTCATTAGATAGGATTTGCAGCACAGAGTAGAGATCCATTGATACATCTTATAGGAACCAGCCTTCTCTAGAGGTTCTTCTCGCCATTGAGGCACCCACCCTTGTGAGAAGATCCCATTGTTTCAATCGGAGAGAGGATTGACCATTTCAGCACGTCTTCGATTCAAGGTGTAACTCCAGGTTGACAATAGTTTTTGACACACCCGATGGGACCACGAAAAAGTTTTTTGCATAGAGTTTTAGCAGTAGCAGAGGATATTCATCTACATCCAATTGCAAAGTTTATAGCATCATTCAGGCAATCCGTTCATGCCAAAGGTTACCACAAGATCAACAAGGAAAGGTATTCTTTTTGAATTTTTAACTTATAAAAGAGCAAGGTCTAGGAGGGCAAATCCATATCCTCAAAGAGAATATTTGCGTCCCCCTCATCCTATCATTCTAAACACTACAATCCCCACCATCCAGATGGCAGTTCGAAATCAAGTGTTTGCTCCATTCAATAAGGGAAGTCCACTAAATCTAGCACAGTTAGCATTCCTGTATCTACCCTCAAAAATATTTCATTCTACTCAAGAGAAAATCAAACAACCCCTGTTGAGTATATCCAAGATGTGGCTAATCTTTGTTCAGTTCATAATGTTGCTATTAGATTGTTTGTTGCTTCTTTCAAAGGAAAAGCATTACAGTGGTATAAAACCCTCCCACTTAGATCTGTTTCCACTTGGAATGAATTGGGTGCAGCCTTAGTCAAGCAATTTGAAGACAAATTTGATCACTTATCTTTAGTTGAGCAATTAACTGCCATACAGAGAGCTCCTCATGAGTTCATGTCCGATTTTAATCTCAGAGTCCCAAAGACATGGACTAGATTACTGGTTCTGATTAGGCCATCTTCTGAATATACATTTTTGTAGTTTTTTAAATCTCTTAATTTTGACATTAGTGTGATGATACAGTCAATGGATGGTACTACTTTGTCAGATGCTTATGAAGTTGCAATAAGGACAGAAAATAGTTTGATACAATAGGTAAGCTTTCTCCAAGACCTCCAATGCCTATATTTCCAAAAATAAGTTCTGTATCAGCCCCTCAAGTTTCTCAAATTCCATCCTTGGCTCCAATTCCAGCATCTCAAGTTCCTATTGTAGCCCCTACTAGTCAATCTAGTGAGATAAGAGAGTTCAAAAGTTTGCTACAATCTTTTGAAAATGAAATAGTACAGCTCAAAAGGCAGCAATTTCAGTCAAATAGGCCATATCAACAGCAAAATCAGAACAACTATCATCCCTTCGAAGATCAAAGGTCTCTTTATCAAAGTTTCAGAAAAAATAGACCACCTTATCAAGCACAAGGAGCCATAACTCCAGCTAAGCCATATGTTGCTCTTGATCCGAATGCTCCTTCTACTTCAAAAGCCATTGTTCCAACTCCACCTCAAAATAATTTGGTGCAGGATTTATGTTGGCAGCTCTCAAATCTCAATGATGTTCAAAACCTAGCCTTGGTATCACAAAACATCACCATGCCACAGATAACACAAGAATTTTCTTTTCAAGGAGGTCAATATCAAGATATAGGTTTGACATCACAAAAAGTGACTCATCAAATTCAAGGGCAGCTTAATGCTATTAATGTAAATTGGCAAGTCGATGATCATGTTGCTTTTACTCAAGATGTTAAAACTAATGATTCAAGTGGTCAAGTTGCAGCTATAACCTATCAAAGAACTAAAAGAAGCGCTGTTGAGGAAGCCCAAGCAATAACAAATACTTCAAGTGCTCCTAGTATTGTTGCTCAAAGTACAAAAGAACTGCTACTCCCATAGCCCAAAAAAATTAGAATATAGAGATTAGTAAAGTGCAACAAATACCTCTAATTCGTGAGCAGCAAGTACCACAGAAAGTGGTCAAGTTGCAGCGATAACCTATCAAAGAATTAAAAGAAGCGCTGTTGAGGAAGCCCAAGCAATAACAAATACTTCAAGTGCTCCTAGTATTGTTGCTCAAAGTACAAAAAAACTGCTACTCCCATAGCCCAAAAAAATTAGAATATAGAGATTAGTAAAGTGCAACAAATACCTCTAATTCGTGAGCAGCAAGTACCACAGAAAGTGCAATAAAAGGTTAGTGCATCTCAATTCATTATTGTAAATCAAATGAAGAAGTATAACATCAACATTAGCATGTGAGATTCTCTTTCAATTCCAGGGCAAAAGGATAAACTCATTCAAGAACTTACAGCTCTTGAATTGTCTCCAAAACCGGTTCAGAAAGAAGGTGTTGTCTTGACAAATTTGGATCAGCTAATTAAGTAATAGGTGTAGCAAAGAGATAAAATGTCAAAGGTGGACAAAATTGAGGTAAAAACAAAAAAACTCATTTTTTATCTTTCTTTGATAGTGGATGATACTTTGGTTCATAATTGTATGGTGGATAGTGGAGCTAGCAGTTCAATAATGCCCAAACAGATTGCAGACAAGCTCGGCCTTGTTTATGAGCCAAATACTAAAGGGGTATTGTAGTTGGATGGTTCACCAGCAAAAATAGTAGGCATTATCAAAGATTTGAAATTGACATTACATACCTATGCTAATGTTACTATTCAGCAGGATGTAGTGGTGGACTTGCCTCCTTATTTTGCTATGTGCCTTTCAAGGGACTTCACCTCAAAGATTGGGGGATATTTATCAACTAATTGGACCTATTTGTTGTTCAGAACCAGATATGGTACAAAAGTAACAATTCATTTAGAGCCTATTACATGTTTTTATATGGAGTCTTATATGCCAAATGTGGTCAATGCAAATTGTATCATCTCAGATGAAATATTACAAACTAGTGATGTAGAAAATGACTCGCCTTTGGATAGAGTTCCAGATTTGTTTCTTGATGAGTGGGCTTCCACCTTGCATGAGCATGATCCCTACAAGCTTATTGAAGAGGAAGGTCTTGGTGTGTATTGTCTTTATGAAAACGATGCACCAATTCCAGCCATGGTCAAAGAGGACGAATCTAATGAAGGCTTGTGGCAATTATACTTTGATGGATCAAGAAATAAGCATGGAACCAAAGCTGGAATGATGTTAATTTCTCCTACAAAATAAAGGTATTTTTCCTCTATTAAATTTCAGTTTGGCTGTTCAAACAACGTTGCTAAATATGAAGCACTAGTTCACGGTTTGCAGTGGGCTAGGAAGATGAAAATAAATTGTTTGCAAGTGTTTGGAGATAATGAACTTGTAGTCCACCAAGTAAGAGGTTTGAATATATGCAAGAATCTATTGCTTAAATCTTATAGACACAAAGTTTGGGATTTACTTGAAGATTTTCAGGGTTTTAATATTCAAGCAATACCAAGAGAGGAATAAATATTTTAATAGGTTGGCTATTGTTGGGGCACAATTTGATATTCCAACTGATGTAAAAAGTGACATTTTTCAGTCACACATAAAGGTAGTTGTAAGGCCTTCTATTTTGGATAACCAAGAGAATTGGCAGGTGTTTGAAAATGACAATCAAATTGTGAGATTTTTGCAGGAAGAGGCTGAGTTTTTTTTAAGAAATCAGTCGAAACACTTACAACAGTATGGTGATCAGATTGTACAACTGAAAACTAATAAGCTACCCAAGGGATTGGTTACTCTTGAAAATATTTTCAGTGAAGATGATGAGCTAAGAAAGAAACCATCCTTGTCAACAAAGGAAGAGCGGTATGCCAATGTAGAGATTGCAGCTAGTAAAATTTTGAAATTGGGCAAGGTATGCACTCCACAAAAAAAAGCTCTCATTGATTTATGCACAAGTTTTGCTGATATATTCGCATGGCAGTATAGTGATTTCAAAAGTTTTGATTCAAGTTTGGCTCAACACACTATTGAGTTAGAAGATGAAACTAAACTAGTGAGACAAAAACAAAGGCCAATCAATCCAAAGCTTGAGCCTTTGATGAAAGTTGAGCTTTACAAGCGCATAGAATCAACTATTATATTTTCAATCAAGCACTCAATTTGGGCGGCGAACCTTGTTCCAGTACAGAAAAAGAATGGTGAGATTTGTTTGTGTTGATTTCTGTGATTTAAACAGGGCTTCGCTTAAAGACCACTATCCATTGCCATCAATGGAACAAATTTTACAGCTTGTTGCAGGTTTAGAGAGGTTTTCCTTGTTGGATGGATATAGTGGTTACAATTAGATTTTGGTCAAAGAAGAGGATCAATTCAAGACAACCTTCATGACTAAGTGGGGGACATTTGCATTCAGAAAGATGTCATTTGGTTTGTCTAATGCTGGAGCAACCTTTCAGAGATCCATGGATATGGCCTTCCAAGGCCTTCTTAACAAGTTTGTGCTTGTTTATTTGGATGATATAACAGTATTTTCAAAAGATGCAGAAGATCACATGGTTCATCTCAAGCAAGTTTTTGAAAGGTGTAGGCAATTTGGGATATCTCTAAATCCCAAAAAGTGTGTATTTTCAGTTCATGAAGGTAAGCTTCTTGGACATGTTGTTTCAAAGCACGGTTTAAACATAGATTTCGAAAGGATTCAATCCATTCTTGCACTCTCCTTGCCTAAGAGCAAAAAGGCTTTGCAAAGTTTCTTTGGAAAAATCAATTTTATAAAGAGATACATTTCAGATTTCACTACTGTAGCTAAACCACTTACAGCCATGCTAAAGAAAAATCAAAACTTCAACTGGTCCAAGGAGGGAGTAACAGGGTTTGAAGATGTTAAGAAAGCCATAGCAAGTGCTCCTACGCTCTTAAATCCAGATTTTATGAAAGATTTCATTCTATATACGTATGCTAATATGGACACCATTTTAGACATTTTTATGCAGCAGAATCATGAAGATTTGGAGTAGCCAATAGCTTTCTACAGCCAAGGCTTGGAGGAGTATGAGACAAGGTATTCTTTTGTTGAAAAACATGTCATTTCAGTTATAAGATCTTTGAAGAAATTTAGGCACTTGTCTAATAATAAAATACATCTAATGGTTGTTCATCCAAGCATCAAAGAATTTCTTCTAAACAAAGACATAAATGAGAAGAGGGCTGGTTGGATAACCAAGGTAATGGAATATGGCATAGAAATTAAGGTTACAAAGCTAGTTAGAGGCAAAGGACTTTGTGAGCATCTAGCTCGGGACTTGCAAGAAACTAATGACGTTGTTTTAGTGTCAAATGATGAAGAGATTGTTGCTGTTCACACTTCACCTTCCAGCTAGTTTCGTGATTTGATAAGCTATCTGCAAGATGGTTTTTACCTTTCTCACCTAAGTACTTCAAAAAGAAGGTATTTCAGATTACAATCAATTACATTCTTGCTCGTTGATGGTGTTTTGTTCAAAAAAGATATTAATGGAATGTTACTAAGGTGTGTGGAACCAAGCCAAACTCAAAGATTACTTGAAGAATTCCATGATGGCCATGGTGGAGGACACTTTTTTGCAAGAACTACAACACTTAAAATCATGAGGTGGGTACTATTGGCCTACTATATTTAGCGATTGCCATATATGGGTTAGGAAGTGCAAACAATGTGCTATGTTTGTAAGAAAAGTTAAACTTGCAGCCCTGCCCCTTCAGCGAATTGCAGTGGATCAGCGTTTTGTCCAGTGGGAATTAGACTTTATTGGTCTCATTAATCCTCCTTCAAGTTCAAGGCAGAAGTGGATTATAACAGCTATGGATTACTTCACACGTTGGACGAAAGCAATTGCATTGAAAGAAGCAAACAAAACTAACATTCTTGATTTCTATGAAGGCCTACTTACTAGGCTTGGAGTTTCTTCGACCATTATTTCTAACAATGCAATGGCTATTGTGGGATCTAGGATCAGCCAATGGGCTGTTTAGCACGGAGTTTATCTCAGCACTTCATCAAACTACTATCCACAAAGAAATGGCCTTGCTGAATCTACAAACAAAAACTTCTTGAGGATCATACGAAGGACTATTGAAGACAATCAGAGGTTATGGCATATCAGGTTGAAGTCAGCTCTATGGACTGATAGGATCACCTGCAAAAGGGCAATAGCCAACTCTCCATACAAGCTAGTCTATGGTAAGGAAGCAAGGTTACCTATTTCTCTTGAGTTTCCAGCTTTAGAACTAATACATCAACTTGAGTTGTTGGAGAATGAGCCTATGGAAATCAAGTACGCAGAACTTATGGAGTTGGAAGAGACAAGAAATCAATCCATGTTAGCCATGGAAAGTCATCAGGCACAGGTGAAAAGAACATTTGACAAAGGAGCTTCCTCACGAAGCTTCAATGAAGGAGATTTGGTCCTTAAATGGGATGAAGATCAAGCCAAACCAGGTAGGCACACAAAGTTTGATTCCCTTTGGAGTGGTCCATACACGATCTCCAGCTACAAATCCCACAATGCCTTCCAACTTGCCAAGATGGGTGGCCAAGAGCTTCCAATCCCAATCAATGGGATACATCTGAAACATTGCTATTGAAGAGCAAAGCTCTATGTACATAGTTTTTTTTTGCTTTCCTCCAAGTGTTGTTCAAGCACAAAATTTTGCTTCAGTTTTGTTCAATAAGTGTTTGTTTGCACATTTGCTTTTTAGTTAGTTTTCCTGCTTTCGTGTTTTTCCCTTCCTTTTTGAAGGAGAAAGGTTACTTCAGCCAAGGTCAGGAGGAGATTTTTAGTAAGAAATCAGGTTCGCAATTTGAGAATTCGAATAGCATCTATATGGTCTCAGTTCTCTAGCATAGCAGGCATGCTTCCCAGCAGAGTCACCAAAAATGTTGACAATTTTTGCCCCCACAGGGCAAATTTCACCCCTACACCGAAACTTTGCTATGGTGCCAAGTTTGTCTTGTGAATCAGTTTTGGGGTCCTTAAATGAGCATTTACAGCCACCCAAGTGACCATCTACAGCTAGGTGAATTTTAGTCATTCAAAGGTTCCCAAGGAGCTTGCTTGATTACAGCCAAATATGCAAATACAGCCAAGATATACAAGCTTTAAGTTTATTTATTTTTTCTTCCCAAGGAATTTTTCGGGTATAAGAGGTGGACTATTTCTTCGGACATTTTGTCCAAGAGAAAGAGCTCTCAAAGGACTGTGTAAAAGTCCAAAAAAATGATAAGTGGCAGTCGTTCAAGGCTTATTTTCTTCGGGCTTTTTGTCCGAAAGAAAGGAGAAAAGCACAGCGGAGAAGATCGGTTTTCAAGTCAAGACAAAAGTCCGAAGGAATAACGACAGTTACAAAAAGCCTGGGTGCCCTAAAAAAAGCTCGAGTGCCCTACAAAAAGCTCGGGTGCCCTATAATTCTTCTAAAGGACACTTTTGAAGGCAGACATGCCCTTGCGGAGGGCACTTGGTTGGTGAAGTGGACCTTTTCAATTCTTCCGAAAGACACTCCTAGAAGACATAGCCCTTGCGGAGGACATCTGGGTGTCACATAGGGACATTTACAATTTCTCCAAAGGATATGTGCCCTTGAGGGGGGGCACTTCAAGCACGAAGAAGACCTTGGCAAAATTTCGAATGACAAAATTCATTTTTTCGGATACCTGCCCTTGCGGAGGACATCTGGGTGTCACATAGGGACATTTACAATTTCTCCAAAGGATATGTGCCCTTGAGGGGGGGCACTTCAAGCACGAAGAAGACCTTGGCAAAATTTCGAATGACAAAATTCATTTTTTCGGACACCTGCCCTTGCGGAGGGCACTTAGTCTGTGGCAGGACCCTTTCAAAAGTTCTAAAGGGCATTATTGGGAAGTAGAAGCCCTTGTGGAGGGTAGAGACATAAGCAAAGGACAAAAGCAAAGTTCTCGAAGGGCACTTGCCCTTTGGGGAAAAGGTAGCCAAATGAGACGAATTCCTTCAAACTTTTTGTCCGAAGGAATTCCTTTGAACAAAAAGTCCAAAGAAATTAGGGAGGATAAAAAATCCAAGGAAAATACGAAAACAAAGGCAAAGGAGATCCTTCAGAATAATTGTCAAATAGGAAATCCGCAGGAATTTGAAGTCAGCAAAAGTCCAAAGAAAATCAAAGGCAACACATAAGAGCCTAAAAGGAATAAATTCGAGAAAATTGGCAAGGAAATGAATTCCTTTAAACTTTTTGTCCGAAGGAATAAGGACAGTTAAAAAAAACCCGATAGAAAAGACAAGGGTGCAAGCCAAAGCCAAAAAAGAGAAAAGGAAATGCCAAGCCTCGGAAAGAGAAGAGACAGAGAGTCCTTCGGACAATTTGTCCGAATGACGAAAGCTAAAATAAAGCCCAATTCCTGAATTAAAGCAGAACACAGGACTAAAAGCCAGAACTGAACAAGAAGAAAGATAAATGCAAAAATAGAGGCATGAGTAGAGATTAAAGCAAAATTGAACATGGACATAAGCATGAACAGCGAATAAAACAAACACAGAATAAAGACAAAGGTAGGATAAACAAAGATCATGCACAAACTAACGTGAGAAACTCCAACAAAGTGAATGCATTTAAGAAAGCAAGCATGCTTTAGTTCTGAAAATAGAGTTATCGTGCATGATGAACGGGCAAAGTGTTGAACGTTTCAAACAACCATAAATTCCATGCACGCACTCTCGTTTGTCTCATTTGCTCGAACATTCCGACAGTTCAAATGTTCTTAATTTGGCATTTGCATTGATTTCATGCAAAGGGGAGACTTTCAAATGTTTCAGCAGTTTGAGTGAATTCGACTACTCTTGTTTTAAAGTTGACTAGTTTTCAAGTCAAGACATCTATTCGTAGGTGTCATGCATCCAAAGCTTGTCTTTTTTTTTTTCAACGCAAATAATTTTCATGCAAGACAAAATAGACTTTTGTAAAGGCTAAGTTGGTTTGAGTTTACTCCCTCTCTATTTTCAATGCCAATCTCTTAGCTTGTAAATTTTGATATTAATAGCTTTTCAGCCTTATAAAATTATCCCCTCTTGGTAAGACCAGACTCTACCATTGGTGAGTTGTATAACCTCTTCAATCAATAGAAAGATTGTACTTTTAGATTTCAAGTGCTGGCATAGTGTACATTCATTTAGCAATTTGCATATGTGGTAGATTTCTCTCCCTTTTCAAATTCTGATTCGTATCTAGTTGCTAGCTCATCATGTTATGCAGGTCATGTTCAGTGTTCTATATGTCTTTTGCTAAAGCTGTAAGTGGATGTTAGGTGGCTGCAAAGTGTCTTGTATCAGACCTCTCTCCATCGTTTTCCCTCACATTTTTTTGTCACTGGATCGAACCTTCTCATGAAATATTTATGCATAGTGATCAATTGAAATCAAAGGTCTTCCTTTTCCCTTGTTTGATTCAGTGTTCAAGGTTCCAAGCAGAGTGGATCAACATTTTGGTGTATCACCGTCATTAAGTAGGATTTCCCTTTCAAGTTTTTTTTCCCTTTTCCATGGTAGATTCGCAGCATAGAGTAGAGATCCATTAATACATCTTACAAGAATCAGCCTTCTATGGAGGTTCTTCTCACCATTGAGGCACCCACCCTCGTGAGAAGATCTCATTGTTTCAACCAGAAAGAGGATTGGCCATTTCAGCACGTTTTCGATTCAAGGTGCAACTCCAGGTTGACAACAAGAAACATATATGTCACTTAACCCCATGCTTGAAGAAAAGGCTCTAAAATTTGTCACCCTACATTTGGAGGGGATTGCTCATGAGTGGTGGTTTCATGGCCTCATCACACAAGGCCACGGATCTATTGCTACCATGGAAGAATTTTGCCAAAGAATCATAGAACGATTTGATAGGAAGAATCCGGATAGGCATTTTCGGGAGTTGGCACAACTCAAACAGGAGCAAGATGTTGAAAGGTATGTGGCTGATTTTCAGAAGGTTTCAGTAATAGTTTCTGACATTAGTGAAAAACGATTAATTGTTTTATTTGTTGGGGGATTGATTGAACCCTTGAAAGGGTTGGTGAAAGCTTTTAACCCTCTCTCTTTGCAAGATGCCATCACTAAGGCATTGGATCTAGAATGTTCAGCCTACAAGGGTTATGAAGGACCAAAGGGACAGCCAAATGCTGCCACCTATTTGCTGCCAAAAGGAACAAATACAGGACAGCCAAGAACTATTTTGAGTGGGCAGCAAAGAACACAAGGTGGGCAGTCCAAAGCACCACCAAATGAGCCACCAAGGAAGTCTGTTTCACCATATATGCCACCACACAAATCGCTGTCCTACAGTAGTAACATGAGGGACGAAAGAGATGAATTAAGAAGACAAGGCCTATGTTTCACATGCAAAAGTCCATGGACCAAGGGCCATCATTGTATGGGCAAAGGGCATGTCTACTACATAGAGGTATTAGACAATGACTCAGATTTTGATATTATTGATGCTAATATTAAACATGATGATCATTTAGATGAGGAGCATGCACATAAAGAGGATGAACAAAATGTGGACAGCACTCTAGCTTCTCTTTCAAGAGCTCCCAAATACCATGCATTCAAAATAAAAGGTACTTTGAAAGGACAAAAGGTAACTACTTTAATTGATGGTGGAGCCAGTCATAATTTTATTGATGAAAGCTTGGTTAAGAAGATAACATTAGAAGCTACAGATTGCAAAAGCTTTAATGTAACAATGGCAGATGGATTCACCATTCCTTGCTCCAAAAAGTTGTCTCAACTCCCACTCACCCTTGGGAAACACAAAGTAATGGATGATTTTTATATCATTGATATTGGGGATATTCATATTGTTTTGGGTGTTCAATGGTTGCATTCCTTAGGAGATTTCACTCAAAATTACAAAACTATGGACTTAAATTCTTCAAAGAAGGCAAGGAAGTGATCCTCAAAGGTCTAGCCAATGGAGCTCCACAAGAAGTGTCAATGAAAAGGATGGAGAGGGCTTTTAGAAGAGCTCATTGCTTGGACAGCAAGCTGTCTTATCACAGTAAACTCAGAAAAAAGGAAAATACAGCCCCCTTAAGGTAAGCTTCAAGCTATTTTAGACAAGCATATTCATGTCTTTGATGATCTACCTTATGGTTTGCCACCAAATAGAGGTTATGAGCACAATATTGAGTTGGAAATGGGTGCAAAACTAGTTATTGTTACTCCTTATCGCCACCCAAGGGCCTTCAAGGAGGAAATTGAGAAAACCATCAAAGAGTTGCTTGATATGGGACACATAAGGCCAAGCTCAAGTCCCTTTGCTTCTTCAGTTGTTCTAGTAAAGAAGGATGGCACTATGAGAATGTGCATTGATTACAGGATTTTAAACAAGAAGACCATCAAGAATAGGTACCCAATACCTAGGATTGATGAACTAATGGATGAGTTACATGGTGCTATTATTTCTCCAAAATTGATTTGAGATCCGGTTATCACCAAATCAAAGTAAGAGAAGAAAATGTTCATAAAGCCGCTTTTAGATGTCATTTTCGGCACTTTGAGTTTCTTGTCATGCCTTTTGGATTGACTAATGCTCCAGCTACCTTTCAATCATGTATGAATAATATGCTTGGCAAATATTTGAGAAAATTTGTACTAGTTTTCTTTGATGACATTCTTGTGTATATCAAAACATTGGAAGAACATTTAGAAAACTTGGATTTGGTTTTAAGCACTCTAGAGCAGCACTCATTCTTTGCAAAAAATTCCAAATGTGAATTTGGATTGACATAAATTCTTTACTTGGGGCATATCATCAATGCACACGGTGTGCAAGTGGATCCACATAAAATTGCAGTTATCATGGATTGGCCTATTCCCTCTACACTCACCCAGTTAAGAGGATTTTGTGGACTATGCAATTATTACAGAAGGTTTGTGAAAGGATTCTTACAACTTGTTGCCCCATTGACTGATTTAACTAAAAAGGGGGCTTTTCAATGGTCCAAAATAGCTCAAATTAGCATTTGAAAATCTCAAAAAGGTAATGTTTTCTTGTCCAGTTCTCGCTAATCCAAAATTTTCTACTCCTTTAGTGAGTGAATGTGATGTTTCAGGAGAAGGAATAGGGCCTGTCCTAATACAAAATAAGCATCCTATTGCTTTTGAGAGTTGAAAACTACAAGATTCAAAAAAGGCTTAATCAGTTTATGACAAGGAGATGTTGGCGGTTATGTATGCCTTGAGCAAGTTCAGGCAATATCTGGTTTGTGGCAAATTCATTGTGAAATCAAATCACAATAGCTTGAGATTCTTTCTTAATCAAAAAGAACTCAATGACAAGCAGCAAAAATGGGTAAGCAAGGTACAGGCTTATGATTTTGATATTGAATATGTAAAAGGCAAAAATAATGTGGTTGCAGAAGCTTTATCCAGGAAGCCTTGTTTAAGATTGCTTGAGGGCAAGCAAATTTTAGAGGGGAGGACTGTAATGTTCCCATTTTTTCCCCTTAATTAATTAGGTATGAAGACCTTTAGTCTATCTCCCCATAGACTAAAAGAGCCCTTACTGGGGAAAGTTATTTTATTAATTGTCAAAATAGTGATTTTTATCACAAGACAATTATTAAATTGATTAATAAAATATTTTAAAAGTGGTTTTTACCACTAAAAGTGTAAGTAAATTGGCTTTAAAAGTAATTTTTATTACTCTTTATTTTAATTAAAGGCTAATTTTTGTTATAATTTCAAAAAGGGAAATTATTAGCATGGAGCTAAAGTGAAGGAAAGGAAAGACATTTATCTTTCCAAAAGGGGGTCCAAACCCTTTTGAAAGTTATAAAGAGAAGACGAAGGCTTGAAGGAGGATATGCTGAAATTGTTATTTTGTTCTTCCTGCGTGAAGAAGGCTATTGGGATGCATGCCCAATAGATTTGCTCTACTTGGTGATTGATTTATTTACAAAGGTGTCTATTGACACCACCTTTTGATATGAAAAGCTCGTTTGATACCCTAGAGGTGGAGCGAACTACTTGGGAGGGTTTGGAGATTGTTCTGAGGGTTTGTTTATGTGTTTTTTTGCATTTCTTGTTTGCTATAATTATTTTAACAAATCTGCAAGTGGAGCGAACCACTTAAGGGAGTGGACGCTAGGGTTTGAAGGCAATTTTGTGGACAAAATACTCTTAAATTATTATCTGCAATTATTCCATATTTTTTTAATCATCTTTGAGGTATTTTGGACCCTTTGTGAGGGATATTGAAGACAAAATTAATAGATAATTTTCAGAAATTATTATTAATTTTTCTAACCTTTTTCAGAATAGTTTCTTGCTAAAGAAGGGCTGGAAATTGCCATACTATTTTTCTGCTATTTTTCCAGGGCTTCCAATAGGGTGGCAATTAACCTAGAGGGGTCAATTTGGAAATTTAAAGGCCAAAAGTCAACGCTGGAATTTTCTATTAATTTTCTGAGGTGGACAGCAACTTTTGCAAGGGTTTTCAGAGATATTTTAGTCTCCAAACAGCAGCAGAAAATTCAAGGATTAAATTTGATTCTCTACTTATTTTGTGGCATCCGAAGAGAAGAATAAGGTATTTGTTTGAGGAGTTTAAATCTAAAATTAATTATTTATTTTTAAATTATTTTATTGGTGGAAATTACCCTATGAAACCCTCATTCTTGGCATCTAGGGTTTCTTGCATTAAATAAGGAATTTGTGGATTTTATTTTCAACTAGAGTTTACGAATTTTTGGATCAGATTTAAGAGAATTTGGGGGAAACGCCTTATTTTCTAATTCGTCCTAGTTGGGGACATAACAGATTGAACCATATCATCCTCTTGTACAACTAATCATGCATTTGACTGAGATGTAGGGATTTCATGCTCCTGCACATCTTTTATAGTGGATATTCCCTCCACAAATAGTGCATGTAAGTTGATTGGAGTAGGTCAACAAACCTATGAGGAATTTCATCCTCTAGCACATCTTGTATGGTGGAGTCTCCCTCTACACTTGCATTTATGTTGAATGTAGTAGGGTCAACGAGCCTATACAAGCCATCTTGGTCAATACCTATGAAAATTAGCCTGTCTTATTTTACATCAGACACAATACACTGTTGCCAAGAGAAATGCACAATAATGATGGGATTTTATATTAACTGACTAACAAACAAGAAATTTTTATTCGTGCTAGAAACATACCTAATATTTATTACTTTGATTTTTATAGCATTATTCAATGCCATGCAAATATCTCCTATCCTCTCTACTACATATCATTGACCATTAGCTAATGAAACTGAATCATAAAAGTCTATACTTACAATAAATTTAACATACTAGTCTTTAAAACATGTGAAATGTTGGGATGTGCCGGAATAAATGAACCAACAATTGGTAGCACTAAGGTTCAAGTATAATGTTACAAGGGCATACTCTTCTTCAGAATTCCATCTTCAACTGCTACCATATTTGTCGCGTGACTGCTTTGTTGGGAAAGTGCATACTATCACTTCCGACAATCTTTTTTGATATGTTCAATCTTATGACAATAAAAACACTTCACTTGATACTTTGAAGATGAATCAACAAGGATATATTTTCACTGCCCCTCTGATTGATCAATAAGTGCACTCTATTTGTTCAACACTAGACTCATTTGATTGTGTTTGTCTGTGTTCCTTCTCAATCAAATAGGAACTAACTTGATCAAATGTCAGGGTTTGTTTTTTGGTTAACAAGTGTAAAGCCTCCACAAAAGATTCATATGGAGGCATCAAGTTGTTTAGAACAAGAGCGACCATGTTATCATCATCTACCTTTTTGTTAATGGCTCCTAATTGGTCTCGAAGATCTTTCATCCAAATAAAATGTTTTGATAGGGACTCATCTTCAAACATCTTTATGTAAAATTATAGATTCTTCAGGTATAGAACTTGGCTTTTCTTCAAAGTGTGGTATTTATTTTTCAGATTGGTCTTCAACGCAATTGCCACAATTGCATTCCAAACCTTAGGAATCATGTCATTTGACATAGCTGACTTTAACAACAACAAAGCCTCCTTATGACATTTGTCATAATCCACAAAATTTGTAGCAGGTCTCGCTTTAGTGTCGAGAACGATTTTATCACAATCATGATATTCAGAAATTTTTAAAATCTTATGACTCCAAACATTGTAATTTTGGCTAATCAATTTCTATGATTCTGCTAAAAACAAATATTGAATATTGGTCATTTTATACACAAATTTTGACCTTTGATTTGGAAATCAATGCGATAGGAAAAATTATAGTTCTAACCCGAAAATCAATGAAATGAGAAAAGTAAACAGTTTAAAATTTGAATTTTTTTTAAATCTGAACTTCAAAACTACTTATAATTTTGTCGTGTGTGCCCAACACGCCTCATTCTTTTCTAAATAGGGACCCACTTCTGACCCTCCATTAGTTTGCAAAATTCAGGTTCTATTGGACTTTGGTTTTAACTTTTTTATTTGATTCAATGCTCCGCCTTTGACTATTTAAATGTGGATCAAATCGCTCTCTAATGAATGAGTTCAAGTTGGATGTTTGCAGAAAAGGTGGGTCTTTTTGGGACTTATGCAATATTGGCCAAGAAAATTCTGCCTCTTCACTTATTTTTGCATTACTTGGGCAAGCTCGCATTATAAGAATTGCAAGGCTTTATGATAGACTTCATTTCTCGTTTCACATTGTCTCATAGTATTCTTGGCTTATTTTACTTCATTGATCTATTTGCCTATTTGGTCGCTAACTTTGTGTTCCTTGTCGTAGGTTATTGTACATTCTTTCAAGGCGTTCGTACTCAGTCGCAACTTGCCAAGTATCACCAATGCATTTACTCACAACATTCAAACTTAGTCACATGTTTTTGCATTTGTTCATAGTCAGTCGGAAGCCACATGTCATCGTCACATACATTTGCAACTTCGTAGCTTATCGCAACTTTTTGGAGTCTGACTCGGCTTTTTCATTCCACATGGTGCATTTTCATAGTGTCATACCTTCATAGTGTTCACAATCAAAACTATGAAGAAGCAAAGTTGCGAAGCACCTACCCAATCGCAACTTGCCAAGTGTCAGAATCGCATTTAGTTGCAACGTTTGCAATCATTCTCAGTGCCATGTAGCCCATTTTCTTAGCGTCGTGCCTTCGCACTGATGTAAAATAAATTTGCACATAGGCCAAGACTTGTGAAGCAATCATAGCTTGCCAAGTGTCAACATCGCATTATGTCACAGCTTCACAGCTTCTTCATTTGCAAAGCAATGCTACAGTATGTGAGTATGTGACCCAATCACATACTACCACGTCATTCTTGCAAGACAATGCCGCAATCTAAAGGAATGCAAAGCAATCACATAGTGAAATGTGTCCTTGCTCAGTGCCATTTGGCGCATTTTTGTGGCATTGCAACATTACACAGTCAAAAGGAAAGTGCAATGTGTTTTAATGTTTATGACTTTGAGATTCAATCAGAATGCACCACTTGTCATCATAGCATTTGTTCGCAATAAAATCAAACTTTGTATTCAATTGCTCAAGCCAAGGTTGCGAGTGTGAAAAATGATGTGACATAGCACAAACATAAAGAAAAGGGGACACAACAACACACAACTGTCAAGTGTGCAAGACTCTAATGGTGACCTCGGCCCATGAGCACATAATTAAAGTTGATGGCCATCACCCCCTATCAAACTATCTCGAGTCTGTAGATGTTACTATAACCTGTAAAAAAATTCCAGCATGGGAAAATTGAGCAGAATAGACACATAGAGGTAATTGAAGCTTTGTCCAAGAGTGTGGTGATTTATCAAAAGACAAAAGTACATTTAGATCAGATAATCAAGATGGATAATAAATTAAGGAACATGGTTGTTGTTATCAAAAATGAATATTTCGCCAATTGAAGATTGTGCTTTGTACAAGTTGGCATAATCATCACAAGTGATGAGTGTAGGGTGCACCTCAATCAGTTGTTAATTTGGCCACCAAGGCCATTGAGTGCGGTCAAAGGCAGTCTTAAGGCAACACTAAGAAACTATACAGAGATCTTGACACGTGGAGAAGTGTTGTTCTGTGACCCACCAGTTGATATCCCTAAACTTGAACACAATGTTAAGTTGATTGCCATATCCTTGGTAGAGCAAAAGAATTAAAAACCATTAGGCAGTGGTGCCACACAATGATTATTAATAGAATGAAAAGGCATATCGTGTTGAGGTGGTCCCAATGAAAAGGGCCCATTGTGCTTTTGGCTAGTTGTGCCCACTTCTTCCTTGTAGTTCCTTTTGTCTCTTTTATGTTTGTTTGATTGTTGTAACAAAGCTTGCCATCATGACCTCAAGTGGAGTCTGGTCTTTTGTATTGTGAGCTTCGCCCCCTCCCTTCCATGATATTCTTTTGTCTTTTCTTGAAGAGGTTTGTTGTAACGAACTCAATCACTGATAGTGGGTAGGGGTCTGTGCTCTATAAGAGCATCTTTTGAAAACATTGTAAGGGAGAGTTTTAAAGGAGACTCAACAAGCTTAAGAAATATTCGTGGATGTTTGGGGAGCTTGTTTCATTTTTCTATTTTTTCAAAATTTTATATTGATGGTCTGTATTTTCTGGGATTTAAGTAATCATTTAATGAGATTTTATTTTCTTATTATGAGTAGGTTAGAATGTGCAATTCTGCTCTTTTGACTGTTTCAGTCAGCTAATCTATGATCTCTTTTTGTTGTATTTATATGTGTTGATTGCTATTTTCTATAGTGAATTTGATTTTTTTTAAATTGTTAAAAATAAATGTGCAATTGTGATTCTTTTGATCAATTTATCTTGCAAAGAGAAGCTGCTGAAATTTACGCATAGTTGACTAGTCCTTAGACTTTCGCACCATATTAATTCAGATTTGACTGCAAAACTAAATTTGCTGAGTATTGGTGGATTTGCAGTAGATCTCTTAAAGTGTTTCTTAAGCAAAAGGATTACTCAACTAATATATGAATCTTCTTCTTTGCCCTACCTTTCCCTTCTTTTTTCACTTGTTTATGAGATCTGATTACTGTAATATAGCATCACTAAAAATATCCATCTTGAGTTGTTGATTTGATCGCTTGGGTGAATTTCCCTTGATGGGTTGTAGGTCACATACTACTATTCCCAATAGACTATGTAGGAGAGTCACAACCTACAACTCATGCCCTGAACAAAATTACCAGCAATCCTAAAATAAGAGGGTGAAAACCATGGTCTATGGTGTGCATAAAACCTACATCAACAAGTTTGAAATCACAAAATTGGACTGTAAGTTTGTATCTTCTCATGTCTACAGATTTGTTTGAAAATTCTTTCAAAACTTGCCCATTATCTTCCACTACAACTCAAGACTATAAAATTAAATGTCTTCAACTGAACTCTTCCCTAACACAATTTTTGTTTGAAAGATCGTGACTTTTCCTTCACATTTTACTTTTGCTTGGTCGTGCTTATTTTCCTTCAAACTGCATACCACATTGTGCCCTACCAATCTGCCATGAACTGTTTTTCTCTTTTTGTGTCCTAGAATTCATGATTCCTTTTGTTTTGGTCTTTCCAAACAGTCACTGCATCATTCTTTTGTTGCTGGTCTTTCCACAATGTCACACTTCAGTTGTTGGTCTTGCCACGATGTCACTGCTTCTAATGCTGGTCTTTACATGACTTTTCTAGTTGGTCTTGCACGAAAAACTCACGTTGTTCTCCTACAAGTTGGTCTGATTTGCAAATCATGATCTGCACGACTTCATTGCCATTCTAGTCCTTTTCGACGTATACCCTATGTCATTCTTCGTCTGGTCTTGCCCTAGCATGACCTTTCTGGTGCTTTTCCTTGCCTCCACGAATTGGTCTGTCTTTCACTTCCTCAAACTGTTGCATGCCCTAGCATGAATTCCTGGGTTTGCACTATACAGGTGAACACCTTCACTTTAAAAACTCTCTTTTTTACAATTCATACCCGAGCAAATTGCTTCCTCAAACTTTAACCTCTTCTTATTTGTTTGTACCCTTGGCTTCCTTGAATAGTTTGTGCTATTCATACCTGACTAGGGCTTCCCAAACGATTGCTCTAATACCAATGTTAGCAAATATGAATGTTGAAAAAATGAAGAGAAAACTAGAAGGCACACATTGAAGTGTATGTGCATTCTCCTTTTATTGTGGAAATGGAAGTTACAACAGTTAGGAAGGTTGATAACCAACCATTAGTTAATGACTAACCAACAACTAATTAATAACTTTAACAATGTATACTTGTCTTGTTTAATAGTACTAAGTAGAAACATCAATATTTAAAAAATGGAATATACACTAGGGTTAGTTCACATCAATGGTTGGAGAAACTAGTCACTAAATTATTGTGTCTTCCTTTCATAGTTTTGTTTACAATTGCCATATCCCTTCCTCCCTCCGTTATTTGTCAGGAATATAGATTGAATTCTTAGAACATTCAGCATTAGTATAGTATTTTGACTGTTGAGGGGAACAAACATATGTAGAAAGACAAAAAAAATTAAAAATTCAACATTATATATAATATCTATCAGTGAAAGATAGCCCTGCATCATAGCTATTTGACTAATTGTTGTGAGTGAATAGCTGCCTTTCTGCTAAAGTAAGCTAATATATTTTCTTATTAAAATTGGAAAAACCACTAGTGAAATTAAGTGCATGAATTTTTCCTTAACTAACCTAGACTAATGACAGGATAATTTGATTTTTAATTACTTATGAAAGTTTAAGTGGGGAAGTCACTCGTGAAAGTTTAATGGGGGACAATATGCCATTTCCTCCATTGCAAGAATCAATCTATTAGGCATCTGTACAAATGTCTGAGAATGAAAATGTGTTTCACTCAATTTTATATGCAAGGGGGGCTTGGCATGGTAAATGTTGGTAATTGCTTATGTGTCTCTTCCCTGACTAATAACAGTTTGCATATCTCTAATTGAAGCAGTTTTAAGACCTCTTCAAAAGATTTGCAAATAACTTATACCTATACCCAAAATTGTTTTCGAGATTCTCTTTTTTGAGTTAAATCTAAAAGATCCGCCTGATTTTCTATTATTCATAAATTTTGGCTGGCCTTAAGATTATCCTTGTAATTGATTACTTTTTGTCTCCTTGTTTAGGTAGCAGATGGTCTGCCACGCATTTGTTTCTTATCTGGTTTAACTGGGGAGGAAACAATGATGTTCATAGATGCATTCCCTGAAGCTGGTATGGCATTTACTACACCCTAGGAGCTTATAAAGACAATATATGGACTGATTCCCTTTGTAAGAACCTTTGGTATGCAGTTTGTTCAGCTTGGTATCAATGAGAGAAACAGATTAAGCCAACCAATTCTGAAGAAAAGCATACTAACAATATTGTTCTTTTATCCATGTAGGATGAGGGTCCTTTTTTAGAGTATACATTGGACTTGATTTTATATGTGCTACTGTTTTTTGCAGGACTGGAGTCTGCAGTTTTTGCTGCACTTGTGCCCAACGGAGCAGGGAAATTAGTTGAGGAGCTAATAGAAGAGATCATGGGAGACCATGAAAGATTGGTAATGATTTCCTATGTAAATTAACCTTAGGTTTTGATTGAATATATGGCCAATGAATCTTCTCCAACTGAGTCTGTCTGCAGAATGCATTTCCCAAAGCATTCTATAGCTTATGCAGGAGAAATGCAATTAGTGCACATTTCATGCCAATAATCTCATAACCTGTGTTTAACAATACAAATGGTAATCATTATGTTAAGGTTAACTAATTGTAACTTTCTCACCACATTCTTCATAATCTACTAAAACTTTCGAGATTTACACTTAATTTTCCATAGTTAGTAGCTGACACCAGCAGCCAAGCACCGGATGGAAATTGCATGGATGCAAATATGGCAGCTGATCTGGTGTGCATATAAACAAAAATCATTAAACACTTGGATACATTATAGTAGGATAAATTATCTGAAAATATAAAAAATATGTTTCTTACAGTTTATATGTATAGTTAAATGTAAAGGTGATTTTTTGGGTTCAAGGCAGCCAACATGCAAACTTGGCATACAAGAACCCTCTTGTGGGAGCAAGGGTGATTTTCACTTTGCCTTATATATAGAATTTAATTTTTTTTATCTCTTGGGTTTCGATGTCATGGCCAAGCTCAATTGTAAATTGGGCCTTGCCAATTGACGTACACCATACATAGACATTCACAATACCATTCACCAATTTGAAATTATGTGTGTTTTTCCTATTTAATGTATTTACCTTTTCTTTCATTTCATTGCCTTTAAATTTTTTTTTTATCTCCACTTTCAAATTTTAGCACATATGTTTAAGAGATCCATTTGTGATGTCCCCATTTCCACATCATGAAAAGTAGGTATTGAAGACCTATTGACAATTCTTCCACAAGTCGGATTGTCTTTTGCCATTTAGAAAGTTCACGTCTCTATCCAAGGAAAGAAGAATACATTGTTTTGGTAAGGGCCTTTGCTACAAAAGGATGAATTCCTTCGGGCTTATGTCCGAAGGAATGGTTCATGAAACAAGGGAATAACAAATCAACAAAACGCATAAGACAAAGGAAGTACAGTTCAAAAGGGTCATTTGCAACATTCCCGAAGGGCACCAACCCTTCGGGAAGGTACAGGAATGAATTCGGGACCTTTGCAAAAATCCCAAGTGCCCTACAATTCTTTCGAAAAAGGCACAGACACGAGCAACTAGCCCTTGCGGAGGGCACTTGGTCGGTGAGAGGACTGTGGTGACTTTTCCGAAGGGCACATTTTGAAGAGTAAAGGCACAAAGATATCCTTTAGACTTTTTGTCCAAAGGAATTCCTTCGGACAAAAATTCTGAAGGAATTCGGAAAACGCAAGCAAGATGCCCGTGTAGAAAAGCCGATGGCAAAATCCAAAGGGGCTTCGGGAAAATGAACGAAAGAAAAAGTGAAATTCCGAAGAAATTCAGACAAGGCCCCTTCAATAAAATCCCGAAGGAATAAATGCCAAAGGGTGACGTCCCGCTAGCCGTCAAATTTTGACTGCGGGAAGTAACCGTTGAAACAAGGGTAAAGCCAGAATTTCGAAAGCAAAGCCCAATGGAGAAAAAATAGACTAATACGCCAAACAGAGAATCCCGCCAGAAATAGACATGAACAGGGAGACCGGAACAGGGTAAAATACATGCAAGTGGGAGCTATTTTCGAATACCGGTCAAAGCTTCAATTGATTGGTTATTGAAAGTCCTGCTCATCTCCAGATCATCTCACGCATCCGAGGGTCCAACTCAGCTTCAACCGAAGTTCCAAATTCAAATGTCGAGTTGACTGTACCAGATTTAGAGTTGATTAATTGTTAAACGCCACATCCACTAGGAGCTTTCCATGTAAGGGAGGATGATCTCTTCGACCAACTCAGCTGATCTCTTTGTCCAACTCAGCCTTTCAAACGTTCCAATTCAGCATCAAGTAGCGCATGTAGAGTTTTAAAATTAACATTGGCGTGGATTTCCATGCAAAGAGAGGTGGGCGGTTCATAACAAAGACAAGTTCACTTCCTCAAGCACAAGAAGCTTCATGCAAAGACAAAAGAAAACATATTTTATTGAAAGGCCAAGACAGCCTTGAGTTAACCTAAGTAAATCTTTCTATTTAATTTTCAACGCCAATCATTGGCCTTTTGTAATTCACTCTATAAAATGGCTTTCAGCCTTAATTAAAAAGAATCCAATCTCTCTCTTGGTTAAACCAGACTCTGCCATTGGTGAGTTGTGTAACCTCTTTGATTAATAGAAGGATTGTACTTTCAAATTTCAAGTGTTGGCATAGTGTATATTTTATTCAACAATTTGCATAAGTGGTAGATTTCTCTCCCTTCCCAAATTCTGGTTCATACCTAGTTGTTAGATTATCCTTATGTAGGTCATGTTAAAGTTTTCTTTATGTCTTTTACTAAAGCTGTAAGTGGATGTTAGGTCGCTGCAAAGTGTCTTGTATCAGACCTCTCTCCATCGTTTTCCCTCAAGTTTTGGCCATTGGATCGAACCTCTTCATGAAATATTTATGCATAAGTGGTTGATTGAAATCTAAGGTCTTCCTTTCCCCTTTGTTCGTTTAGTGTTCAAGGTTCCAAGTTGAGTGGATCAAACTTCGGGTGTATCACCCCCTTTTAGGTAGGATTTCCCTTTTAAGTTTCCTTCTCCCTTTTCCATAGTAGTCCGCAGCATAGAGTAGAGATCCTCATTGATACATCATACAGGAACTAGCCTTCTCTGGAGGTTCTTCTTACCATTGAGGCATCCACCCTCGTGAGAAGATCCCATCGTTTCAGCCGGATAGAGGACTGGCCATTTCACGCACGTCTTCAATTTAGGGCGCAGCTCCAAGTTGACAACAAGACCTTTAGTCTATTTCTCCATAGACTAAAAGAACTATTTTTGGGGATTTATATTTTATTAGTTAACTATTAATTGTCGAAATAGTAATTTTTATCACAAGGCAATTATTACTTATTTAATAGAGTATTTGTTAAAAAATGGTTTTTACCACTAAGGCGCTTAAATGAATTAATTATTAATTTATTTGCCTTAAAATAATTTTAATTACTATTTTATTTAAGGCAACTAATTAATTATTCTAAAAAGAGAATGTCAACATGGAAGCTAAAGGAAAAGAAAAGATGTTCTAAAAGTGCAAGCAATGGCTTATGAGACATTTCATCTTCCCAAAGTGGTTCACCCCCTTTGGAAGATACAAATACAAGGTGAAGGCTACCATGGAGGGGACGCTGCATTTTGATAATTTGTTCTTCATGCTTGAAGAAACTATTGGGATGTATGCCCAATAGAAGTTCGTTGCTTGGTGTTGATTATGTTAAAAAAAATGTCTTTTGACACCATCTTTACTAAGGAGATTTTGTTTTTGCCCTAGAAGTGGGGCGATTTGCTTGGAGGAGGTTGTGTGAAGTTTTGTGAGGGTTTTATGGTTCATTTTTTGCATATTAATCTTGCTAAATATTTATCCTATTTTTGCAAGTAGAGAGAACCACCTTGGAAGCTTGGATCAAGGGTTTGGAGACCTTCTTGGGTCTATTTTATGCAATTAAATATTTTGATTTATTTGCTAATTTTTTGTGTGTTGGCATGAGGAATTGGAAGAGTTTTGTAAAAGGTTTGAAGCTTGAAATCCGTAGAAAATTAAATAATAATTTTCAGAATTATTATTTAATTATTTTGACAAGTTTTGAAGACTTTTTCACTTGTGAAAGGCAAGATCTCACTCTCTTATTTTTCTGCTAATTTTCTTGCACTTGGCAAGTGGAGCGATTGGCTTGGAGAGCCATTTTTGACTATTTCTATGCCCAAAAAAGTTTGTTGTATTTTTTTGGTATTTTTCGAGCACTTGTGATAATTTTTGGCAAGGGTTTGAAGCAGAAAAACTTTCAAAACAACTGTATCTTTGAATTTAAATTAGAATTTTCAGCAATCAAAAAGTAGCATTTGAGCTTCAAAAATCTACCAAAAAAGGTACTTGTTTCATGCATTTAAATTTTTGATTATTTTTATAAATTTTTAGTTAATTTTGGGACAAGTTATTCGCTGAAATTCATCTATAAAACCCTGTTATTGTGGTGTTTAGGGTTTCTAGAGATTGACAAGGGTTTTGAGCTTATTTTGAAAACTAGGGTTTGCTGATTGCATTTTTAGAATTGTGGAATTTAAGAAAAAATCCATTTTGTATGAAATCGTCCCATTTAGAGACACTACAGTGGTATCAAAGCACCGGTCTTGTCTACTTGTGACTTGATTGTTGGATGCAAACAGGTAAAGAGTACATAGTTTATCAGAAAAAGACTATGGAGGACCAAGAGCCTTAGGGTTCTCTTTAGAACAATTTAAGCTTATGCAAAGCTTTATCAAAGAAAGCCAAAAAAAATTCAACAAACATTGAGTATACAAATTGCAGCCATGTTGAAGGATGTTACTATTTCAAAGAAAGATCACCCCTTCAATGGAGAAGGACATTCGAATGATAATGAGAGGGTTCCTATTAACGCTCCTCATAAATTCTTCAAAGCAACTTTTTTGCAGAAAAAACCAGTAATAGAAAAAAGGACGTCAAGGGAGGATATTTTAGAGATTCGTCAAAGAGAATATGCAGCCCTAAGCTTAGCCATGCAAGATCTTGTCTTTTTGAGATTTTTGTGAGATGAAGGAACCAAATCAAAGGCTCCTAATATGCAGCCCCAAAGAGATTTGCAACAAAGGTTGGGTAAGATTTCTCTTCCTATTTTTGATGATACTAATAAACTTTCTGTGAGATCTTGGTTACTATTGACAATTCTTCCACAAGTCAGATTGTCTCTTGCCATTCAGAAAGTTCACGTCTCTAGCCAAGGAAGAAAGAATACATTGGGTAGATGTAGACCAATTGAAATACTCATTTGCAAAGACCTTGGCTACAACAAAATTTCCTTTGGACAAAGAAGGCTTGATTTCACTGTTGACGCCATCGATTTCACTGTTGACGCACTGCAAAGGGACCATGCACATCAAAGGGCCTATGGTGATGAGCCAACATCCATCGATTTCTTGGTAAAATGCACCAGCATGAAGGACCAGCATTCAACAAGCTTCCAAGAACAAGAAGAGTACATATATGTTGGAAGCATGTTTGATTCTGATCCACTCAGATGCAAGCCAATCAAGGTGGCAGGCAAGAGGAGCAGGTCACCAAGTCTCCATTCTATTCAGCCACTTGTCTGGCACCATAAGTTTCCTAGCCAGGAAGGAGACTTAAGAAGTTTTCCCTTTGATTCAGGAGGGAAGCAAATATACCTGGTTAGTTGTATATAGTAGTTTGCTTTCAATTTTCTTTCCTGTTTTTCTTAAGTGCAGTTTGCACAAGTAGTGTTTTTAGTCTTGTGTGTGCTTTCCCTTATGTCTGAGGTAAAAGGCTTTATGATTGATTCTGGGATCTCTCAAGGCTGTTGTTAACCTTTTCTTCAAAGCTACATTCTGACTCCGTGCCCAATGGACTTTAAGGCAACTGGTCTCTAAGCATAGCAGGAATGCTTCCCCTGGGAGTCACCAATTTGTTGACCATTTTTGTTCCAACAGGCCAAAAAATTGGTCCCCTTCTTTTCCTACTATTCTGAACCAGTCCAAAATCTGATTCTTTGCACAAGTCTAGAGATTTCTACGGACTCTGCAAATTTCTACGAACTCTGCAGGCATGGAATTCTCCGGACTCCGCAGGAAGAGGCAAGTTCCCACTTAGGTACAAAATGGACCATTTCAAGTGCCCTTGCGGAGGGCAGTTCGGGACTCAAGAGCCCTTGCAGAGGGCAAGGAACATTTTCAAAAGAGGCCACAGAGAAAAGTCGCAAAGGTAAGTTTCCTTCGGAAGTTTGTTTAAGGCAAGGGAAGTACCCTTCGAAAGGGTCATTTCCAATTCTTCTGAATGGCACTTTTCAAAGGCAGTCGAAGAAGCAAAGGAAGAAATCCTTCGGACAAAAAGTCCGAAGGAATTCGAAAGGTGTGGAATTCGGAAGGGAAGACAAGTAAAAAGACTAGTCCGAAGGAATTCGAAAGGCGCGAAATTCAGAAAGGAAGACAAGTAAAAAGACTAAGGCTAAGGCGAAGAATAATTTCTTTGGACTTTTGTCCGAAGGAATTCCTTCGGACGAAAAAGTCCGAAGAAATTCGGAGGAAGGCCGCGGAAGGAAAAGCCGACAGAAATTTCGAAGGTCAAAGGGTGCTCGAAACAATTATAGCGGACTTTTTGTTCGCGGGAAAAAGCCCGAGGAAAAGTCTCCAAAGGAAAGGAATGAGCAAGATAATTCTTGCAGACTTTTGTCCGCGGGAAAATAGTCAAGGGCAAAAGGCCGCCGAAGGACCCCAAATGGCAAGTGCCCTTGCAGGGGACTCTCGGCTGCTGAACGAAGGGCACTTCTCCATAAGCCGAAGGGTCACTTTCCCTTCAGAAAGGTTCAAAACAAGAAGTCCGAAGGAAAGGGAGCAACAAAAAAGGCCGAATCAAGAGAAAGCCGAAGAAATTCCAAGGGGTGACGAGCCCGAAGAAGTCAAAGTCAAGCACGGCAAACTAGCCGTTGAAAGTTCAAACGCAGTGATGGGTGTGTGAACGTCAATTTCAAGGATCGTGAAATAGCCGTTGATTTTGAAAAGCAAAATGGAAGAGCCCAAGGAACTCAGCGACCCGCCAAGAAGATAGCTCGAGGGCCGAAGGAGCCAGAAAGTGACAGAGCCAGAAAACGACAAAGCCATAAAGAGACAAAACCAAGAAGAGACAAAGTGTAGAAGCAGACAAACGGTCCAGGTGTCAAAGGGAAAGGAGTTACTCCAGTGGTTGGAACAGTGATTGCCAAATGGTCATCAAACAGCGCAAATAGTAAGCGGCGCGCCCTGCTTTCTCCATTTTGCATTTATGAGCAGATAAACTGCGTGATATCTGGAAAGAGCAATCTTGTTTGCAGAAAAGAGGCGCAGCCCATGCTTTCACATTAATGTTTGAACGCCAAAGTCAAGACCGGCGATTACACAGCATGGTTCCAACAGGGCTCTTCTAGAAGAATGACATCAGCAACAGTGATTTCCTCTTCCCGATGCTCTCAAACGCACATGGGCCAACTTGTCAAAGAAGAGCGCCAAAGTCTTTTCCAAAAGGCGCCAAGTGGTCTTCTCTTTCGATATATTTTAAAACTTCTCATTTGAGAAGGGATCCATCTCTTAGCCCGTAAGGCAAAGCTTTGCCCAAAAATCTCTCGGGCTTGTAAGGCAGAACTCTACCGGATTTTA
The DNA here is from genome assembly GCA_037957365.1 of Torreya grandis. Taxonomy (NCBI): domain Eukaryota; kingdom Viridiplantae; phylum Streptophyta; class Pinopsida; order Cupressales; family Taxaceae; genus Torreya; species Torreya grandis. The sequence continues at coordinate 8,107,379 of JARHVA010000012.1, read as the reverse complement.
CCTTGAATCAAGACTTAGCAATTTTTGCCTCCATTTGGACTTGCACTCACGCATATGTCTATGTTTTCTTTTGTGTTAAGTCATTTTCTTTGATGCTTTTCACAGAATGACTCCAGCATGTCTAGTGCATCGTGAAGTTTCTTCTTCTGCAAGTCTGCCAGAAGTGTCTACAGTAGGAATATAGGCGCATGTGAATAGGCTGCCAAAGTGTCTCAGAACACTTTTGATAATTCTTCCTCCTTGTATCTCTACGGACCCCTGACTCACTGATACAAAAGAGTCTCCCACATCAGATGAAGTGTATGACAGCTTCTTCTTGGTGAAAAGTATATGTTCGGGTTGAGTGGATCAACCTATTTTGGTGTATCACCTCTTTTATTTTAGGTTTAGGTTCTGTTTTCAGCATCTTTCTCCCTTTTCATCTCCCCCCTTTTTTCATTTATTTGTTAGCAGTAGGAAGTCCAGGGCCTAAAAGATACATCAAAGGGAGCTAGCCCTTATCTAGAGACTCTCCCCCCAGCTTCGCTGGTCCCACAGGTGAGAGGAGAGTTTCCATTGTTGCGTGTGGAAGGCAGAAGCTCGGCCTCCTGTTTCGAGTGCAATCCACTGCATCAACATTCACATAGCTTTGAAAAAAGTTATCTGCAGGAAATCCAAACGAATGAGCTTTGCAATAAGTCCGCAAGAAATTAGCCAAGAATAAAGACCAAGGAGGAGCCGGAAAATCCGAGAGGAGAAGTCAGGAAAACATAAAGTCCGAAGGAATAAGGACACCTACAAAAAACCCGGGTGCCCTACAAAAAGCCCAGGTGCCCTACATTTTTTTTGAAAAGCCACAGAGGAAGGACAGAATCCCTTGCGGAGGGCACTTGGTCAGTGACAGGACCTTTTCAACTTTCCCAAAGAGCACAGAGGAAGGACACAATCCATTGCGGAGGGCACTTGGTCGGTGGCAAGACCTTTGCAATTTTTCTGAAGGGCATTCTATTGGTGGTAAGAGAAAGACAAAGGACTAATTCCTTCGGACAAAAAGTCCAAAGAAATTCGAAGAATTTACAAAGAAAAAACCCGACAGAAAAAATACACAAAGGCAAAAAGAGCAAACAAAATTGACAGATATCCTTCGGACAAAAGTCTGAAGGAATTCCTTCAGACTTTTTGTCTGAAGGATTAATTTAGAAAAGTCAAAAGCAAAAAGTCCGCAAAAATTCAAAAGACACAAAGCTCGCGTCAAAAAGTTTGAGAAAATCAAAGGGAGGTAAGACCAAGGGACATAACATAATTCCAAAGCAAAAAATCCGTAGAAATTCAAAGGATTAAGCCGCGAAAAAATTGGCAAACAAAAGTCCGCAGAAATTCAAAGGACGCAAAGCCCGCGGGAAAAAGTCCGAGAAAATCAAAGGGAGATAAGACCAAGGGACAGAACATAATTCCAAAGCAAAAAGTCTGAGAAAATCAAAGGGAGATAAGACCAAGAGCCAGAACATAATTCCAAAGCAAAAAGTTTGCAGAAAACCAAGGGGAAGCCAAAAAATATGAAAAAAATGGATATCCTTCGGACAAATTGTCTGAAGGATTCCTTCGGAAAGCTTGGTCAAAGAAAGGAAGTCTGAGGGCAGAGAGAAACAAAAGGGAGAGGTCTGAGATAATAAAGACCCGAAGAGAATGAACATCAAGCCGAAGGAATAAGTAAGAAGGGAAAGCCCGTGGAAAGACAAATACAGACAGAGGTCAAGAAGAAGAATTCTAGATTTAGCCAAGAGAAATCATGGATAGTAACAAAGTCAAATGGAGCTCATCAATTGACTCTTGACGTGGCTTTACATGCAAAGTGGGGTGATCTCTCCCTCCAGCTCAGTCTTCAAACAAAGTCAAATGGAGTTCTTTTTTTTAGATTGTTATAAGATTCCATGCAAAGGAAAAGATGACTGGTCAAACCTGGTTCCACCATCCATTTCTCAATGCCAAAGAGTTAGTCTCTAATTTTAGACATGGCTCAGCTGAACATGCACAAGCAAAGTCAAACGTATGATTCCATCGTCCAATTCTAGCGCCAAGGAGCTTTCATGCAAAGAAGAAGAAGACAAAATAGACTTTTTGTAAAGGCTGTGTTGGATAGATTTAGCCTCTCTCCTATTTTTCAATGCCAATTTCTTGGCTTTTTGTAATTTTCTATATTAATGGCTTTTCAACCTTAGATTTTTTATCCTCTTTTTTGGCAAGACAGTCTTCTGCCAAAATTTGTGTTGTAACCTTTTTTAGAGTAATAGAAGAGGACTATTTTTTCAATTTTCAACAAGCTGGTATAGTGTATTTTGTCATTGATTTGCACAAGTGGTAGATTTTTTCTTCTTTGCCAAGTCTTGATCCTTACCTAGTTACTAGCTGGTCATGTTATGCAGGGCATGTTATGTGTTTAAACATCTTTTTGGTTGAGTCTACAGTGGAAGTTAGTGGCTGCTAGTGCCTTTAATCAGCCCTGTTTTATCATTTCCCTCAAGCTTAGGTTGCAAGATAGAACCTTTTCGTGAAATACTTATGCATATTGATTAATTGGAGATGAAAGTTTAGCTCTTTTTCTTATCTGAATCAGTGTTTTTAAGAGCTTAAATTTAGTGGATCAATCTACATTAAGGTGTATTACCATCATTAGGTAGGATTTCCTTTCAAATTCTCTTCCTCTCTTTTCCCAAGCAGTTTGTAGCAGAGATCTTAATTGATATATCAAAGGGAGCTAGCCCTTACAACCTAGAGACTCAATCCACTGATTAGGTCACCCACAACCTAGGATTGTTTCCATGTTTTAGCAGACTGTGAAGGCCTAAAACTACCCTCACAGGGGTGTAAGTCTAATTGACAATAGTAACATGCCCAAATGGTTGCTCATATTTAAAAATAAAAAAATTCTTTGCACATTTTATGTATATTGCAACCGGTTCCCTATTTGACCCTACACATGAGGCAAATATGTTAGAAAAAAGTTTAGTTTTTAGTAACACTTTTATAATGATGTTACCATGCCTCATGAGCATGTTATGGATCTCTTTTTCATATCTTATCTTTTTCTTGTCATGGCTGTAGTGTGCCCTTTTTCCCTTCCAATTTCTTCTTCTTGTGGTGAGAAATCCACTACTACAACTTGAGCCATCCCTATGGTGTTGGGGTGTGAGAAATACACCTTCTTAGGGAGCATGCTCTCTATGTTGATAAGGAATTTCAAGGAATGCAATCTGAAAATATTAAAAACAGCAGTTACCTTGTGATGATCCGATGCAGGCCTTGCCGGACGTTCCTCCGGCGGTCAAGACAGGTTCCTGGCCGGTCGGTTTAAAAGAGTCAACGGCACCGCTGCAATACGATGGGATTACCCCGATGATCCTCCATGGCTAGCCATATAGGGGTTCGGAAGAGGACCCAAATCATCCCGAGACTTTTGGTGTGACGGCCAGTCCTTAGTGGTATCAGAGCGAAGGTCTCGAGGTCGAGACCTACTGAGCGGGGTGGTCTATGATGATCCAATGCGGGCCCTGCCAGACGTTCCTCCAACGGTCGGGACAGGTTCCTGGCCAGTCGGTTTAAAAGAGTCAATGGCACCGTTGCAATACGATGGGATTACCCCGATGATCCTCCGTGGCTAGCCATATAGGGGTTCGAAAGAGGACCCAAATCATCCCGGGACTTTTGGTGTGACGGCCAGTCCTTAGTGGTATCAGAGCAATGTAAGAACCCAACTTGGCTCTCCTCTGCTGACTGTTTCTTTTGAATGCAGTTGATTTGAATTTGTTTTGGTTTTTGAATGTTTATGAATTTTTTTGTGTTTTTGGTAATAATGAGCAATGATACAATTCTGAAATAAACTCCTATGCTTAAAATAATTCTGAAACAATAATACTACTGCTGGAATTAATTTATGAGACTATCAAGGAGAATGTTTATTCTGTTCTAATGCCAATATGCCTGAAAAAAAAAACAATTCATTACAATGTAAGATAAAGACCTGATTTTTGTTGTTCCAGTAGATGAAAATCTGCAAACTGCAAATTTTAATTTTTTTACTGTTCACGCGGTACTGTAGCAATCCATACGGCGGCCTGTTCATGCGGCACTATAGCAGTCTGTATGGCGGTACTGTAGCAATCCGTACCATAATTGTTAATCTCCAAAAATTCTTCAATAAATCTACGATAATTACTCGTGAATTTATTCTTCAATTCTGCACAATTAAATGCAAATAAAACCTCTGAATGAAGTCTTCTTGAAACCAAATATCACTGAATATTTCATTAGCTCAGATGGTGAACATTGAAGCAACTACGTCCTCCAATGGTGGCTGAAAACCCAAGTCTCTAGAGCAAACCCCTTTCAATTTCACAATGTCAAATAGCAAAATAGCAATCAATGATACCTCTCTCCAAACTCAACGCCATATATCCTTTTTGCAAATCGTACCCTAATCCTCTTAATTACAATTTTGCTTGTAATTTCATTTAATTTCACTTTGGGTGTCAAAACGATTTTAATCATTAAATGGGCATTTAATTTTAAAATTTCAATAGTCTGGCTCAGATAATTTAATTAAAAACATGGCCCCATCTAATGATGAGTTGACCCTCAAGTTAAGTGATTATAATATAAAGTCACTTTATAACTTTATTATTAAATCACTTAATAATAAATGCTAAGTTATTCAAACTTGTCTAACTCCATGAATACTTTGAATTTAGCTATGCCGTCTGAAACTGGAGCTCACCAGTTGACCACCCATATGACTGTGATGTTTGCTAAAAATAGCAGGGGTCCATCTCCAACTGCTAAAAATAGCCTGACCAAGCCAAACTCAAAGCAAAACTCATCATAAACAAACTTTGGCAACCCAAAAGTGTACTCTGCTCTATCCCCAGAAGATCTCCATGCCAAGGTGACCCTATATCCAATCCTACTAGCCTACGAGGGTCTCTGATAGGCTAATCACAAGCTAGAGTGATGTCTCTAGCTAGAAGGGGACATCACAGTCTGCCCTCCCTGAAATTGCTTGTCCTCAAGCAATCTCAACTCTGGATGCTGTAAAATCTCCTCGCTCTCCCAAGTAGCATCCTCTACTGGCAGATCCTTCCACTTCACCAAATATTCTCGGATGGTACGTCTCCTCAAGTTCCTCTCTCTGAAATCAATGATAGCCTCCGGTATCAAAACAAGTTTTCCCTCATCATCCAGGGGTGGTAGTACTGTAGAAGGCACAATATGATGTCATAGCGCCTTCTTGAGGCATGACACATGAACAAACGTTGTGCACCTTGCTCTCCGCTGGCAAATCTAACTCATAAGCCACCTCTCCCACTTTCCTAATAATCCTAAATGGACCATAGTATCGTGGCTTAAGTTTCTCGGCACCACTCTTCTTGAGAGTGGATTGACGGTAAGGATGCAACATAAGATACACCATATCTCCAACCTCAAAAGTCCGCTCAATCCTTTTCTGATCTGCATACTGCTTTTGTTGATTTTGTGCCTTAGTTATATTATCCTTGAGAGTATTAACAATGTATTGACTCTCCTATAACAAATCACCTGCAATGGGCACTCTACTGTCACTCAAAAGCAGATCCATAAAATTGGGTGCCTCATACCCATACAGGGCCATAAAAGGTGACATCTGAATTGACATGTGATAAGTGGTATTGTAGCAATACTCACAGAGATAAATCCACTTTACCCATGCCTTCTGTTACCCTGCTATATAATTTCTAAGATATCCCTCCACCCATTTGTTCACTATCTTCGTCTGACCATCTGTCCGAGGGTGGTAGCTAGTACTCGGAGTGAGCTCTATTGCACACAACCTGAATAGCTCCTGCCAAAAGTGACTCATAAACCTGTTGTCTCTGTCACTCACAATGCTCCGAGGTCAGCCATGTAATCTGAATATCTCCTTGAAGAACAACTCTGCCACCTGTGTAGCAATGTATGTAACAGTGATCGAAAAGAAGTGTGCAAACTTCGTAAGGCGATCCACAACCACATATATGCAGTCCCTGCCTTGGGCTCTAGGCAGTCCTGTGATGAAGTCCATAGACAAACACTCCCACTTCCTATCAGGAATCGGAAGTGGCTGAAGTAAACCGGCTGGATAGGAGTGTTCCTGCTTATTTTGCTGGCAGGTGGGACACTCCCTAACATACTGAAGTACCTCTGCTTTGAGCCCTTTCCATGTGAAGTGCTCTCTAATCTGCCAGTATGTCTTGTAGAAACTAGGATGCCCTGCCATAGGTGAATCATGAAAAGATTTCAGAACCATCCTCCTCACTGCTGATCCTGGGACCAAAAATATTCGCCCTTTGTAAATGATGAGCTCATTCACAAGGGTGTATTTGCTGTCCTGAATAGTCCCATCTATGAATCCAGCTGCCCAAGTATCCTTTGCATACTCTGCAAGGATCAAGTGTCTCCCATCCTCCGATATGTCTATTAATAAGCTCAAATGGGGCCTACGTGATAAGGCATCAGCAACTACATTCTGTGCCCCCTTAAAATATGTAATATCAAAGTCATAGGACTGTAACTTGCTCACCCACTTGTGCTGCCTATCATTGAGATCTCGCTGCCCCAAAAAGTGTTTTAGGCTATTATGGTCGGTTTTGATACAAAATTTGCTACCTACCAAATATTGCTTGAATTTAGCCAAAGCATGCATAATGGCTAACATCTCCTTATCATATATGTTGAAGCTCCGCTCTGGCCCTCTCAATTTCCTGCTCTCATAAGCAATAGGGTGCTTCCCCTACATAAGCACCGCTCCAATGCCCTCTCCGGAAGCATCACAATGTAGCTCAAAAGGTTTGCTGAAATCTGGTAATGCTAACACAGTCATCAACTCCTTAAATTTCTCAAAACACTCCTGTGCCTCAAGAGTCCAAAAGAAAACTCCCTTTCTCATCAAATCTATCAAGGGTGCTGCATGCTTGGAATATCCATCCACAAACCTCCTGTAGAAACCACATAATCCCAGAAAGCCCCTCAACTGTGTAAGGTTCACCAGTGAAGGCCATTCCACAATGGCACGAATCTTTTCAGGATCCATGCGTACGCCCTCTGCACTGATGATGTGACCTAAGTACAACAACTCTGTCATGCCCAAATCACACTTCGACTCCTTTGCATACAAGGACTCTCTGCCCAATATATCCAACATCATGTCAAGGTGAACCAAGTGCTCCTCCCAAGATCTATTGTACACCAAGATATCATCGAAGAAGACAAGTACAAATTTCCTCAACTGAGGATGGAAAACCTTATTCATTGTTGCCTGAAAAGTAGCAGATGCGTTAGTTAGCCCAAATGGCATAACTACAAACTCAAAATGGCCACAATGACATCTAAAGGTTGTCTTCTCGATGTCCTACTTTCTAACTCTGATCTGGTGATAACCTGATTTGAAATCTATCTTTGAGAAGAAGCAAGCTCCATGAAGCTCATCTATCAACTCATCGATCCTGGGAATGGGGTACCTGTTTTTAATTGTCTTCCTATTCAGCACCCTGTAATCAATGCACATCCTCAATGTCCCATCCTCCTTCTTCACTAACACTACTGAAGAAGCAAAAGGAGACTTGGTCTAATTAGCAAGTAACTCCTTTATGGTTTTCTCAATTTCATCCTTCAACCTCTTCGAATGCCTGTAAGGTGTAATCATGATGGGCTTAGCCCCCTCCTCTAACTCAATGATGTGCTCAATACCCCTGTCTAGTGGTCTACCTAGTGGAATGTCACTGAACACCTTAGAGTGTTTAACTCTAAGCTCCTGAATATCAGGAGGATATTCAGTCTTCTGATGTCCCTCCTGTGATGGCATCAACATGCACTCTGCTGCCCACTCTACCTGATCATGTCGAATCAATCTAGCCATCCTCTAGAAAGAGACCATCCTGAGATCACTATCACTAATTGCCTTAAGAATATGTGTCTTCCCATTCACTTTAAACCTCATCTCCATCTCCTTGAGGTTAAGAGTGAACTCACCAATATCGTGCAACCAACTCATCCCAAGGACTATATCTGTATCTCCCATAGGTACAACATAGAAATCTGCCTTAAAGTCATAATTATTAACTTTCAATGGGAGTTCAGTGATCTTACGATCACATTTGAGGGCATAGCCATCAGCGACCCTCACTCTAATTCCCCCAAACTCCTCTGTTTGTATGCCACGCTTCTCCACCATCCTAGCATCAATGAAGTTATGAGTGGCACCTGTACCAACCAAAGTTATAACTCGCTATCCAGCAAGCACTCCTCTCATCCGGAATGACCCTTCCTGCTTAATACTAGTGAGACGAGCTTCCCTAAGTTGCCCATCTCCTTCCCCATCCTTGGACTCCATTTTAGACAAGTTTTCAGCCTTGTCTTCCTCTTTTTCACCATCTATTTCCTCTATATCAGACTGCTGGTCTGAATTATCTGATTCTGATTCCTCATAGTATGCCCAAATAACTTTGTTAGCTTTTCCCTTTGGTCTAAGAGGACAATCATGGTTTGCATCATAGGGTCCCTTACAGTAGAAACATAATTTTTTTTTCCTCAAATCATTTAATGTTTCCCTGTCAAAAGGTGCTGGAGTTCTATCTTTAGAATCATTTTTAAAATCAGTTCTCTCTGGTTTTTTATAAAATGGTTTGTTATCCTTACTAGAACATGCTCCTTTGGACTAAAATTTGTTTGTTGGGACTGCATGTTCCATACTTCTTGCCTTTTTCATAGCTTCCTGTAAAGAAATAGGATCAAATGCCTTTATCCAACCTCTCAGCGGTTCGGATAGGCCCTCAATGAAAAGAACTATCTATTTCCTCTATATCAGACTGCTTGTCTGAATTATCTGATTCTGATTCCTCATAGTATGCCCAAATAACTCTGTTAGCTTTTCCCTTTGGTCTAAGAGGACAATCATGGTTTGCATCATAGGGTCCCTTATAGTAGAAACATAATTTTTTCTTCCTCAAATCATTTAATGTTTCCCTGTCAAAAGGTGCTGGAGTTTTATCTTTAGAATCATTTTTAAAATCAGTCCTCTCTGGTTTTTTATAAAATGGTTTGTTATCCTTACTAGAACATGCTCCTTTGGACTAAAATTTGTTTGTTGGGACTGCATGTTCCATACTTCTTGCCTTTTTCATAGCTTCCTGTAAAGAAATAGGATCAAATGCCTTTATCCAACCTCTTAGTGGTTCGGATAGGCCCTCAATGAAAAGAACTATCAATCTACGCTCTGAAATGTTTGGCACCATGACTGCCAACCGCTGAAATTCACCAATGAACTACTCCAAGTTGCCTGTTTGTTTCAGTTGTGCTAAGTCCCGGAAGTAAACCTCTGGATCTTTCTTGTCAAATCTTTCAACCAACCTATCCACGAAGTCCTGGTACTCTGTCACCTGATTATGCTGAAGTGTTACCATACCATGGTACCACCAATCATGTGCTACTCCCTCCAAATGCAAAGTGGCATATTTGATAGCTTCAATCTCTGTCATTGGCCTCAATGCCAAAAATGTGTCAAGCTTATGAATCCAAGCTTGATTTGTCATCTTACCACTCCCATCAAATGTAGGCATAGTAAGCTTGCCTGTAGCCCTCTTCAACTCACTATTTTGACCTCTAGGCCTCCTATCCTGTCTAAGTGACCTGTAATGCTCTCTCCTCTGATTTACAAAGCGTTCAAAGGTCATCCTCTCCCGAACCTGAGGAACTAATAATTCCCATTCATCATTTGCAGCCATGAGTGCATCTACAAATATGGGGTCCCCTGCCACCTATGTCGGAGCTTCTTCTGGCTCCTCCGGAATAAATTTAGGGCGTGTAGGCCTATCAGCTGTTCTGGAATGGGTCCGTTGTGGTCTCTGATTACCTGTAGCACTCCTGTTATCTCCCTGTTCTCCCTGTTCCCCATTCTGTCTAACAGGTGGGTTCAACCTTTCTACCATAGTAGTAGTGTCTGTAATGCCTGCGCCATCTGTTGCTGCCCTGTAACCATAGCATGAAAAAATTCTCCGGTATCCTCATCATCATTATTCCTCCTGTTTCTTGGTGGACTACCATCATGCCTCTCTTCCATATTTCCTATTTTCGGTAGCTGTTCTCTGTCAACCAAAGCTCTCCTGCGAGTATAGTACCTGTGTGGTCCAATTTCTTGTGGCTACATATGACTCCCAAACCCTCAGGATGGCAGGAATGAAGCTCTGATACCACTAAGGACTGGCCGTCACACCAAAAGTCCCGAGATGATTTGGGTCCTCTTTCGAACCCCAATATGGCCAGCCATGGAGGATCGTCGGGGTAATCCCATCGTATTGCAGTGGTGCCATTGACTCTTTTAAACCGACCGGCCAAGAACCCATCCCGACCGCTGGAGGAACGTTCGGTGGGGCCCGCATCAGATCATCACAGACCACCTTGCTCAAAAGGTCTCAACCCCGAGACTTGCGCTCTGATACCACTAGGGACTAGCCATCACACCAAAAGTCCCGGGATGATTTGGGTCCTCTTCCGAACCCCTATATGGCCAGCCACGGAAGATTGTCGAGGTAATCCCATCGTATTGCAGCGGTGCCGTTGACTCTTTTAAACCGACCGGCCAAGAACCCGTCTCGACCACCGAAGGAACGTCCAGCGGGGCCCACATCGGAATCATCACATACCTTGATCCATGGATTATGATAATTTTTGCTTACCTCATTTCTTATGTTGGCCCAAAACATGCTAGCAACACTAGTCTTGAAGAGCTCACCTAGATCCCATATCCATGATGAATACTTGTCATGTCCTTCTCTTGAATTCACTTGGAAGGCTTCTTTTTTCCATTGAGTACTCTTCACTTTCACCTCAATGGTAGTACAAGATACATCAACAAAATAGAGAATGAACCAATCATGAAGAGAAAACAATGAACAATTATCAATTGATCACTCGCTTACTTATGCACACATTTGATTTTCCTTTTTCCCTCAAATCTGATGTTTCCGTTTCATTTACTGCTTCATAGGATCCCCTTGCCTTGTCCACCTTTGTTATGGTTTGTGCTTCCTCTTCAAGTGCCAACAACATTTGTCTTTCCCAAGCTTCTTCATGAAATCTAAAATTATGAAAAGAAAGAGATCTATGATGAGGAACAATACAAATTTTTTCTTCCAAGACATACCTTTCTATTATGGTGTCTACCATTTGCAACCCCATTGGTTGCTCCATAGCTTGTTGGGAATCTTCATTTGGCTGCCCCCTATTTTCTGGTTCTTGTGTAACAAAAAATCCTATCATTGGTTGCCCACAAACTTATGATATTTCTTTTTTTTCTTGCTTCTTTACCTCATACGCTCTCATAGTTATTTGCAACATTCTTAAACAGCTGATGTGCAATGGAAAATTTATTTTCTTCCACCTTCAAACCTGTCAACACAATAGCCCATAGTGTCTTGGAAATATCTTCACCTTCATTGAGTGTCATAGTCATCAACTCTTGCATATTCATTATAATATTCTTGGGAGGATTCTTATAAGCAATAGTAAGAAAATGTTGAAACATTAGAACAATAAGTTCATCACATCCTAAATCAAACATCAAATTATGTAACATGAATGGTTTCCAAGATGTTGACCCTTCTAGCCCATGAATGTCCATTGTCCCAATGAGACCTTGGAAGCTTTCCACCATCAATGAGAGTATCTCCTTCAAAATTTCATCACTATAGGGGATATCGTGAATCGTTAGTCTCAATATCTCACAAATGCAATTAGTAACCAAGAGCCTTAGCTCCTCATCTGTATCTCTCAGGAATTTATGTTGAACCAAGTAAGTTATTGAGGGTTGTACATGTCATAAGTTCATATTGTGATTGATTTACCTTGAATAACATTTTTTCTACTTTTTTCAAGGTGTTGATCACATCTTCCACCGGTTGGCATAAGTTCCCTAGCTTTCTACCTGCATTGCGACACCCTTTTCCCTCCATGGCTTTTATGCCCATTCCTTGTTCTTATTTTCACCCCACAATTTGGCCAATATATGAATTTTATATCACTGTAAGAACCCCAAATAGGATCCCAAGCAAAATAAATGATTTATTCCTTATGAACTCAAGCCAATCTGAAAATTTACTAAATGCTGCCCAAAAACTCAGCAAAACCCTATCACAAAGATCTCACAAACCCTCACAATCGTACTCCACAAGTGCTTCAATACATAACAAATAAAAATCTATACTTATGTACCTTTTATTGAAGCATAAATCAGGGATGTAGCTACTATAAAATTTTGCTAATAAGTGTTGGTACAATAGTCTCTTTCCTTTGCAAACAACCTTCGAAACCCTTGAATATTCCTCTAAAAAATTAGGCCAAAAGCCCTAATAAATATCCAAGCTTCCAAAGAATAAATTCAGCTTGATAAGATCACTTCAAAACTTCACACAAGACGTCCAACTTCAAGGAAAATATATAAATATTTTTCTGACTTTTTGTCTTTTCAAATCTGACCTTAATAATTTATTATTTTACTCCAAACATGTTGAAATTTTAAAAATTCGTAACTTTTGAAATACTCTGAATTTAATGCAAATTATAAATCAAAATAACCACAAAATTAGCAACTATCAAACAAAAATATTTTCAAAAAGCTCCACCCACGAGAGGTCCCTCAAAAGTAATCCCATTGTTCTAAAAACCCTAGTTTTCACCCGAAAATTATTTAGATAATTTTCTAAATATTTTTCAATCATCAGTGAGTCCAAAACACATCAACCATACCTCACAAATCATTCGCTCCACTTAGGAAAAATAGTAGAAATTATTAACACCCTAGGAGAGGGGTTTAATCAACAAAAACCTCCAAAAATGTCATTTTTCCAGCCCTTATGTGGATCGCTCAAGGTGCAACCAGCCTTCTTTGATCTCTAACCAATTCGCCAATCTTGGTGACCTCCAACCCTTCTAAATAGCTCAATCTAGCCCTCCAAAACAAATCACAACTGCAAATGTTAGATAAAAAACCTTCAAATAAATCCTCAAAGCGTAGCACAATTTTCGAAAGATAGGTGGTGTCAATAGACACCGTTTATAGAGCATCATAGCTCTTGGAGGGTAACATTCTCCAAGAAAATATGTTGAAGAAAATCAATCTTGACATACTTGACCTCTTTTTCAAATATCCAAATTCACATGCTCTTCAAATGTAATGTCCCCTTCTCAAACTTGATCTTCACAGTGACCGTTGGCCTTTTTCTGGAAACCTGAAGGCTAGTCAGAAGGTACCAATTAGGGTTTCCTAGTTTTGAGGATGTCTTTGCTCGGAGTTGGTGATTTTGATGGCAGATTCTTTCTGGGTTTTCTGAAAGCTTCGCGGTGATATGTTTTACTTGGCACACAGAGCACTTTTAGGGACTTTCTATTTTTAGTAAGTTCGGGATTGGCACCGGAACGAGATTTTTATAGTGGGGTTGGATTCGTCTTGTCAAGACCTTTCCAACGAGCTATAGATCATTGGTTTCTGACATCAGCTTGGTCTCCGTTTTAAAGTCCGTAAATTAAACATTATTATTTAATTTTGGACCTTGGTGCCTAGGCTCAACGACTTAATGTTGAGATTGAAAAAAAGAATTAAAGAGAATTATATTATTTTCCCTCTCATGTTTTATCCCATATACAAGAGGATTTTAGAGACTCCCAGTTGGAAAAGTATAAAAGGAGGAAGAGTGCTCTCATTTCAGGATCTTTTGTCTACTACATTGTTATGCTGCCGTATTGGCTCTGGAATCGCTTCGAGGAATGAAGGCCTCCTAGCTGGGGCATCGCTTCGTGTTTGCAAGATAACATCTAGTGGTGATTCAGTCTTTGTGAGTTGCATTTAGTTGTGCATTGTTCTCAGCTTATTGCATTGTTAGTTTTATTTGGCATATTAGTGTTTTCAGCTTATTGCATTCTTGGTACAGCAGATCCGTATTTTAATCATAAATCAGAAAATACCAAAAACAGTGTTCTGGGTAATAGCCCATTGTCTTTGCTAGGCTTGGGCGCCACTATCCTCAAAGTGGTAGAATTTATAGAATTCGCATTAATTTTTAAAAAAAATTGCCCCTTTCAGTTGGCTGTACATTCCAGATTTGCATTAAAATTCGTGCATTAATTATTGGTTGCATTTTTGGGTCTATTTTGGGTGATAGTTTGGGCGCTATCATAAGAAAAGTATTGTGCATCAGAAATCAGGTCAATTGAACAAGTTTTTAGTGAGATATGAGCATCTGAGCAATTCCATAGATTGCTGGTTATTTCTTTTAAGAGCAAATTTGTATCAGAAATCAGAAATTATTGTATTGCTCTTTGAATGAATTATTGTTTGGGCATGACTATCCAAGATATGGGTAGTACTCTATGATGTAATGCTAATTTTTCAGCTTCTTAAGACATTGACAGGCGAATCCTTCTTATTTTGTAAAGCTAACAGTAGTACTGGCAGTCATTCTTTGTTTGTTCAAATCTGGTTGTAATTCTTAGTTTCAATTAAAGTCATTGTAATAGTTATAGCTCTGCCCTATGGTAGCTACTTTCCCTCTTTGGGTTAGCAAGCACATTCTGGGTGTTGAGTAGTTCCATCTTTCAACATTTCTCTTTCAAGCATTGTTATTGTAATACTCTGCCATATCGTCGCCTCAACTCCATATTGGATTGGGTAGCACATACTTGGTGTTGAGTTCTTTAAGTACTGTTAATTTTATTACTTCACCATATGGTCGCCTCAACTCCATCTCGGATTGGGTAGCACATACTTGGTGTTGAGTTCTCTTTCAGCACTTGTAGTAGAAGACCCTCTGACCATATGCTCGCCATCATTGGCCCCATTCTTGGTTACAGTTCATTCCAATTCTGTTTCTGCATTTAGATCCTCTGACCAATGGTCGCCATCATCGGCGCCATACTGGTTAGAGTTATTTCAGTACGTTTGGGTTTATCTTCTAACCTTAATGGGTACTTGATTGTAATGTTGTAATCTGATAATTGAAAATCAAAGAAAAAATTGGCTCGGATTATTTAGTGGTATCAGAGCCAAGTATCCTGCCATCCTGTGAACAAACCATCTATGAGTGACAGAGAAAAGAGATACATAGCAAGGGAAGATAAGAAAATTGCAAAACAGTTCTAGTGGTATCAGGCTCCAGAAGATCAGACAGCTTCAAAAATCTTGAGGGCTCATTGGGAGTCTTCTCAAGGAATAGATATGGCAGAAGGTGAGAGATCAGTCGGGGGTAACAAGAGGTTTACCAACACCAGAGATGATAGTGGGAAGGGAAGAAAGAGATCGATAAGTCCCGGAAAGAGATTTGAAAAGAAGATGGATGCCTTGATGGATATGGTATCTCTCATGTTGGGGAAAGTGGGCCAGAACACAACTCTACAGAACAACCCAAGATATAGAGGAGAGCATAGTGCCTCAAATCAATTTGATGGAAGTGCTGCTCAGCCTGTTTCAAACAACACATACATTTCGTCAAGGCCCTTCAAACCCACCTTCTTAGCACCAGTAAACACCCAACCTAATCCTGAAGAGAATGCTTCATTTGTGGAACAATTGAGACGTGGCCATGCGGAGTATGATTCTCTCCCTAATGACATCAAGATGGACATGTCCTATAATGAATTTATGGATCATAAGAGAAAGAGTAAGGGACAAGGGAGAAATTATGACCAAAGAAGAACTCCAGCACAAGGAGACTTGCATCAAGCTATCAACAAGGTTACGCTTCCCCACTTTGATGGAAGTGATAATAATTCTGCTCGAGCTTGGATATAGAAGATAGACAACTATTTGGCTCTTAAGCCAATGGCTGAAGAAGAAGCGATTAAATTCGCTACGCTACACCTAGATGGGGTGGCGCATGAGTGGTGGTACCATGGCCTAGTCACCTTGGGTCATGGGTCTATCACTAGCTATGATGAATTCACCAATAGACTCATTGAGAGGTTCGAGAAGGACCCAGAAGTGCATTTTAGGGAGTTGGCACAGTTGAGGCAGTGTGGCACTGTTGATGCTTACATAGTTGAGTTTCAAAGACTTTCAATTATGGTCACTGGAATCACTGAGAGAAGATTAGTGATCCTATTCAGCGAAGGATTGATGGAGCCACTCAAGGGTTGGATCAAAGCTTTTGATCTACCGTCCTTACAAGAAGCAATGAAGAAAGCTAAAAACATGGAGTGGGCTGCTCCCAAAGCAAAGTTCCATTCCAAACCATCATTTCACAAGGGGGATAGAGGGAAGAAGTTTCATCAAAAGCCTTACCATAAGGAGTTTAAACAGCAGAAACCTCATGGCACAAGATTGGATCCAGAGACTATCAATGAACTCCGAAGAAAGGGGTTATGTTTTCGGTGTAAAGAAAAATGGTCTCCAGAGCATGTTTGCCCAAAGGGAGTCAAATTTCACCAGATTGAGTACTATTCAGCTGGTGAAAGTAATTCTGATTTTTCAGACCAGCAGTCTGATCCCGAAGATAGTGAAGTGGAAAGAGCTCCAGAAGAGTCCGAAAGTGAAAAAGAAAGTGGTGGTACATTGGCTCAACTTTCGAGCTTCCAAAAGAATGAGTCTTTCAAGGTTCGTGGGATGATCAAAGGGCAGCGTATTGTTGCTTTAATTGACACTGGAGCAACCCATAACTTCATAGACAAAGTTGTGGTGGCAAAGAAAGAGTTGCAAACAAAAGATTTTGAAGGTTTCAGAGTTATGGTTGCTGATGGGTTTCACATCTCATGTACCAAGAGGATTCCCAACATGTCAATGCAATTGGGCAATTACGAAGTCAAGGATGACTTCTATGTGGTTAATATTGGAGATATGGATGTTGTCCTTGGCATTCAGTGGCTGCGATCTCTTGGAGAGATCTCTTTAAATCTGCAAACCATGGAACTCAAATTTCAATCCGATGGAAAGAAGGTGGTGTTGAGAGGAATGTCAAATGGTGGCCCTCGGATTGTGTCATTCAAGAGGATGGCAAGGTTGATACGTAATGACCAAGTGGAGTGGGTTGCGGAGTGCATGATTCTTCCAGCTAGTCCAGCTAAAACGAAAATAGAGTATCCTCCAGATATTCAGTGTTTACTCATCAAGAAGAGTAAAGTGTTTGCTGATTTACCCCCTGGACCACCCCCTGATCGAGGGTCAGAACACATCATAGAGCTCAAGGAAGGGGCTAAACCGGTGATCACAACTCCATAACGGTATCCGAAGAGGCAAAAGGATGAGATCGAGAAGAATATTCAAGAACTCTTGGAGATGGGTTTCATACGCACAAGCAAGAGCCCCTTTGCATCTGCAGTGGTTCTTGTGAAGAATAAGGATGGTACCATGCGCATGTGTGTGGACTATCGTGCTTTGAATCAAAGCACCATAAAAAACAGATACCCCATACCCAGAATAGATGAGCTCATTGATGAGCTACATGGGGCCAAGTTCTTCTCAAAGATTGATCTGAGATCGGGTTACCATCAGATTCGCATGAGGGGATCTGATGTGGAGAAAACAGCTTTCAGATGTCACTATGGCCATTTCGAATTCTTAGTCATGCCATTTGGGTTGACTAACGCTCTGGCTACCTTCAGTCTTGCATGAATCGTGTTTTTCAAAGTCAGTTAAGGAGGTTTGTGTTGATATTTTTTGATGACATTCTGATTTACAGCAAGATTTGGGAAGATCATCTTAAGCACTTGGAGGAAGTGCTTAGTATCCTGGAATCTGAGAGTTTGTTCGCAAAAGCTTCCAAATGTGAATTTGAGATGGAGGAGTTACTGTACCTTGGCCACATAATCAGTGCTGAGGGAGTGAAGGTGGATCCGGCAAAGATCAAAGCAGTAGTTGATTGGCCACCTCCTGAGAGCTTGACTCAGTTGAAAGGTTTTTTGGGTTTTTGTGGTTTTTATCGGAGATTCATAAAGGGGTATTCACATAATGCTGCTCTTACTGATCTCACCAAAAAGAGAGCCTTTGCTTGGTCAGAAAAGGCTCATTGTTTTTGATAAGTTCAAGAAGATCATGAGCTCATGTCCAGTTTTGGCTATTCCGGATTTCTCCAAGCCATTCGAGCTGCAATGTGATGCATCGAGTGAAGGAGTGGGGGCTGTCCTGATGCAAGACAAACACCCTATCGTGTTTGAGAGCAAAAAATTACGGGGTGTTGAAAGGACATATTCAATCTATGACAAAGAAATACTTGCCATTATGCATGCATTAGCCAAGTTCAGGCAGTACTTGGTGGGGAACAAGTTCGTGGTTAAGACTGACCACAATAGCCTCAAGCATTTCATGCACCAGAAAGACCTAAATGAGAGGCAACAGAAATGGGTGAGTAAGCTTCAAGCTTACGACTTTGACATTGAATATGTCAAAGGGAAAAATAATATCGTGGCCGATGCTCTCTCCAGGAGACCTCATCTCAACTCATTGTGCGAGCTTATTGCAGATTGGAGAGACATGTTGCTTGCTGATTATGCTAAAAATCAGTTCGCAACCAGCATTCTTGAGGGTACTTTTCATGATGAAAGGTACAAGATGGTTGAGGGATTGATACATTATAAGGGAAGAATCTTCTTGGTGGCTGATTCTAAGCTGAAGAAGAAGATTCTTTTGACTTTTCATGATATTCCAGTAGCTGGTCACCAAGGTTTTTTCAAGACATATAGGCAAATCCGAGAAAGGTTTTCTTGGAAGGGATTGAAAGGAGAGGTACAACGCTACATTCAAGAGTGTTCTGTTTGTCAAGCGAATAAAAATGAGCATACATTACCAGCCGGTTTGCTACAACCACTTCCTATTCCCAATCAAAAATGAAAAAGTATCTCGATGGACTTCATCACAGGGTTGCCCAAGGCCCAAGGGAAGGATTGTATTTATGTAGTGGTGGATAGGCTAACCAAATTTGCTCATTTCTTCGCCATTACCAGCACTTTTTCTGCAGCCCAAGTTGCAGATCTGTTTTTTCGAGAAGTGTTTAGGCTACATGGGTTGCCAAAGAACATTGTGAGTGATAGGGACAGCAAGTTCTTAAGTACATTTTGGCAAGAAGTCTTCAGAATGAGTGGTACTGTGCTCACCCCAAGCACTAGTTACCATCCCCAAACAGATGGGCAAACAGAAGTGGTGAACAAGTGGTTGGAAGGCTACTTGAGAAATTATGTGTCAGAACAGCAGAGAGCTTGGGTCAAGTGGCTGCATTTAGGCAAGTACTGCTACAACTCTACTTTTCATATGTCAATTAAGATGTCTCCTTTCTTGGCACTTTATGGGTATGAAGCACCTAGTTTTGCAGATTTGGTGACAGCAAAGCACCCCTAGCCAAGGATTTGTTGCAGCATAGTCAAGACATAATGAAATCTTTGAAGGATAATTTGCAAATTGCACAAAATTAGTAGAAGTTGTATGCTGATCAGAGGCGTGTTGAGCGTTCTTTCGAGGCTGGGGATATGGTCTATCTTCGTTTACAACCATATAGACAGTCTACTCTCAAGAAGAGTGGAGCTGAGAAGCTCAAACCTCGCTTCTATGGGCCATTTAGGGTCATCAAAAAAGTTGGGGCAGTAGCTTATGAATTAGAGCTACCTTCTGATAGCAGAGTGCATAACGTCTTCTACGTGTCTCGCCTCAAGAAGGCACTTGGACATAATGTGGTTGCTTCATCACAGTTGCCACCGTTGGATGAAGAGGGACAGTTGGTTCTAATTCCAGAGGAGATACTTGATGTCAGAGAACGCTCTTTGAGGAAAAGAACCATCAGAGAATACCTAGTAAAGTGAAAGAACCTGCCTATGGAGGATGCAACTTGGAAAAATGATGAGATATTGCAGCATCCTAGTTTGCGATTGCTTGAGGACAAGCAATCTTGGGAAGGGCGGACTGTAATGTCCCCTTCTCAAACTTGATCTTCACAATGACCGTTGGCCTTTTTCTGGAAACCCGAAAGCTAGTCGGAAGGTACAAATTAGGGTTTCCTAGTTTTGAGGATGTCTTTGCTCGGAGTTGGTGATTTTGATGGCGGATTCTTTCTGGGTTTTCTGAAAGCTTCGCGGTAATATGTTTTACTTGGCACACAGAGCACTTTCAGGGACTTTCTATTTTTAGTAAGTTCGGGATTGGCACCGGAACGAGGATTTTAGAGTGGAGTTGGATTCGTCTTGTCAAGACCTTTTCAACGAGCTATAGATCATTGGTTTCCGACATCATCTTGGTCTCCGTTTTAAAGTCCATAAATTAAACATTATTATTTAATTTTGGACCTTGGTGCCTAGGCTCAACGACTTAATGTTGAGGTTGAAAAAAAGAATTAAAGAGGATTATATTATTTTCCCTCTCATGTTTTATCCCATATACAAGAGGATTTTAGAGACTCCCAGTTGGAAAAGTATAAAAGGAGGAAGAGTGCTCTCATTTCAGGATCTTTTGTCTACTACATTGTTATGCTGCCGTATTGGCTCTGGAATCGCTTCGAGGAATGAAGGCCTCCTAGCTCGGGCATCGCTTCATGTTTGCAAGATAACATCTAGTGGTGATTCAGTCTTTGTGAGTTGCATTTAGTTGTGCATTGTTCTCAGCTTATTGCATTGGTAGTTTTATTTGGCATATTAGTGTTTTCAGCTTATTGCATTCTTGGTACAGCAGATCCGTATTTTAATCATAAATCAGAAAATACCAAAAACAGTGTTCTAGGTAATAGCCCATTGTCTTTGCTAGGCTTGGGCGCCACTATCCTCAAAGTGGTAGAATTTATAGAATTCGCATTAATTTTTAAAAAAAATTGCCCCTTTCAGTTGGCTGTACATTCCAGATTTGCATTAAAATTCGTGCATTAATTATTGGTTGCATTTTTGGGTCTATTTTGGGTGATAGTTTGGGCGCTATCATAAGAAAAGTATTGTGCATCAGAAATCAGGTCAATTGAACAAGTTTTTAGTGAGATATGAGCATCTGAGCAATTCCATAGATTGCTGG
The DNA here is from genome assembly GCA_037957365.1 of Torreya grandis. Classification (NCBI taxonomy): domain Eukaryota; kingdom Viridiplantae; phylum Streptophyta; class Pinopsida; order Cupressales; family Taxaceae; genus Torreya; species Torreya grandis. The sequence goes on along the minus strand of JARHVA010000012.1, from coordinate 8,086,372 downwards.
TTATTTCTTTTAAGAGCAAATTTGTATCAGAAATCAGAAATTATTGTATTGCTCTTTGAATGAATTATTGTTTGGGCATGACTATCCAAGACATGGGTAGTACTCTATGATGTAATGCTAATTTTTCAGCTTCTTAAGACATTGACAGGCGAATCCTTCTTATTTTGTAAAGCTAACAGTAGTACTGGCAGTCATTCTTTGCTTATTCAAATCTGGTTGTAATTCTGAGTTTCAATTAAAGTCATTGTAATAGTTATAGCTCTGCCCTATGGTAGCTACTTTCCCTCTTTGGGTTAGCAAGCACATTCTGGGTGTTGAGTAGTTCCATCTTTCAACATTTCTCTTTCAAGCATTGTTATTGTAATACTCCGTCATATCGTCGCCTCAACTCCATATTGGATTGGGTAGCACATACTTGGTGTTGAGTTTTTTAAGTACTGTTAATTTTATTACTTCACCATATGGTCGCCTCAACTCCATCTCGGATTGGGTAGCACATACTTGGTGTTGAGTTCTCTTTCAGCAATTGTAGTAGAAGACCCTCTGACCATATGCTCGCCATCATCGGCGCCATTCTTGGTTAGAGTTCATTCTAGTTCTGTTTCTGCATTTAGATCTTCTGACCAATGCTCGCCATCATCGGCGCCATACTGGTTAGAGTTATTTCAATACGTTTGGGTTTATCTTTTAACCTTAACGAGTACTTGATTGTAATGTTGTAATCTAATAATTGAAAATCAAAGAAAAAATTGGCTCGGATTATTTCATTAAATGAGTCCTTTCCTCTTATATCTTTCTTCCAAGCGTAGCGCCCAATTTGGAGGGAAGAGTTAATTTAAAAATATTGAAAGGAACTCCTTATAATTTCACTTTAGGCCTTAAGTGCCCATGACCCTTAAAAGGCCCCAACTTCAGTGGAATTTATAACATAAAGTGCTTTTTATTTTAATTGCCTTTATTTTTAAGTATTTAAAAATACTTTTTACTTTAGCAATAATATTATTTACTCTTCAAAAAATAGGGACATTACAAGCAGCAAGAAAAATGACAACGCTAACCTCCTCTTGTCAAGCACCAAGGTAAAAACAATGCCACTAAGCACTCAGATCTGAAAAGCAAGTAGAAAAAGGCCTGGGGAGCAAAATTCATCATAGAAGGTGCCGATAAGAGCCTCAAGCACCAAAACTCCAGTGCCAAAATCAAATTAACACATTCCAACAGATTTCAACGTTGTTTTCTCTACTTCCAACGCCCTCTCTCGTTGGTGTTGATCAGATGTTTTACATAGCAGTCCTTCCAACACAACAAAGAACGCAGATCTGGTGCCAAACTCAGTTTAGATCCAATGCTAAGCAAGAAGGCAGATAGGGAAACTCCACGCAACAGACTGGGATGCCAAGGGCAAAAAATGATGCTAAAGGCAAAAACTTTCCAGCACTTGTTAGCAGAAAATGATGCCATAGGTTGGAGCATCAAAACATGACGTTAAGTTGCTGGTCCACGTCAAATCCATGGCAGAGAGTTTGATCACAAAGTGCAGATCTGGAAAAAGATGCCAGAAATTGGAAAAGGATGCCACTCTCCTTGCCAATGCCTTTATGCAGGTTTGAAAACTCAAAACAAAGATCTCTCCTTTTCTGCAAAAGAGGCATTTCTCCTTTGTGAGCGTTGGAATCTCAAAACAAAGATGACGCCAAGTGAAAAATATAAGATGCCACTTGCAGATCTCTCCTCCTTAGAAGATCCTTGGAGAACGACACCAAAAATTATCCTAAAAACAATAGATCCAACACCTTAGTCCACACCACAGCCACATCCTAGATCTTCAATGCAGTCCATAGAAGAGTAGGTCAGTGATCTCAGACAGACTGTTGATTCGGTTTTGGCATAAGTATATCTTGGCTTATAGATCTGCAACCAAAATCATGCAACAAATGCAAACGAGATCCACTGATACCATAGATTTTGCAGAAAAAGATCCCTACAATTTTTTTCGGTCGCTTTAGAAAACTACCCCAAAAAGTTTTGTAAACCTCTACAAATTGCCTCACAAATATGCAAATAAACTCTAGATTTCAAAACAAAGCTTACAACATAACAAATCAGACAATCGTGAACACGGATCAACGCTCTGATACCATAAAATAATTTGCCAAGATCTCCGTATCAACGAATGGCCATGGTGAAGTGATCATGTGAGTCAAGCAAGCACACATCACACTATTGAAAGCAATTGAAACCATCAAACGAGAATATTGCACAAAAATATTGGATTCAAGAATGGAGATGAATTGCTTATATAAATATTCAAAGTTCACAGCTCTCAAAGCTGTCACAACTCACAACTAAGTAGCTCAGCAATCTATAATACACAGAAAAACAATAGCTCTCTGACTCACTGAATTAGTACTGCATTAAAAATGAAATGGGAGAGAGGTGCATATATAGGTTGGAGAGAGAAAGATACATCACATTCTTGTGAATGTGGGACTAATCTTCCCGAGTAACCCAAATGACCTCTAGAGCCTTAAGCAATCTAATACAACCGTGGAGGCAAAACACAACAGGAAAAATGCCTACACCAATATCAGTTAATTTTTGGACAAGTTATTGGTTGGAATTCATCTATAAAACCCTATTATTGTGGCATCTAGAGTTTCTTGAATTTGACAAGGGTTTTGAGCTTATTTTGCAAACTAGGGTTTGTTGATTGCATTTTTAGAATTGTGTAATTTAGAGAAAAAGCCATTTTGTATGAAATCATCCCATTTGGGGACATTACACCATTTTAGGCATACTACATTTGGCAAGATACAACATCCAAACTTTAACTAAATATGGATATGGCAAGATGTGGTAACTCAAGCATGTTTTGGGTGTATATTGTTCATATCCAAATCAAGTATGCCAATATACATGCCAGGTGAGAGGGGAGAAGGGGAACTTTCCATATTGATGTTATAGAGTGAAGGAAATATAGATAAAAGAAGAATAGAGGTAGGATTTTGCTTTACCTAGCAGTTGAGCAGATTCATTTTTGATTGTTAGTTTACTCATAGTAATTGCAATGTTGGGATATTTCCCTTGATCCAAACCACAGTGCCTAGGATGGTGGTTAGAGAACAACCCTATATGTTAGCTAGAAAACTACGGGTTATAGAACATGCAATGGAAAACTATTACAGAAGTGAACTAAAACACATTCAGATGCGGAATATTTGCAGATAGATGCAACTTATATTCAATGATAAAGATAGGGTATGGTATATAGGTGTGCAATGTTTGGCAAGGCTAAGAATGGAGATTCTTGTGATCAAACAGGGGGAAACACTTCCTAATTGACTTGCCTAGATTGCGATGAAAATACATATGACCATTAGATGTTAGATACTTAGGGCATGCTAATGTTCTTCTTATGATCTTTGGTGATGATCCCCTCAGGGTCAAATGGATTACAATATATACATCATTACAAGAAGGTAGTTACAAAAGGGAACGGTCGAAAAATGGTTCATCTCTGTTTGAGGGACGATTCACCTTTTTGCAGGTGTGATGGTTGGACTTGTGGCATCATGATATACCAACAAATATTTTGACATGGCGGGAATCAGGGAAGGGCCACTTGGTGTGCCACGAAGCAACAGGAAGCTACTTTGTGACTATTGAGTTTGAATAGTCCTATGCAGCATTGAAAAACTATGTAGAATGTCGGAAGGTGTTTCGCAAGCAAGCAAGGTACCGCAAGGCTGCATGGGTGGCACAAAATGTTGTGAGGCAAGGGAGCACAAGATCCTTATAATAAGCATGCAGATTATCTGGACTATGCATGGATCATTCTCCCTTTCTTGAGGAGCGATGGCCCTTATTACGTCTTCGGTCAGCTGTGGGAACTAAACCTGAAGTTGTTGAAGGTTGTAGCAATTAGATTGATCAATGTATTGTCCTACCTTGACCACTCTAAATAATTGATGTCTACCTTAGCATGTTCATGTCGTTGTGGCTTCAACAATATGATGCTTTAGCATTGTTTGTGAGTGCTCAAGATTCAAATCTGAAGGATGCTAAGTTGTTGTTGGCTCAAGAAAAGGTGGAAAGTATGGCTTAAGGAGTTCCACATTGAATATTGGACGTAGACCCAACTACTATGGAATATTAAGGAAGAATGTGTTCTCTCTAGCTGCGGGCAATATGTTGAAAGGACCATAGCATAGAGGCTTGATCTTCTTATGAACTCATGAGGTGTGTGATGTGCATCATGACACTCTTTATACTTGTACTATTGACATGAAAGTATCTGCTCAACATGCTAGTGAACATGTTGGATGTGCCACATAAACTTTTGTGCCTTGTCCAATTCATTTTCTTGTATGTGTGACTCTATGCCTGCTAGCACATTGTGGGATATGTCTAGAAGTGCCGTTGGTTGGAACCCAAGACATGTTTGGAAAGGGCTATGCCTTGTAGAACTGTGAAGAGCTTTGTTGTAGGCATGCTGAATGTAAAGCAAATTGTCATCTCAAGAGCAGGGGCATGCATTTTTTGTACATGCACCGCAAATGGAAAAGTGTGTGGTTGACAACTTTAGTTTGCTCATTTGTCTGTGGATGAAATGTTGTAGACCTTTACAATTGTGTACCCATCATCTCCCACAAAGCATGCCAGAAGTGATTGATAAATCATGGGTTGTGATCAGACACAATGGATGTTGGCAGTCAAAAGTGAACCTAAACATGATTGAAGAATGAGTACTTGGTTTCTAGTATGTTGATGCTCTTCTTGCAAGCAACCGTGATAACCATCTTTGAAAACCTTTCCATTACATTGAACATTGAGTCATTCTAGTGCTTTGTCATAAGTAATCTAGTCATGAAATTTGTGCTAGTAGATTCCAAAGGCTTGGATGGAATTGGAAAAGGTATGTAAAGTCCTAACTTCCTATTTGTGGACTTGGTGATTAAAAGTTTTGCTAAAGCGCTACCAGTGTCTTGGTAATGCCAAAGATGTTGTCTTGGCATAGTGCGCATTCCAGATGAATCATTCGCGAGGTGCACCCTCAGGACCACAAATCTGTCCAAGCTTGTAGAGAAGCTTGTTGGACATGTGGAAATCTCGAACCTATTCGCCTTGTGCAAAGGCAGTATGGGATTCTACGAAGTCATAGTTTGTTGAGTAGAGACATACGTAGTCAAAGAAGTTGTGGTCATGCGTGTCAAGCACCGTGCTGAGTGCTTGCACTGGAGGGATGATAAGGTAATTTGCTGCCTTGTCATTTCCCTTCTAGCGCTTGATCCCCAAATGGATTTTCTGCAAGTAAATCATCCACTTCATGTGGCAAGCATTCTCCAGCTTTCTCTATGTATGTAAAAACTGAATTATGATCAAAATGGATGATTATATCCTTACCAAAGATGTAGTGGTGTCATTGCTTAATTGCTTGAATGACAGCATACAACTCTTTTTCATAGGTGTAGTGCTAAACCGTGTCTTTGAATGTCTCTAGATGATAGGTGACTGAATGTCCATGTTGTGTGAGTATTGCACCAAGTGCAAAATTTGAGGCATCAGTTTGAATCTAAAAGGATTAGACATTGTCAGGGACTGTTAAAATAGGTTTTGCGCATAGATCCTCTAATGCATGTTGTTGCATAGGTGTCCAATTGAATGTTGCATTGGCTTGCATGATTTGGCTGAAAGTCCATGATATGTGCGAAAAACTAAGGACAAACCTGCGGCAGAAGTTCTTATTTCCAAGAAAACTCCTCAACTCAGTGAGATTGTGCTGAGTTGGCCAAGCTTGGGTTGCTTTGATCTTCTTTGGATCTACATGGATACCTGCACATTTGATAATGTAGCCCAAACACTAAATATGCACATGCCAAATGTACACTTGGCCAAGTTGGCTAGCAACTTGTGTTTCACAATGTGTCCAAGATGCATGCAATGTGCTCTACATGCTCCTCCAAAGTCTTGCTAAAGAGGAGGATGCCATCCAAGTAGACAATAATGAAGAATTTGTGAAAGGCCAAAGTATGTCATTCATCATGTGCATGAATTTTAAAGGCACATTGGTCAAGACAAAAGGTATAAACAACCATTTGTTCAATCCCTCTTTGGTATTGATTTTTGTCTTCAGGATGGATTGGTAGTTGATGATAACCTAACTTCAGGTCGATCTTGGTGAATTATTGTGTGCTTTAGAGTTGGTCCAAGAGGTCATCAAGGCACGGTAGTGGATGCGAGTTCTTCACCGATATCTTGTTGAACACACGATAGTCAATGCACAAGTACCATGTGCCATCTTTCTTTGGCACAAGGACTATTGGGATACCATAAGGAAAAGAGATTGGTTAGATCTTGCCTTGATCAAGAAGTTCTTGGATTTGGCGTCAAACTTCATCATTCTTTCAAATGGACTTGCAGTACAATGGACTGTTTAGAAGAGGGGATCTGGGAAGCAAATCGATCTTATAATTTACTACGCAACGTGTTGAAAGACCCTTTGGCTCTTCAAAGACATATTTGTATTGTCGTAGTAACTTGTTGAGTGTTGTTTTGACAATGATTGTGTGGAATGGCATGCTTCCAATGCTCATTTTCTTGGATGCGCAAGTGATTTTAGATGAACCATGAGTAGCATGAACATCTACGTGTGCGAAATGAGCTTGCGGCATTTTTTGGCAGAGACCAAAGTGAGTTTGGTCTTTTGAGGTGACTCAAGAATGTTAAAGATGAGGTATTTGACATGCATGGTCCATTGTTGTGGCTTAGCTTGATATGTACCATTTTGGTGAAATGAATATCGTTTCTTGTGTAGAATGTTGCAGAACTCTAGTCGCATGATGTGTGATGTCCCCATTTTTATATAATTTTAATAATTAATAAAATTGCTCAAAAAGTGATTTTAATCATTCGAAAATACAAGGCAATTAATTTATTATTAAAATAGAACTATATTGGATAATTATTCGAATTATAGGAAAAGTGGTTTTAACCATTTAAAAAATTAAGGTAATTTTAATGATTATTCTAAGGGACTTTATAATTAATAAATTCCCTAAAAAACGATTTTTATCACTTTAATTATTAGATCATTTTGATTAATTATTTACATGAGGACCTAATTATTTAATTTGCCAAAAAGTAATTTTAATTACTAATTTATTAAGGCAAGTTACTTAATTGATTCAAAAAGACCTAAAGTGAAATTAAAAAGAATGTTGGCTTAGGAAATAAAGTAAAAAAAAGGAAAAGATATTATAAAAACGGCAAGTGAGGCTTATGAAGTATTTTACCTCCCCAAGGTGGTTCGCCCCTCTTTGGAAGGTACAAATACAAGGTGAAGATCACAATTGAAGATATGTTGAATTTTGATAAATTGTTCTTCATGCTTGAAGAAACTATTGGGATGTATGCCCAATAGAAGTTCGTTACTTTGGTGTTGATCAATCTAAAAAATGTGTCTTTTGACACCACCTTTGTTAAGGAGATCTTGTTTTCGCCCTAGAAATGGGGCAATTTACTTTGAGGAGTTTGTGTGAAGTTTTGTGAGGGTTTTGAGGTTCATTTCTTGCAAGTTAACCTTGCTAAATATTTATCTTATTTTTGCAAGTGGAGCAAACCACTTTGGAAACTTCGATCAAAGGTTTGGAGGCCTCTTTTGGTCTATTATATGCAAATTAAATATTCTGATTTTATTTGCTAATTTTTTGCATGTTGGCGTGAAGTATTGGAGGAATTTCATGAAGGGTTTGAAGCTCCAAATCCATAGAAAATTAAATAATAATTTTCAGAATTATGATTTAATTATTTTGACAAATTTTGAAGACTTTTTCGCTTGCAGAAGGCAAGATTTCACTCTCTTATTTTTTTGCTAATTTTTCTGCACTTGACAAGTTGGGCGATTGGCTTGGAGAGCCATTTTTTGCCATTTTTATGCCCCAAAAGGTTCGCTGTATTTTTTCGGTATTTTTCAGGCACTTGTGATTTTTGGCAAAGGTTTGAAACAGAAAAACATTCAAAAGAACAGCTGTATTTTTGAAATTAAATCAAAATTTTCAGCTATCAAAAAGTGGCATTTGAGCTTAAAAAATTTGGCAAAAAGGGTACTTGTTTCATGTATTTAAATTTCTGATTATTTCTCCAAGTTTTCAGTTAATTTTGGGACAAGTTATTGTCTTAAATTCATCTATAAAACCCTACTATGGTGGCGTCTAGGGTTTTTAGGGCTTGACAAGGGTTTTTTGAGTTTATTTTATAAACTAGGGTTTGTTGATTGCATTTTCAAAATTGTGGAATTTAGGGGAAAACCCCTTTTGTATGAAATCGTCCTATTTGGGGACATTACATGATGCACAAGGGATTGTGTCCTTCATAGGCTTGACTGCATACTTGAAAGTGCGTTGTCATTGCACTTGAATTTCTTTGTTTGTTGTAGCCATCTTAGAGAGTATGGCCAAGGATGTGCTTCAATGGTAAGACCTAGATGTTGGATTGCATCTTGTGCAATGATATTCTTTTGGCTCACACTATTGGTGATGACATTAAGGAGCTGAACTGGTCCCAACACCAGGAGTGGAAGAGGTGTTTTCAGTCTTTCAAAGTGTCGGTGGTAGAGGTGTTGCCACTTAGACAAGTAGCATCTAGATCAATGTTTTCTACTTGCACTAGACCTGATGTAGATTTCACAATCAGTGATTATTGTGCAAGCTTGTGCAGTGTCAATGGCACCACTTGTCACCTTGGTTCTTCTTGCCTTTGTCTGATGTCGAAGTTGTTGGAGCCTTCTGGGGTTGCACAGTTGATTTTTGTTGCTCCTCTCTGCATGGTATGTTCATCTTTTGCATATGGGCTTTTGATTTTGTGTCGAGCACACATTGGCTCTTGCACATGGTGGTGGATGAAGAGGAAATCTTCTACTTCATCTTGGCCTTGGCCTTGATTTTGCCAGTGTTGTGGTATGCTTGCCCCAATGTGTCGGAATTCAATAACTCCAACTTGGAGCGAATATAAGGTAAGAGTCAGCTGATGAATTTCAATACCTTATGTTGCTCTAGTGTATTCTCGTGTAGACGTGTAGTTTAGTCATGGAACTAATTGGTGTAGTCTTGAATTGATTGCTCCTTATGATGGTACAACTGTTGGAACTTCATTTACTTATCCTCAGTGTTTGAGGGGATAATCCTCCTACATAGCACTAATAAATGAAATTCAAGTCTCAATGGGCTCAAAATATTTCTTGTGCTGCATGTTGAAGGTTTGCCACCAATGGGACACTGAAATGGACATCTTGAACGTTGCGAAGGTGATCTTCTCCAAGTCACTGAAACAATTGACCTAGAAGTAAGCTTCAAGTTTTTGAATCCAACTATCCAACGTTGTGGCATCGATTTTACCTTAAAACACTGGAATGCCAAGAATGACTTGAACTTTGAAAGGGATTTGATGCTAAAACGGTGGATGTTAGGTTATGCAAGAGTTTCTTGCGGATCAAGTTGTATCATGAGTTCATGAAACTAGCCAAAGGGTTTGGTGCTCCACTCCTTGAGGGCATCTTGAATGAGTTTTTGGATGTTTGGGGATGCCTCAAAGAATGTTTTTTGGGCGTCAGCTATCTTACTCTTGCTATGGCATTCTCCCTGATAATATAAAATAACACTGAGTAGATGCCCTTTTTGCTGCTAGGCTCACGTGTTTACAAGCATATGAAAGCTCTTTCTTTGATACCAATTATTTGAACCATGGGGCCCAGGATGGAATCTCAAAGGACAACCATGTAACTAGGTTAGCAAACTATGATTTATAGAACATGCAATGGAAAACTATTATAGCAGTAAACCAAAACGCATTTGAGTGTGGAATATTTTTAAACTAATGCAACTTCAATTCAATGAGAAAGAATATGGTATGGTACATAGGCATACAATATTAAACAAGGCTGAGAATGAAGATTCCCGTGATCAGAAATGGGGAACCACTCACTAACCGATTTGCCTAGATTGCCATGGAAATATAAATGAGCATTCGATGTTTTGTATTTAGGGCATGCTAACATCTACTTATGATCTTTGGTGATGATCCCCTCAGGGTCGAATGACTTACAATACATACATCATTACAAAAAGGATGTTATAGAAGGGAATGGTTACTAAACGGTTCATATTTTGCCCGAGTGATAGTTCACAGTCATGCAGGTGTGATGGTTGGACTTTTGGTGTTGTGGTATACCAACAGATGTTTTGACGTGGTGTGAACGTGGGAAGTGCCACTTGGCATGCTATGAAGCAACGAGAAGCTACTATGTGGCTGATAAACTCAGATAGTCCTACATGGCATTGGGAAATTGTATGGTATGCCATAAGGCACCAAAAAAGTGCACAAGGGCATCGTAAGGTTGCGCAGGTAGCATGAGATGCCACAAGGCCAGGCAGCACAAGGTCCTTTAAATAAGTGCACAAATCATCCTTTTCCAAAATTAAACCTATGTGGATTTGTCTTTAAGAAATCAATAATCATAACTTTGATTTTGTCACTATAGCAAGGAGCTTCAATATAGAATTAATTAGTTGGCAAGCTTTTAACATTACTTGTAGATGCATTGATGGCTACACCTTAGCTGATCATGTTAAATGTGCCCATTCCCTTGAAAAACATTGTTCCCTATATAATATATGATGCATATTGCATTCAAGAAAGTACCCATTTTAATCCTTAATTTTTGAATTTTTGAGTTTTAGAAATTTCTAACAATTATGTTTTCCCACGTTTTACTTAATTTGTAGAGACCAAGCAAATACTATGATTAGAATGTGGGTCGTGTGGAAGTTAAAAATTCCATAACATGACAAGATAGATTTGATTGTTTGGTACATATCAATTGCCTAATCCATTCCATACTCCAATAGTGGTAGAATATGTGATTTTGTTGTAACTACTATGCTTAAGTAGAAAAGCCCCTGGAAAAAAATGTGGGCAGTTTTTTGATTAAAAACATACACAGCTTTTTCCAGAGGCTCTTCTACTTAAGCATATTAGTTACAACAATATTACATATTTGACTACTATTGGAGTATGGAATGGATAAAAAACCTGCACATAGTTTTTTTCCAGACGCTCTTCTACTTATAATTATGGACTGTGAATAGATCAGATCTATAGCGTATATGTTAATCAAGGAACAATGCCTAATTCGTAATAAAATTTGTAAATTAATCAATATTTCTATGATCCGATAGTTAATATGCTACCAGATAGTAAGTAATACCAATAACTTTGTTAATCGCCACGGTATCACCAATACTAATCCGATAATGTCCTCTGAAGAGTGGTCTGGACTAAGAGGATCCTATTGAATCATCCTGGGGGAAAGAAAATGGGACCTCCTTGCAATGACTCTCCTAGATGAGTGCCTTGCGGAAGAAAGAAATCTAGTAATATGCATCTTTCTGCGACGTTTGAGTTGGGAATGAGGAAAAGTGGCTTCCTTCTATGCCATGTGCAGGGATCAGTCAGTTGAGGTGGAGGTGGTTTCACACAAAGGGATCATTCTCACTGATCTACCACTATCTATGCCTGTTACTTTTGCAAGACGTTTGACATTCCCAAGGCTAAGATAGGTCGAAAGGATTAGGTAATCAAATTGTTGGACTTGGATTGTTCTGAACATTTATTTTTCCTGTGTGTTAGGACCTATAGTTAGGTTTTTGGGTCATGAGAATATGTACGTTAGTTTCTTTAATTTTTATAGCGTCAGGATCATTCATATGTTCTTTACTTCTTGAAGTTAACTCCTCTCATTTATTTTAGATTATTCTCCTCTTAACTCAACTCTTTGAGAGGTGTCATCTCTTATGAGACATCACTCAAAATATTTACACACCTATTTATAGGTGATCATTTATACATAGAATATGAGGAATTTGTCGTATGTAGATTTGGAGTGATCTTCTTGCATCCATCTTGTGAGAGAGATTTGTGTGAGACTTGCAACTTTATTAATAGAAGGAAACCTTGAGTGGGAAATTTCTCTTGTTTAGTGCAGTGATTTTCATCTTTTCCATCTGCAAATTTCTTATAGTCCTGACATGTAACTAATAGGAACATATCTTCAACTAGTAGAGGGGGATCCTAAGGTCATGTGACCAACGTCATCATGTACAGTTTGGATGGACAATGAGACCATTAGTAATTTTAAAGTAATGCTTGGATAGAAGGCGCTCTTAGGGCTGAGAGATAATGTAGGAGAAATCCAGGTTATTTGGATAAATTGTTGATAGATATCCTCCTTGATCTTGCCATAATCAATGAAGTACTTGAATTTGTAAAGATGGGATAAAATCCTAAAGAATCTTTCATTGGAGCATAATGCTTTGGAGTCTTTCAACACATCCCAAATCAAACTAGCCCCAAACCGCGGTCTAAGCCATAAAGCACTAAGTTGTTCAAATTTTAAATAAAAAAGTTGAAAATGTATACAAAAGCATTAGCTCTTGAGCACAGAAAGAGAGACATGTCTTACATAGTCATGACCAAGAAGCTAGCTGCAGGTTGAGTGTTGGACCGATAAATTGTATTCCCATTAGGTGTAGATTGTGATGATCTCCACAAACTCCGCTTTGAAGAAGTGAAGTTTGGAGAGAGCACAAAGGGTTTGATGGCTGTGTCAGAGAGTTGGAGTTATTGAAGGCTAAAATAAGGCTATCAACAGAATACTTCATGGACATATGTTGAATTTATTCACCCCCTCCTACCCTTTGAATGCCACATATAAGGAACTTCCAAAAACCATTTTACACACCATGACAAGATCTACTACTCTCTATTGCTCAATCTATCATCACTACACACTTCAGCTATCTGACAGCTGCATTGGCAGGGCTATAGATCACTTTCAAAAATCTCATTTAGGAGTTGTATTTTTCTATTGTGCTTCCCTCTCAGTTCTCTTCCTCACTACCCTAAGTCACTCCACTCGGCACACCAATTAAGGTTCAGTCCAAGAGTTGTTAGTCATCCTACAATAGGGTCATCGGCATCTTCCAGCCATACGCTCTCACATAGCCTTCAAACACTATGATTCAGGTTAGTGGTATTGATGGATCCCATTGGGACTGTTTTTAAGGGCTCTTTATATTAATATCAGGAAAAATTTCCTTTTATTTCTATATTTTTTGCATTACTACTAGTTCTGATCATGGATTGTGCCATGCATGTTAGATTATATTTAGGGTTTCTATTTATGTATTGCAACCATTTGCATGCTCATTTGGGGATGAGGAAATTTGACCTTTGCATCTAATCCTACTTATTTACTTTCAAAAAATGAAAAAGGAGAATACTAGCTAGGTTGTTGTAGATTAGGTTATCGCTGTCCGTATTATATTGCATGCTTTAATATTAATTATTTGCATGTAGCATTGGTAGTATATATTGTGTTTGGTTAGGTTTCAGTCTAGTAAGTAGTGGCAAGAAGACACATCTGCAAATTATAGTAGGCATACATAGAATAAATTATTTTTGTCTTGTTGGAGCATGCAGCATACAGTTACCATTTCTCATTTAAAGGAAATATGGTTATATAAATAACGAAGGTCATGTAAAAATATTCATACATCGACTGTGAATACAAATAATAATAAAATAGACTTCTTATATCCTTTAGTGGTCCGTATTGACTTAGCTTTGAACATATATTGCAGACTGGACAGAAAGAATAGTAAAGCTTGAGAGATTGGCACATATTAAGCCTTAGAGATTCGCTCGGCATTATATGGGAATTACCATCTTGTAGAATCTTCAAACCAGAATTCCATGTTAGCCTTCCATCAATGAAATTTGTACTTTCCCTGCTACTTTGTTTAATTGGTTAGAATGTTGACATGCCTTGTAAACTGCCTTATTTACACAATCCAAAGAAGGTTCAAAAACATTGAATAGTTAATAAAGTTTTAGACAAGCCCATATTGTTAGTGTATTTTAGTTTTCACTTTCATAGTTTACAATCAATTATGTACCTTTGTAATTATAAAAAATATTTTTGTAATTTTGGATTTGTAATTTATCTCTAGAGATCAACTTGATAAGCCGTGCATTAGTGTTGATCCCAAGTTGAGTTCAAGTTTAATTTTGAGAGAGTTTTTAAATTCTGGGCTCTCTCTCTTAATCATGTCACACTTTTTTATATAGAAGGGCACTGAGCCTTTTTGGTTTCAAGTAGAGACAAAACGTAAATTTTTTTGAGACCTAATTTTATGCATTTTGTCACAAAATTTTGTACCATAATACTTCAATGTTTGGTGAGTTAGTTTAGTAGGGTCTGTGCAAGACCATGTTACCGTGTCATTAATATATGGTATTAGTCATTTGTGAGCAAACTCTAAAACCCAAAAAACCATTTCCCCTAGAGCAGATGTTGACTACAAAATTGTATGTCATTAACTATTTAATTAAGGTAGCTCGCAATACAAATACAAAAGCACATTGTGACTTGTTATCTAATTTGGTTCAAATTGCCCAATATGGGCCATAGTTTCAAAACTTGTGGTTAATTGCCAAGAAATTACAAAACTCTTGAGTCAAAAGGCTAGGTGGAAAAATCATGTGCCAATTTTATGTAGAAAACTTGCAAGTACTAGTCATCAGTGAGCAAACTCTAGAACTAAAGCCATTATTTTCCCTAAAGCAAATGTTGACCACAAAATTGTATTTGTCATTAACTATTTAGTCAAGGTAGCTTACGATACAAATACAAAAATTCATTGCGACTTGCTAGCTAATTTGGTTCAAATTGGGCAATATGGTCCATAGATTCAATACTTTTGGTTAATCACCGAGAAACTGCAAAAATCACAAGTCAATATGCCAAGTGAGAACTATTGAAAACTCACAAGTACTAATCATCTGTGAGAAAACTATAAAACTGAAGCAACCATTTTATCTAGGGAAAATGTTTTCCACAAACTTGTATTTGTTGTTGACTATTTAGTCAAGGTAGTTTACAATACAAATACAAATCCACCTTGTGACTTGTTAGCTAATTTGGTTCAAATTGGGCAATACGTGCCATAGTTTCAAAACTTGTGGTTAATCGACAAGAAAATGTAAAACTTGAAGTGTAAGTCAAAAGACCAGGCAAGAAACTTGCCAATTAACAATTTTTTTAATTTTTATTTCAAAATTTTGACTTCAAACGAATAGAAAATATCCCTATGTGCTCTCTAAATTCATTTTTAATGCTTTTTAGTAATATTTTCAAATTATTTAAGTTTTTTTTATGAATTTATCAAAGTTTGCTTTTCAACAATATTTGTTGTGTCGTAAGTCTGATTCAAAATTTTGGGTTGTCGAGTCTAAGATTTTGAACTATGATATGTTTTTTCTTATTTACTTCCACCTTCACTAAAATCCCCTCTTGTGCATCTACGATTTTATCTTGTGCACCCCGTATCTTATCCTCATCTTACCTTGTGTTCTACAGTCCTATTAACTCGAGTGGTTGTAGCCATAGTAGATTGATATGGGTGTTCATAGTGTTTAATTTAAATTTAAATGTCACTTATAATAGACAAGGGTTGTAGCTTATTAAGATGATGTCTAGCACTCATTCATAGAGAATCTCTTGAGCACAAATAGGAATTCTAGAGAGATCAAGCAATCATTAGAGTATTTATGCTCCTTAAAGTTAGTATTTCCCATGGAGCACTTTTGGCACATGACTTAGGGTTTTGTGTTGTTGGGATTGTTTTCAATCATGCAATTAAATATTTTCGACATATTGTGTATTGTTTAGGGACTTGATATTTAGACAAACATTAAAAAACATGCTAACCCACATCACAGACCCCTAAAGAGTTATTATTATATTCAAGCTTCACATTTTGTTGTCGATCTAAAACAAGGAGAAAAAGTATGTTTTATAAGTTAAATGTGTAACAGTGCCACATATTCAAAATAAGGGCGTCGATTCAAATTTGGATCAACAAGGGAAAGATCAAGAAAAGTATTCTATTTCCCTATGTTTTACATGTTTTTATTTACATCGTAAATGTCATTGTAATTAGGTGTGTGATTTATTGTGTTTTACTTATATTTTGCATGCTTTAATTAGAGGTAACCTTTTTATTTGTGTTACATTTTGGTGAACACACAATTTCTTACCTATGTTTAAGATTTTATGGTTGTTGTGCATTATTATTAGTCTCCTATGGTTAATCGCTTGGCATTTAGGTATTCTATAATAAATGCATTAGGGCAGTAAGTCAAAATATAAAATATTCATTTTCTCCCTACATGCACCTCAAATGATCTTATAGCCCACCCCATCTTCTCTTCTCACATTCACATCTATGCGTGTTGTCACCATACCTCTTTCTATTTACCTACATTCTCCTAGCTACTCTATGCTCGCCACCCAGTCTCCCTCCAACAACAAACCCATCCCATTCCATTCGTCATTGGTTGTTTGGAAAATTAAACACAATTGGGTGTCATTGTGTTTCAGTATCTTAAGAGCCATAATGTATCTATTTGAGAAAAAAATCGTAGCTTACACTAGTCCATTGTGCCTACACTTTGCTTGTGCTTTACCTCTTAACCCCTCTCATATCTCGTGCACCAATTCACCTGCACACTCTCACAGTGCCTCTGCCACCCTTACAATCACCCATTTGTTACCTCTAACAATGTCATTTGTTCTTTCTCCCAACACCCTTCCTTCTTCACCTCCTCACCATCTAGGACAATTTAGACTTAAAAGAAGGCAACATCAAAAACTAAATATATATTAAGAAGATTAGGGCTTTTGGAATACCCATGTAAGACAATGGAGTTAGACCATAAACATGCCTTTGCATAATGTAATAGCTTACCATCTAAATGTACTTCTCAAAGACGTCACAAATTCTCCTATGCATGTCATGTTTTCTCAAAATGTTGGACATAGTAATCACTATGATAGTGAGGAAGAAAGTGATAAACTTGATGAAGACTTGAAAACATTAAGATTTACTCTAATAAGTCTACAAGAATGTGTCTTTGGTGTTGTCTTTATCTATGTAAGTCCTCACGATTATAGAAAATCAACTTTTGGCATGAGTGCAACAACTATTAATGGAAAATATGTCAACCTCACACAAAACAAGCTAGAAAATTATGGATTTGGGCTTAGATGTGTAAAAAATGTTGTTTCTCATCAAGAAATTGATTCCTCTATAGAGTATGTGAAAACCCTTGCACCAATTATAGAAGCTAATATTGATTCATATTCATGTTATCATGTTCTATCCAATGTTTCTTCTTTGAAGGTTAAAGATGATAATGATGTGAATGTTAAGATTTTTTAAGATGATTATTAGAATGTAAATGAAAAAGAAAATTATGACCGTGAGGCTTAATTACGTGGTCAAGCTAGTTTTAAGATTCATGATGTCCTTTGCAGAATGCCAATGTGTCATCTTTGAATGATGATAATGTTGATGTGAATAAATACAATGTAGAATATTTTGATCAAATTGTCATATATAGGGAACAAGATATGGACAACTTTAAGAAATATATCTCATGAAACCCTAATGAATTGCTAGATTCATGAATGTAGTGAACAAAGTCACTTGTCAAAGTGAAGCTCCTAGTGTAGTCATTTTCCGAGTTGACACTCAACCCTCTGTTTTTATTTCTATTGCTTCCAACGTTCTTCATGTTGCTTTTATTTCTTCTCAAAATGCTTCTATCCCTTCTCAACATGCTTCTGTTGCTACTCAACACATTCATGGTGCCAAGATTCCTTCTAGTTCTTAACAATATTTTGTTTACAACATTTGTAATGTCCCGTTTAGGACAAAAATTGATAAATTTGGAAATCACTGCAAACCTTGACTAAAATTCTAGATTTCTGAAATTAGTTATTTAAGTACTTATACAAAATTTCCACATGCAATAAATCCTCAAGAAAAATGTCAAATATTCAAAATATTTATTTAAATCAAAACCCTGATTTTTACATCTAATTCAAGTCTGAAAATATTATAAAATAGTATTCAATTGATGGGGAAAAGATTTGAACTTTTCACCAATCGGATATGCTGGAAAGGCCAATCCAAACCCTAAAAACAACTCGCCACAAAGGGGAATTGTTATTGCTAGCCCCATGAAACTTGGTTTGCTACTGATTGATGTTCAAAGTGTAGCCCTACCACTGTGTTCCCCCCTTCCAAGACCCTCCATTGCTTAACTACCACAACTGATAAATCAGATTCACTACCCTTTCTTTGACTTTGAAGTTGAAAGATGATTTTGAAGTCCAACGTGGTCTCTGAATGAGAACACCTGATGAGTATGAAGGGTTTCCATCCTTTAATACTGAAGCGAGGGTTTCCCTCCTCTAAGCTAATTGCTCAAGCAAACGTGCTTTGACAACAAGAAATTTGGTTGACTCATGATCCTTCCCATTAGAAATCTCCACTTCACTTTATACCCTTCTCCCCTCCAAACATCTCCCAAAGACGGGGTTCCAAAAAGAGAGGGAAAAGCAATCTTTCAAAAGGTAACCACTTAAAAAAAAAATCATTAAGCACTGACTTATTTTAAAATTAAAAAGTCTCCTTTTAATATTAAAATTCAAATCACCAAAAGTTGTCGAGATAAATACTTTTTAGCAACTCAAACAAAAGGAACCAAGTTTTCTTTTTTCCAAAGCCTTCCCTTAGCCAAATAGGAAACCCAAAAAGTCGGCTAAGGGCTCCAAACCAAGCTATGCTTGAGAAAGGGACATTACAACATTCTTCTATCTTCTCAACATGGAACTAGGGGAGAGGAGCCAATATTTGAACACCTAACTTTGCATACATGTGGCACATAAACGGTGATAGATTAGCACTTGGAATTTGTCTCACAGTTGACTTAACATGTGTTTAATATATATTTTTTGTTTCATGTGTTTAATTAAGGGGAAAATCACATTTTGAACTGATTTAAAATAACAATTTTGAAATACACTAAAAAAAATTGTTTCTAAACATGTGCATTTGGTATATAATAGTTGTAAATATGACCATTATTGTTAACTACAAGTTGTACAATAATGTGTAAATGGTACAACTGCTTTTCATTTAAGTTTTTTTAAACATTGAGACTAACCTCATATGTAACCTCACAAGTATTGGTACATGTTATAGTATTAGCTCATGTCCCCTAATCTCTTAAATTTTCAAAATTCTTTTATTCCAAATTATGCTACTTGTCCAACTTTTTCTTCTTGTCCAACTCCTAAAATGATTTCTATGATGAATACTTTATGTGACATGTAAAATCAAATCAAGCTTCTTTCTTAAGAATCACATATGCCAAATATGAGGGTTACTTCCAATGATATTTTATATACTTCTTTGGTTCACTAAATTCTACATATACTCTTCCAATAGCTTTTTTTCCTCCAAACTTTGAAACATTCAATGGAAAGGAAATCCTTCTCATCATGTAAGATCTTTTCATGCTTCATGTTTATACTTTGCTTAGGATGATAAGTTGTTGACCAAGAAATTTCCTAGAAGTCTAAAAGATTATAACCTTGACTAGTTTTACACTTTTCCTAGTGAATTCGTGCATTCTTTCATTGCTCTGGTTGATGATTTCTTGGTTCACTTGAAAATTAATATTAACTGAAAGGTTGTGTTTCTTGAATTAGATTTTAGAAAAAGGGTCAATGAACGCATTTGTGATTGTGTGCTTAGGGTTAATATCATGGTTATCAAGATGTGTTATGAGCCACTAGATAATGAGATTCAAAGCCTCTTTGTTGATAGTTTAATTCCAATTATTAAAAAAAAATCATGTTCAATTACTATACTTCTTTTGATGAGATTTATCATGTTGTTCGAGAATGTGAAATCAATCTCTTAGATGTAAATATTTTGAAGTTTTCTCCCAATACTATTGAATTTCCAAGCAAATCAATCTTTAAGAATATAAGCAATGACAATAAATTTTCAACCAACATTGATCATCAAATTGAAGTTAATGACAAAGAACAACCATCTCAAAGGATGATCTTGACCCTACAAAGAAGGCATAGACAATTTACCAAGCTTGATGAGTACACATGACAAATCTTGAAAAAAAATGCTTGAATGTAATATGGTTACTTACCTCCAATAAGGGAGTTTGGTTCTTCAAGACCTTTGCCTAGAAGTTATGACCCAAATGCATTTTGTAACAATCATAGAATCCAAGGACATTAAAAAAATGCTTTCATAGCTTCGAAACACTAGATCCAAGATTTCATTGATAACAATAAAATTTAAATAAATGGAGCCAACAACAATTTAAACATATCAGTGGTTCCCTCAAATCAAGATTTTAATATTTTTTTCGATCTTCCTTTGGACCACACAATAATCTATAAGATAACACGGCAAAAGAATTAGATGGTTGATAAGGGAAATTCAAACAAAGTGTCATTTAATCATGTAACTTCTTCACTTGATGGATTTATTGGTGTTATTGACTCGACTGCAAGAAAGAAAACATCTCTTTAGATTGTTTTTTATTAAAGTGAAAATTCACGTGATAGTTCATACAATGGTATTTTATTCATATAAGCATGTATAGGTGGTAATGAAAAAGAAGGATTTGTGGTAAATAATAGTTCAAGATTGAAATTTGTACATATGAGTTTCTTTATAGTTTTGGATTTTGCACATAAGATGTTTGCTTATATAATAACATTTAGTAAATGATATGATGGAATGCCACAAGATTCATTAGGATGTATAATCTTGCGTGTTCAAGTTGGACCAAAGAAAGTTCAAAACCTAGCTATGATTCCTATAACACAATACTTGATCGACCTTGGATACATCAAATCAAATCAATCCACTTAATTATGTATTAGTGTGTGAAATTTAGACACGAAAGGAAAGTGGGTACAACTCATAGAGACAAAGTTTGCAAAAGAGCAAGTACAATAAAAAATCATAATATGTGAGGAATCAAGGTTAATATCTAAAGCAAGAAATCATAAAGTACATGTGCATAAATATATCCTAAAGAAAGTGAAAATAAGGTACAAGATACATCCTATAACCACTATACAATCAAATGAATATGAAAGTGATACAACTATACATATTAACAATAACAAAGATGATGCTTCAAAGGAAAATTTACCATGGTTGGATTCTTGGGTGCCTTGACATTCCATATTTAGATATGATTTTCCTACTAACTCTTATAATGCCTTTGACATTTTTGAATATATTATTGGTTAGCATTGTTTATTAATTGGTTATGCTTATTATCTAATATGAAATATTAGGCCGTGAATTATTTCATTTTTTGCTTTTCTACTTTGGTTGAAATATTACATTTGTATCATGATTATATTAAAATACACTTCACATCCAAGGCATATACATGCACATATATAAAGGCACATGTTTTTTTCTCATAAATGGTACTGCTAAGATTGGCAAGATAAATGCAAAGTTTTTAACAGGTTGTAGGTTGATTATGTCAACTTCGTAGTGGGCAGGGGGAAATTCTATGTTCGCTCAAGGGAAATTTCAGGGGAAATGTAAGGCTTGTCCTAGCTTTGTCACAAGTTACTCTTTCATTTTTATGTTTTCCATGCCTATATCAATGATGTTTATACTTGTATATTCACACGTTGCCATGATTCATGTCATGTCAATGTTGTTCTTACTTTGTTTACTATAATGTATGTCATGCTTGTGTTTTTTATGTGTTGTTTTTTTTGCTCATTATGTTAATCTTAATCCAATTCATGATACCCTTGAAATGCTTAATATGCTTATATATTTGACTTCCTATATATGTCCAATGATTTTAGACGCCCTCATTTTGTATCATGTGTGATGTGCATTGGCCTTAATGTTCTTACATATTTGATTTTGATTTCTTGTCTCTGACATGCTTTCCATGTGCTTGATATGCTTTACATGTACTTGATGTGACTTCAACGCTTGATGTGTTACTTGTGTTTGATGTGATTTTTATGTTCCTAATATGATTTAATTACATGTTATGTTTTTGCATGCTTGATGTGATGTTAGCAACTGATTTGTTTGCTACATGTTGAATGTGACTTCATCACTTGATGTGTTTTCCATATGTTTTGGTGTCAAACTCATTTCCATGGCTTCCAATAATTGAATTATATGCTTTGTGTCATATCACGTATGAGGTGTTTCCTATGTCCCATATCATGCTTGCAACATGTCTAGCATGTTTCTTATCATGTTTACACTAAAATTCATTTTTTTTCCCCATGTATGCTTTAAAAAATTCTATGATTGATCATTGTGATGTTTCATGCCACCACACTACACTGGGGCATGTTTATTGTTTTCATTGCTTATGCTTTAGTTTGTGTTATCTCAACTTTTTTACGAGACAATTTTTCTCAAGAGTTGTGCTGAAATTTGTCTTTTTAAATTTTCTATTTGTCTCTAGTTTTTTTGGTTTCTAGTTGTATTTTTCTCAATATTTGTTTCCTTATTTTTCTTAGTACTTATTTTGAGACTTTATTTTGTTTTGACTTTTTCAAGTAATTTTCTCAAATTTCCTACATGCTTGCATCTTACTCTGGCCTTATTCTTTGTTGGACATTATATGTCACATGGTATCTGAATTTCCATGATTTATATCATGCAAATATCCATCTCTAGCTTGCATTTCCATGATATCTATCATTGCTTTTATTGGGGGATATAGACTACTCATATATTATTTACACCACTAGATCTTATGTTGAAAATGCTACAATGCTTATATCTTTAGCTCACATGAGGCAAAATTATTCATGACACTATAGTGTTAGTATCTTGAAACCACATGGGGGAAAATAATGCATGATGCTATATTGTGTATCTTTAGAGCCCACATGGAGCAACTTATTCATAACACATGATTTACCAAAAATATCTTTATATGTGAGAAGCATATGTGTATTTTACATATTATATAGTACATGTTACATATGATATATTTATTTTTTGATATGAGTTTTGTAGGTTCATACCACATCTCAAAAGGGAGGCATATATCTCACTCATCATAATTAAAAACATGCTTCTAGGGTATGTGCATCATCATACTCAACATGGTGGACTTGGAGGCCCACAATTGACATGGTTCTTGACTCCAACTTCAAATGATTCAAATTTTATTTAGATGTAGAGACCCATATCTGATAATTTTATGGAGACCCATATATGAGAAGGGTGCCTAACTCCAACTTATAGTGATTCATATTAGATTTGTATGTGGAAATCCATATCCAATAAGGGTGCCTAACTTCAATTTCCTATGATTCAAATTTTATTTAGATGTAGAGACCCATATCTGATGATGGTGTCTCACTCCACTACACATTGATATTGCATTATTTTTATTTAGAATGATATGCATGATATTACATCAACTTTATTTAGGATCATACTCAATGTTGTATTCAATTATATTTAGGACAATACTTGTAATTTTATCTATATCTAATACAAAATTTTACTAAATATTGTGCTAAGAATGTTGTTCATGACTTTACACAAATTTGAAGGTATTCAACTCCATCTAGTATTCATATCTTTCTCAGTAGAATGAGTTAATTCAGTTTGAACACTTTAGATTTCATCAATTGTAATTATTTAGTGTTAATCAGTGCATGCATAGAAGAAGAAGAAGAAGAATGTTTTTGTAGCTTCATAAGTGCATTGGCTTCCATTACAAAATTA
This sequence comes from Torreya grandis, assembly GCA_037957365.1. Lineage (NCBI taxonomy): Eukaryota > Viridiplantae > Streptophyta > Pinopsida > Cupressales > Taxaceae > Torreya > Torreya grandis. The sequence goes on along the minus strand of JARHVA010000012.1, from coordinate 8,062,631 downwards.
CATGGAAGAGCATTTCATAAAACTTGGACCTATCAAACCCTGAAAAAGGCACAAAAGTTAATTAAGAGAACTCATTAAAAAAAGGGGGTATTGTACTATAGCTAGGTTGATTCGCCCACAGCTACATATACCCGCTCTATCACTTTAAGTTCCTTGGTCACTTGTAAAACCCTGTGTAATGATATATGCAACCCCCTACATTATGCACACTATGCGCAATGCCAAAGAACATGTTGCATAACTCTTGCACTCTGAGTGATTGTGTATAACTTCCAACACAATGTGCCTTTTGTGCAGTACCACGAAACATGTTACACAAATTAGAAGACAGATTCACACACTTTACTCAATATTCAATCACAATGCCATTCAACACAACTTTACATTCCACGCATCACAACCTCTGTGCAACCTACACAACACTACACCACTTTGTACCAGTGTGAAATCTCTACACAACATTGACTAATGGTGCAACACCTCCATACAAACCGTGTAGCTAAGCTACTGCATAAGACCTTTAGATTGCACCTTGGCCATGTGGACACCCTATGCCATGTTGTGCCATACTAGGTGGCACTTATAATGAATTCGTTATGCTACACCATTTTCTAGCATGTCACACACCTATTTGTCAAGCTAGTAACTATTAGAAGTTGAAGAGTCATATATAGAAGACCAAACAGTTTAACTTCCATAATGGTTCCTTAGCCTTCACAACATTGTAATCTATGTATACAAATGTAATATTAGTTAGTAGATAGAGAGTGGTAAAGTAGACAACCATACATCTTTCTCAACAGTATACCATGTACATGTTAGGAATTAAGTGAATGTAAACCAGATTTCTTAACCACCATAAAATCACAAAACATATTTTAAATGTGTAAAAATCAAATTCAATTATGCGGAAATAATTTCTTCAAACCACAGATAAATGAAAGCATAAATGGATAATAATAAAACTAGCAATAACACATAACACAGATATATCATGGTTCACCCAATGTGGGCTACATCCACCAAAAAAGTCTTCAAATAAATCAGTAATCTGAAACAAGATTACAATGAACTCTCACGGAGATAGAAAAAACTCCTATAGAAAATATTGCACAAATAGTTGCACTTTCACCTACACCTACACAATATTGTATCTCACAAGATGCTAAACCACACCCTATAAATGAATACCTGCACTTTGTAACTCTCTTTCCAAAAGCCACACCTGCAAATAAGAAATATCAACAACCTCTAAAAGGTCACTCCACACCTTGTATAAGTAACAAATGATGTAGAAATCATCCTCCCAAGGAGAAACTCGCCATCCTCATCCAAGGAGGCCTTACCCACAAGGTGACACATCAAGTTTCCACCTTCCAATGCATAGCAAAAGGCCCCATCAAGAGGAACACGCCATTCTCCACCAAATGGCACAAGTTCCCATGTGGAAGTCCAACACACTTTCATAATGCATCAAAGATTATTAAATGCACCATTTAATAATTTTTCTCCCCCTAATGCATCATAGAAATAAGTTAATAAATAATTTAATAATTTCTCCTAATGCATCATGCAAATTATTAAATACATCATTTAATAATTTTCTCCTAATGCATTACAAAAATATTAAATAAATAATTAATTCCCTAAAATAAGGAAATCAATCCCACTTCCAACAAGTATGGAATAATACATGAAAATTATTAAATAAATATTTAATAACTTTCACCCACATGAGGAGCAAAGGAAAAATGCATTCCCCACATCCTTGGAGCTTTATAGGCCTCCAAAGTCTACCAACAAGGTCATGTGATAGCCCTAAAGGGCTCCACACTCAACAATCTCCCACTTGGAGACCTTTTCTCCTGAACATAATCTATCACTGCTCCAACGAAATCTGAACATAATCTTAATTTGTCCAATGTGACCACCTTGGTCATCATATCCGTAGGATTCTGACTAGTATGAATCTTCTCTAGTTTCACCAAGTTCTCCTCCAAAGCTGTTCTGATGAAGTTGATAACATAATTGAATATGTTTCATCCTCGAGTGGAAAACATAATTCTTTGCCAAATGAATAACACTCTGACTATCACTATGTAGTCTCCCAACTTCTTTCTCATGCCCCAACTCTCAAAACAACTCCTGAAACCAAATTATCTCCTTTCTAACCTATGTGGTAACAACATACTCTGCCTTTGTGGTTGACAAAGCCACAACCTTCTGTATCCTGGAAATCCAACTAAACACTGTATTTTCAACAGTAAATATATATATCCCATCATACTTCTCTTGCTATCAATATCCCCTACCAAATTTGAGTCCACATAACCACGCAAAGTGGTATCTGATCCATCATAACATAATGCAACATCAATGGTTCCTTTCAAATACCGAAGAATCCATTTCACTGCCTGCCAATGCTCATAACCTAGATCACTCATATACCTGCTCACAACTCCCACTGCTTGGGCAATATCTGGCCTAATATAAACCATGGCATACATCAAACTGCCAACTATCAAAGAATAAGGTACTTTGGACATCTTAAGCTTTTTAGCTTCCTTCTTGGGACACTACTCCTTTGATAATCTAAAGTGGCCTACCAAAGGAGTACCAATAGATCTAGCATCCAACATACTAAACCTTTCTAAGACTTTCTTCACATACTTTGATTGCGATAAAACCAACTTCCTCTCCAACCTATCATGAGTAATCCTCATACCAAGAATTTGCTTTGTTGCACCCAAATCCTTCATAGAAAAGGAGTCACTAAGCTTTTCTTGAGCATATGAATATGTTGTATGTTCTTTCCTGCAATTAACATGTCATCTACATACAAGTATAAAATAATAAAGGAACCATCATCAAAATATTTGATGTACACGCAATGCTCAGAATTACACCTTTGATATTCTTGTTCCAACATAAAACAATAAAATTTCTTATACAATTGCCGTGGAGCTTGTTTCAAGCCATACAAGCTATTATTTAATCTACATACATAGTTCTCTTTCCCTTTGACCTCATATCCATGTGGTTGCTTCATATACAACTCTTCATCCAAATCACCATGAAGAAAAACAATTTTCACACATCTAACTGTTCTAAGTGCAAATCCTCAACTGCAACTAATTCAAGAACAGTCCTAATAGAAGTCATTTTTACAACAGGAAATAAAATCTCATCAAAATCAATACCTAATTTTTGTGCAAACCTCTTGACCATCATCCTGGGCTTATATCTTTTTCTCCCTTGATCCTCTTCTTTTATTATGAAGATCCACCTGTTTGGCAATGCACTCTTGCCCTTGGGTAGCCTTACCAAATCCCATGTTTGGTTCTCCATGAGAGATTTGTGCTCATCATTTATGGCTTGTTCCCATTTCAACTTGGCATCTACCTACATTGCTTCCTCATAACACTCTGGTTCTCCATTGTTAGTGGGTAACAAAATATTCAAAGAAGGAGAAAAAATGTTCAGGTGTTTTTCTTACCCTAGAAGATCTTCATACCATAGGCGTTTGTGGTCCTTGTGTAGAAGATTTATGAACTAATTCATTAGATACTTTGCCATCTACAATGTCATCGAATAATGTGTACTCTTTCAGTTCCTGTTCCTGTTCATATTCCTACAACTGATCCTTATACATAACTTTTTCATTAAAGACTACATCTCTAGATCGAATATTTTCTTATCTTTAATGCTCCATAAACGGAAACCAAAGTCATCCTCACCATATCCAATAAAGATGCATTTCTCTGATTTAACCTCTAACTTGGTCCTATTCTCTTTCTTGATGAGGGCAAAAGCCTCACATCCAAAGACTCTAAGAAAAGAATAATCAACATTCTTACCAAACCAAGCTTGTTTAGGAATACCTCCATCCAAAGGCATAGAAGGTCCTCTATTAATCAGATATATTGTTGTGCTAATTGTTTCTACCCGTTGACATAGTGGATTGCACCCTTGATAGGAGACTGAGCTCCTGCCTTCCACATGTCACAATGAAAACTCCCCTCTTGCTTGTGGGCCTGGCAAAACTAGGGGGAGAGTCTCTAGATAAGGGATAACTCCCTTTGATGCATCTGAGTTATTCCAGGAAGTTGCTAATACACACACACACACACACATATATTTGGGGGGGGGGGGTTGAAAAGAGAGAAGGATGCTGGAAAACAGAACCTAACCTAAGAGGGTGATGCACCAAATGAGTTTGACCTACTCACACTCACACTCAGAACCATAAGAACACATACATACACTTTAACTAGTAAAAGGACCAGACTACAAGGAGGCTTTAATGGAAACACACAGGAAAAGGACTTACCATAGGCATTGTAGGGAAAGCACACTGTTTAATAATCTCCTTCTACCTCTGCGCTCCAGATACAACTCTTCTTGTCACCTGCAGAAATGGTGCTTTGTATATACCAGGTGCGTTGGTGTCAACCCTGTGAAAGCACTAAGGAGCAATGACTGGACACAAGACTAACATTCATACACACTCAGAGATATATCCAACCAGAATAGAGGTAAAATGCATATTTTATTGATGCCAGGTGAAAATTGTCAGGGCTTCGCCTTATAATGTGAGAGATGTCCTTCTCAAAATGAGAAGTTACAATATGTATAGAGAAGAGAGAACAAAAAGATGCCTCTTTTGGAAAAGACTTTTGGCGCCCTTTGACAAGTTGGCCCATGGGCATTCCCTGCCTTGGGAAGAGGAAACCGCTTGATAGATAATGTTGTGTCGGCTCCTTCTTTGACTTCAGGCATTTAAAAAACATAGGCCGTACCATTTGTCTACAAACAAGACCACTCCTTGAAGGCATTCACGCAGTTTGTCTACTTATAAATGCAAAGTGGAGAAAACAAGGCACGTCGTTCACTATTTACGCCCTTTGATGACCACTTGGCAGGCACTGTTCCAACCGTAGGAGTAAATCCTTGAGTTGACGCCTTCCTTTGCCGCTTGGACTATTTTGTCCATTTCTGCACTTGGCTCTTTTGTCTCTTCCTAGCTTTGTCTTTTCTATCTCCTTCGGCCTTCAAGGGCTATCTTCTGCTACTTCTTTGGCTCTTTGGGCTCTTCCATCAACAGGTCGTTGGGTTCATTCTTAACTTTTGTCTTTTCCCAGCATCATCTTTTCCTGGTTTTGTCCTTTGTTGGCTTTTGTCTCTTTGTCTCTTAGCTCTTTGGGCTCCCTTCTGGTTGGCACTCAAGTATTTAAAGATCAAATGGCTATTTCCTTGCTATAAAATTGACGTTCGCAGGCCCATCACCACTTGAAGACCAATGGCTAGCTTATTTCCCTGAATTTGACAGCTTCGGGGACGTCACCGTCCTTGGCAATTCCTTCGGCTCTTTTCTCTTGATCATTCCCAAAGGGGAGTGTCCCTTCAGCTTTGGAGAAGTGTCCCTTCATTTTGGTCGAGAGTCCCCCGCAAGGGTACCTACCCTTCGGGGTTCTTCGGGCTCCTTTTGATAGTCACATCCTTCAGACAAAATGTCTAAAGGAATTCCTTCGAACATTTTTTCGAAGAAATTCTCTTGTTCACTTCTCCGAAGGAAATTCCAACTTGCCTTATTCACTTGCAAGTGTTTCCTGCCCTCTGCAAGGGCACTTGGGTCCGAAACTGGTTTCCGCAAGGGCATTGGAATGGTCCCTTTGAACCAAATGTTGAACCAACTGAGTGAACCAAGCCATTGAACCGAGCCATTTGAAATGAGCCGTTGAAGCAAGTTGTTGAACCAATCCTTTGAAATGAGCACTTGAACCAATTGAACTGAACCAACTCATCAAACCAATTGAACTAATTGATTGCAGAAGTCTTTCAACGGAAGATGAACCAGTTCAAAGAATGAAAGGGCTTCTACAAAGCTTCTTCAGACCATTGAACTAGCTCAGAATAGCAGGGAGAGAAAGGGACCGATTTTGGCCTGTTGGACCAAAAATGCTCAACACTACCCAAAACTGTAAAGGCAACCCAATATGTAACCTCATACTCCTAGTATGTTCCATTATTGTTTTTTTCATCCTTTCAAACACCCCATTCTACTGTGGAGTTCCTAAAACTGTGCTTTGCCTATGGATTCCATTGTTAGAACAATAATCAAAGAAAGCATTACTACAATACTCACCTCCATTATCTGATCTGAGAAATTTCAATTTGAGACCTATTTCGTTCTCAACCAAGGATTTTCACTTCTTAAAAGTGTCAAATACATCAGATTTATTTTTAATACAATAAACCCAAACTTTTTTATTTGCATCATCAATAAGTGACATACTAATTGGAAATTGTTGACCATTTTTGGTCCGGCAGGCCAAAATTGGCCCCCTTTCTTTCCCTGTTGTTTTGAGCCAGTTCATTTGTTGAATTTTGCACAAGTCTAATTTCTAGGGACTCCATGGATTCAAAGCTACTAACTCTGTAGGCTTGAAAGTAGCTGGTTCAACGGGATTGACAGTTCAAGGATTGAACACGTGGGTTTTTTATATTTGTGCAGGTTTTGTCTAAGTCTCAAAGTCGGGCGGAAGTTGCCAAGTGTCATCTGTTGGGACACTTTGTAGTTTATTTTCAAGAAGCAGCAGAAGACACCACGCATCTCTTGTAAATCTTGTCAGAAGCCTCCAAGTGTCAATATCCACAGTTCCCTCCTTTTCATTTCGCTATTTTTTAAGGACCGTGGTGGTCCCCGAGCGAATGGCTAAAATTAAGCAAAATGCTCCAAGTGTCATCGTTTGACTGATTGCTAAAAGTAAATAGGATGTGCCACATGTCCCATTATAACTCAGCGAAGCACGACAAGTGTTAGCATCCACATTTCAAGCTTTTCATAGGTTTTTAAAGCTCCTTTCAATAAGTTTCTCACATAATCTCATAGAAAGCGCCAAGTGGCAATAACAAAAAATTTGTAATTTGTTTCTAAGAAGCTATGGAGGACGCCACGTGTTTTTGGTAAAACTCATTGAAAGCCTCCAAGTGTCGACATCCGCAGCTATTGAGCAAGGACTGTGGTGAGCCCCAGGTAAGTTGCAAAAACAAGCAGAACGTGCCAAGTGTCTGCATCCACGTGAATCCAAATAAGTCCCAAATGTTTCTACATTATTTCTAAAAACTCAATGGAAACTGCCATGTGTTGTCTTCTGCAAAACTCTCAAAAGGTAGCTAAAGCTTATGTAGTTTAAGTAGAAGCTGATAAGTGTCCTCACTTGTTTAGGGCAGAAGCCACCACATGTCACTTGTTGAGATTAGCGAAAAGTGCCACCTGTCCTCATCCCCCTTTAAAGCGACCAAAGCCAAGGAAGTTTTCTTTCAGACAAATTATCTGAAGGACTTCCTTTAGACATTTTGTCTGAAGGAAATAAAGGATAAAGTCCGCTAAAGAAACAAAAGCCCAACCGAAGAGAGAAGAGTTGAAGGAATTGCCAAGGACTTTGACGTCCTCGAAGCCATCAAATTCAGAGAAATAAACTAGCTATTGGCTTTCAAATGGTGACGAGCCCGCAAACGTCAATTTTATGGCAAGGAAATAGCTATTGATCTTTGCAAACTTAAGTGTGAACCCGAAGAAATTCAAAGGCTTAAGGCCAGAAGAAAGACAAAGCCAGTAACGGACAAAATAGTCCAAGTGGCGAAGGAAGGTGTCGACTCAAGGAGCTACTCCAACGGTTGACATAGTGACTGCGAATTGATCATCAAGAGGCGTGAACAGTGAACTACGTAACCCATTTTTCTCCATCTTGCATTTATGAGTAGACAAACCGTGTGGATGCCTTCAAGGAGTAGTCTTATTTGTGGAGAAACGACGCGACCTATGTTTTAAACACCTGAAGTTAGAATCGAGGTCGACACAACATTTATATTTCAGCAGCTTCCTCTTCCCAACACCCTCGGAATGCACATGGGCCACTTGTCAAAGGGTGCCAAAAGTCATTTTCAAAAGAGGCACTTTCATTCCCTCTTCTCTATATATATTGTAACTTCTCATTTTAAGAGATCTATCTTTCACATTGTAAGGTGAAGCCCTGGCAATTTTCACCTGGAATCAATAAAAATGCATTTTTACCTTTATTCTGGTTAGATATCTCTGAGTGTTAGTCTTGTGTTCAGTCATTACTTCCTAATGCTTTCACAGGGTTGACACCAACACACCTGGTATCTATCTACAAGGTGCCATTCCTACAGGTGACAAGAAGAGCTGTACCTGGAGTGCAAAGGTAGAAAGAGGTTACTAGACAGTGTGCTTTTCCTACAATGCCTATGGTAAGTCCCTTTTTCTGTGTGTTCCATTAAATCCTCCCTGTCAAGCTTCCTGCAGTCTGGTCCTTTTACCAGTTAAAATGTATGTATGTGTTCTTATGGTTCAGAGTTTGAGTGTGAGTAGGTCAAAATTATTTGGTGCATCACCCTCTTAGATTAGGTTTTGTTTTCCTGTAATCCTTCTCCCTTTTCATCCCCCCAATTATATATGTATATGTATATGTATATGTATATGTATATATATATATATATATATTAGCACTTATTGGAATAACTCAGATGCATCAAAGGGAGCTAGCCCTTATCTAGAGACTCTCCCCCTAGTTTTGCCTTGCCCACAGGCAAGAGGGGAGTTTCCATTTTGATGTGTGGAAGGCAGGAGCCCAACCTCCTATCAAGGGTGCAATCCACTACCTCAACAGTTATTAGCACGCCCGATGGGACTCAATTTTTTACACTTAGTAAACTTTCAGTATGTGTGTGTGTGTGTGTGTATTAGCACTTATTGGAATAACTCAGATGCATCAAAGGGAGCTAGCCCTTATCTAGAGACTCTCCCTCCAGTTTTGCCTTGCCCACAGGCAAGAGGGGAGTTTCCATTTTGACGTGTGGAAGACAGGAGCCCAACCTCCTGTCAAGGGTGCAATCCACTACCTCAAAAATTTTTGGCACGCCTGGTGGGACTCAATTTATTACACTTAGTAAAGTTTCAGGATTGATGATGGTCCTGTTACAACAAAACCAATCATTTTTAGCATCTGGCGACTCCACTAGTAAGAGCTTCATTTTCTGATCAAAGACCAGTCTGACCTCCATATGCCTAAAATCACCACGTGGTCTGCTGCTAAGGGTGTCTCTTTCGAATTCATTGAATTGCCTTTGAACTAAGCAAAGCAACTAAGGTTTGAGAGGACCCATCCTTATTCAACAAACCACTTTCCCAAACCTGCTATAAAGAACACCTACACAAGAAGGCCGCAATTACATCCTATCATAGCTATGCCATTACCCTTTGTGACTTTTCATGGTCAGAGCCCTTTGAATCTCCAACGTTATGACCCAATTCCAAGATCAGTCCTCAAAAGTGTGCCTCCCTTTGATGGAGATGGGCCCATTACAGTTATTAAACACATCAAAAATATTGCTAACCTCTACAATATTCACAATGTCACTGAGGAGAATATTGCAATCAAATTGTTGGCATTGTCTCTACAAAGCTTTGGACTGGTGTGAGACTAAACCCATAAATTTAGTCAGTTCTTGGAATGAATTGGGCACTCTCTTGACGAATTAATTTGGGGAGAAGAACGACCACCTCTCACTTGCCGAGCAATTGACTACAATGAAAAGAGCTCCACATGAATACATGCAAGATTTCAACACTCATTTTTAGAAGACGTGGGATAAAATCCCCATTTTGGTAAAGTTGACTCTTGGCTATGCTTTCTTGTATTACTTAAGAGCATTGAACAGCGATATCGTTGTTATGATACAGTCCATGGGAGGACATGTGCCGCCTGCCGCCTATGACATAGTTATAGCGGCTGAGAATTGTCTAATACAGGCTGGAAAAATAGCTCCTAGACCTCATATGCCACTTTTTCCTGAAATGCTACCTCCAATTCAGACTGCTGCTCCCACCTTAGCTCTTCTGCCTAGCACATAAAATTCGGTCACTACTTCATCAAATGAACTCCATGAAGTCAAAATTTTGTTGCAAAATGTGACAAATGAACTAGTGGCTATTAAAAGGTAGCAAGCTCAAAACAACCAACCAAATCAAGGATATTAGCAGTATGGTCAAACAAATAGACCCCCTTTCCAAAATTACAATCAAGGGCAAGGTTAGTTTGCACAGACCAGACCTTTTCAAGGCTACAATCTAAGCGCCCCTTCATCATCCAAGGCTATGGTGCCCATTTAAAACAATCTGGTGCAAGAATAACCAAGTTGCTCAACCATGGGATATGGTCAAGAATAGGCTATTTATACAAATGAAATGATGGGTCACTACACAAATGTACAAGACAATCAGGCAGCTGCCCAATTCCAAGGTTTTGAGGCCTCAATGCAACCTGACACGAGCAGTAGTCAAACTCAGCATGATTCTACTCTCATGAATCACCTAGAAGGTGAGTTCTATGTAGTCAATTACGTGGGTATTGTAGACAATCAGGGCGACTGTGTCGCAGCCAACACAAGATTCAAAAAGAGAGCAATAGAAGAAGCTCAGGCTACTGCCCATATGTTAGCAATACCTTCTTCATCACATGTAAACCAAAGGATTCCAAACTTCAGACCGTCGGTTGTACCTTTAGCTCCTCGACCTGTGACTTAGGCTGTAAATAATCCCAAAGAAAATTTGAACGAAGGCAACCCTCGAGTCAATGTGGTAGATCAGATGAAGAAGCTGCACATGAACATCTCCTTGTGCAATTCGTTGTCAATACCAGGGCAAAATGACATGCTGCAAAAGGAATTGCATGAGCTGAATGAACAAGTTATCCCAACAAAAGCCAATAATGTCTTAATGATGAATGGACAGCCTTCCACCTCAGGCTAGATCAGGAAAGAAGAAAAGGTTCTCCTTTTTTATTTGTCCTTGGTCATAGGAGATTTCTTGGTGCACAATTGCATCATTGACAGTGGAGCAAGCACCTCGGTAATGCCCAAATGCATAGCCGACAAGCTAGGGTTGAAATATGAAGAAATGACTAAGGGAGTCCTGCAGCTGGATGGGACACCAACAAAGACAGTTGGGGTGGTGAAAGGTTTGAGCTTGATGCTACACACTTGCTCGACCTTCTCAGTTCCTCATGATGTGGTGGTGGCAGATGTCACTCCTTACTTTGGCATCTACTTATCCAGGGATTTTACATCCAAGATAGGCGGCTACCTAGCAGCGAATAGGTCTTATCTAGTTTTTAGAACCAAATATGGGACTAAAGTTAAGATTGAATCTGAGCCACTCCATAGAGATCATTTGGAACCATACTCGCTCAAGGCGACAAATGTCAGCTATGCCATTATTGACCAAGAAGAGTTCCAAGTAGATCAATCTCCATCCTCTGCCCTTGAAGGAGTTGCAGACCTGCTCTTAGACGAATGGGGAAGTGACAACTTCGAGCATGATCCTTACAAATTCATAGAGGAGGTAGGCCTTGGAATTTATTGCATTCATGAAGAGGGTACTTTGTACTAAATTTGATGAAAATGAGCCAAGAAAGCTCAGGTCTATGGCAGCTGTTCTTTGATGGTTCAAGAAGTAAGTTGGGAGCTGGTGGTGGAGCGGTGTTAGTTTCTCCTTCAAAGGAAAAATACTTTTCGGCTTTTTGATTCCAATTTTCCTACACATGCAATGTTGCGGAGTATGAATCCCTCATCCACGATTTGGAGTGGGTGAGGAAAAGAGGAATAAAAGAGCTGCAAGTTTTTGGCGACAGTGAGTTGATTGTCAATCAGGTAAGAGGTCAAATTTTGACAAAAAATTCTTTACCAAAGTCCTACAAACATAGGGTATGGGACTTAGTGGAAAATTTCTTTGCTTTCAATATTACCTCCATTCCTAGAGAGCAAAACAAGCAAGCAGATAGGCTAGCAGCAGTTGGTGCGCAGTTTGATATCCCTAGGGAAATACGCTGAGACCATAGCTCATGCCACTTGAAGGTAGTAATCCGGTCCTCTGTACCTGACAACATCACCAACTAGCAGGTCTTTGACAGCGACCAATAAATCACACTCTTCTTGCAAGAAGAAGCTTAGTTTGATATAAAAAACTAGGTTAAGTTATAACAACAATATGGCAGCTAGATTGTTCAACTAAAGAACAATAATCTCCCCAAAGGTTTGGTCACTCTAGAGAGTATCTTTGATAGGACCTAAGTTTTCCAAAGCTCTGACACAACTTGTCAGATTTAAGAGCACACATGATTACCATTGTATAAGCAACTTACATATGCGGAAATAACCAGAAGAACAAATAACTATCAATGAAAAAACACAGAATATGAGAGGCAACACATAATTGTATTCAACTCATTACAAAGGAAATTACAATAAAGAGATCACACTCTTCTTCCACCTCTGTGAGGCTTCCTCCTCAAGGGCTCCCAGTAATCTTCCCACCTGAGTAATCTTCTCTCATAGATCACAACACACAGCTAACACAAGCTGTTGTTCACCTCATTGTACGTCATGTACAATCGAGTATGAACCGGTACTCCAAGTAGATCTAACCATGAACCTGCTCCTTGATGTATTGTTGTCACCTTGGATCCTGCTCCCCTGCTGATCTCCGTTTGACCCTCGCATATACACACCCCTACAGACCAACCTGATCTTACTTATCACATGTAGATCTCCACCATGATCCTACAACACCTTGCATATCAAACATGATCTTACATACATGAAGAATCCTACTTGATTCTACCATGGGAAGAACTCTCCAAGTTCTACACTTGAGTTCTACATAGTTCTTCGCTTAAAAATATAGCCCATGAGTCTATTATATAGATCTCATGCATACAAAAATTAGACAAGCAGCTCAAAGACTCGAACTGGTCTTCATCATGCAAACTCTCCGTTCACTTAACTGACTGTTTGTCAACAACAGTTTTGACTGCCACAGGCGACCGACGTCGGTCCCTGCCTAACTGGAGGTGACCGACGCCGGCCGATACCTGTCGATGTCTATTTTCATACACTGATCCCTGACCGACGTCAGTTGTGGCTTGCTGACACCGGTGACTGTATACTCAGCGACCTCTTTCTGTTTGCAACAAGGTGAAGCTTTTAGCTCCACACCCTAACAATCTCTCACTTGGAGATAAACAACTGCACCTGTACCCATACCAATACTTTGTCTAATCTACATCTTGGCTTGTATTCCTCTTCAAGCTCCCACTTGAAGACAACCCACCACACTCCTTGTGGTGCTACACCTGTGTTTGAATTTCTTCATTCTCAGCTTACCTTCTTCTGCCATTGCTATACTCCCACTCAATCATAAATCCCTGTAAGTAACCTGTAATCAACAAACCACTAACTAAATCTGGGCCATCTGTTAGTCAAACTCGCTCTGAAAACATCCAACCTCGCTTTGATACCAGTTGTCAGGGAATCCAAGAACAAACACACCTGCTCTGATCCCACTTGTTAGGATCTTGCTCCTTAGAAAGAGCACAATATGATTACCAAATACAAGCAATTAAACATGCAAAAATATCTAGAAGTACAAGTAACTAGAATTCACAAATAGCACAGAATATGAGAGACAATATACAATCTTGTATTAATACTTGTACAAAAAATAATACAATAAAGAGACGCCACACTCTTCCACCTTACAGAGGCTTGCCACACCTCAAGTGTACAGTAATTCTTCTTCAAAACACTCTCCTATCGAAAACGGTCCCAACACACAAATCACACCCATAATTGGTGTTCACCTCTCCAACCAGTCAGTAATAACCCTGCCAGTACACCAAGCACTCTAAAGTACTTCAAGTAGATCTCCCATAAACTTGCAACCTGCAATTCAACAGACCATACTTACACATGTAGATCTCCTATGAGCTTGCAACAACCTGCAACTCAATGATCTTACAATGGAAGGATCTTCCTTGCCTTCCTTTCTAGCTCATAATTACAATACATGCCAATGGGTCTATAAATAGATCTCAGACTAAAACAATAACTTAGACTCTTAGTTTACTATAATTATCCATGCAACTCAAGACTCGAAATAGCCTTTACATGCAAACACTCTTCAATGGAGATGACTTGTGTCAGTTGAAAAGCGACAAGGCATACATCACAACAAAGGAGGAGCACCATGAGAAGGTTGAGATATTCAAAGGTAAGTTGATTGCACTTGGGAAAGTGTGCACAGATCGTGAAAGGCATGCCTTCATCTTATTGTGCCAAGAGTTTGCTAATGTCTTTACTTGGGAATATAGTGATTTGAAGTGTTTTGACCCAAGCCTAGCCCAACATACCATTGAGCTGGAAGAAGGTGCCAGGACCATCAACAAAAGCAATGGCCTGTCAACCCAATGATTGAGCCTCTCATGCAGAAGGAACTCACCAAGTTGATTGAGTCCAGGATAATATTTTCAATCAAACACTCTTCTTGGCTGGCCAATCTTGTTCCTATCCAGAAAAAGAATGGGGAGATCAGACTATGCATTGATTTCAGAGACCTCAACATAGTCGCTTTCAAAGACCATTATCCTCTCCCAAGCATGGAGCAGATCCTTCAAATGGTGACAGGCAGTGAGTGTTTATCCCTCCTGGATGGGTATTCAAGATATAACCAGATTTCAGTGTAAGACTGTGACCAACACAAGACAACTTTCACTACCAAATGGGAGATGTTTGCTTACAAGAAAATGCCATTTAGACTATCTAATGCTGGTGCCACCTTCCAACGAGCCATGGACATGGCCTTTCGAGGCCTGATAAATAACACTATGCTGGTATATCTTGATGATGTGACAATTTTATCCAAGGAGGTGAGCCAACACATGAAACATCTCAGACAAATATTTGAGAGGTGTAAAGAGTTTGATATCTCTCTCAACCTAAGGAAATGCATGTTCGTTGTCCATGAGGGGAAACTCCTTGGCCACATTGTTTTCAAGGAAGGCTTAACTATTGATCCAAAGAGAGTTCGCTCCATCCTGAGTTGTCCTTGCCTAAGCACAAGAAAGGCCTGCAAAGCTTCTTCCACAAGAAAAATTTCATCTAGAGATTTATCTCAAATTTTATGGAGGTAGTCAAGCCATTGACCTCTATGCTGAGGAAGGGTGAGGAGTTCACATGGACAGCACAATGAAAGGACAATTTTGAAGAAATCAAGCAGGCCATAACCTGGGCTCCTACTTTGATCAGCCCTGACTTCACCAAAGATTTCAACCTCTACACCTTCGGCAATGAAGAGGTAATCTCTGCCATGCTTATCAAAGCAAATGGTGATAACCTTGAGCAACCAATTGCATTTTTTAGCCAAGGCCTAGAGGGTTTTGAGGTCAGATACACATATGTGGAGAAGCAAGTCCTTGCAGTCATATGAAGTCTGAATAAATTCAAGCATATGATGTCCAATAGCAGAATTCACCTCATGGTTCCACATCTCAACATCAAAGATTTCTTGATCAAATGAGACCTGAATGAAAAGAGAGCGGGGTGGATCACTAAGGTGATGGAATATGTCGTGGATATCAAGATCACCAAGCTGGTAAGAGGGAGAGCCCTGTGTGAACACCTTGTTGCAGACTTTAAACAACAAAAAGAGGACAATCTACTAATCATGATGTAGCTACAATAGAAGAACCAACTGTCATGAAGGATTGGACATCAGACTTGAGGCATTTCATTCTCACTAGTGAGTGCCTGTAGGGCCTTGATAGTACCAAGAGGAGATATTTCAGACTCCAGTGTCTCCCTTATGTCCTGATTGATGGAGTGTTGTTCAGAAGGGATCTCTCAGGAGTCCTTTTAAGGTGCTTGGACCCAAGTCAGGCTGACAGGGTGTTGTCAAAGTTCCATGATGGGCCACCCGACGGTCATTTTGCTCCTAGAGCTACAACAACAAGAATAATGAGAGCTAGTTACTTCTGACCTACTCTATTTAGGGACACCCATACCTAGGTATGAAAGTGCCAGAAGTGCACACTCTTTGATGGGAAGCAATAATTGGCTGCCATGCCTTTACAACCTATTTAAGTAGAGCAGCCATTCATGCAATGGGGCCTTGACTTCATAGGGATGATTAACCCTCCCTCTAGTGCTGGACACAAGTGGGTCCTGACTACCACAGATTATTTCACAAGATGGGTAGAGGCTATCACTTTGAAAGAAGCCAATGAAAGTGCAGTCCTAGATTTTTATGAAGACCTAGTGGCAAGGTTCAGAGTTCCAGTTACCATAATCTCAGATAATGTGTTAGCTTTTTTGAGAACTAAAACAAGTGAATGGGAGCTGAGATATGGTATCCATCTTAGCACTTCATCCAACTACTACCCACAGGGGAATGGGATGGTTGAATCTACAAATAAGAATATGATTAGGATCATCAAGGAAATAATGGAGGAGAATTAGAGGACTTGGCATGCCAAGTTGAAAACAACCCTGTGGGCAGATAGGGTCACCCTAAAGAGGGCAATTGGTAACTCACCATACACGCTCATATATGAAAGGGAAGCTAGGCTTTGAATTTCACTTGAGTTCCTAGCCTTGGACCTCACTCATTAGCTGCAATTAAAAAAAGGCAATAGCATGGAGGTTAGGCTATGTGAGCTGATGGAGCTCCAAGAGACAAGAGATCGAGCTATGGCTTCTATGACCAGCCGCCAATAGTAGACGAAGAGACACTTCAACAAGAAATCTTCATCAAAAGGTTTCTCTGAAGGAGACATCCTCTTGAAATGGGACGAGGACTGAGCTAAGCCTAGAAAGCACGCGAAGTTTGATGCCCTATGGAGTCGTCCATATGTCATCACTCAGTGCAAGTAGCATAATGCATTCCAACTCTCCAGGTTGGATGGTGAAGAACTATATATCCCAGTTAATGGGATACATCTTAAGCATTACCACTGAGCCCTTCTTCCATCATGTATATATTTTCCTTGCTTTTTTCCTGTTTTCCCTAAGTGTCGTTTGCACATGTTAGTAGCTTTCTTGGTCTTGTGCGCGTTTTCATTTCCTTTTTTGGGGGTAAAACCTATCTGAGTGTTTCTTGGATATCTCAAAGTGGCTGCTAACTCTTTTAAAGCTGCATCCTGACTCCATCACCAATGGACTTTAAGGCAACTGGTTTCTAAAGTATGGCAGGCAAGCTTCCCCTAGGAGTTGCCAATTTGTTGACCATTTTTGGTCCGACAGGCCAAAATTAGCCCCCTTTGTTTCCCTGTTGTTTTGAGCCAGTTCATTTATTGAATTTTGCATAAGTTTGATTTCTACAAACTCCACAAATTCAAAGCTACTGACTCTACAGGCTTGAAATTAGCTGGTTCAACAGGTTTGATAGTTCAAGGTTTGAACGCATAGGTTTTTTATTTTTGTGCGGGTTTTGTCTAAGTCTCAAAGTCAGGGGGAAGCTGCCAAGTGTCGTCTGTCGAGACATTTTGTAGTTTATTTTCAAGAAGTAGCAGAAGACGCCATGCGTCTCTTGTAAATCTTGTCAAAAGCCTCCAAGTGTCAATATCCACAATTCCCTCCTTTTCATTTTGCTATTTTTAAGGACCATGGTGGGCCCCAGGCAAATGGCTAAAATTAAGCAGAACGCTCCAAGTGTCATCATCTGACTGATTGCTAAAAGTAAATGGGACATGCCACGTGTCCCATTATAACTTAGCAGAGCGCGACAAGTGTCGACGTCTGCATTTCAAGCTTTTCACAAGTTTTCAAAGCTCCTTTCAATAAGCTTCTCACATAATCCCGTGGAAAGTGCCAAGTGGCAACAACTGAAAATTTGTAATCTATTTCTAAGAAGCTATGGAAGATGCCATGTGTCCCTAGTAAAACTCATCAGAAGCCTCCAAGTGTCGACATCCACAGCTATTTAGCAAGGACTGTGGCGAGTCTCAGGTAAGTCACAAAAACAAGCATAACACGCCAAGTGTCTGTATCTATGTGAATCTGAATAAGTCTCGAATGTTTCTACGCTATTTCTAAAAACTCAGCGAAAGTTGCCATGTGTCATCTTTTGTAGAACTCTCAAAAGGTAGCTAAAGCTTCTGTAGTTTAAGCGAACGCTGACAAGTGTCCTCACCTATTTAGGGCAGAAGCTACCACGTGTCACTTGTTGAGATCAGCGAAAAGTGTCTCCTATCCTTGTTCCCCTTTGAAGCGGCCAAAGCCAAGGAAGTTTTCTTTCGGACAAATTGTTTGAAGGAATTCCTTCGGACATTTTGTCTAAAGGAAATAAAGGATAAAGTCTGCTAAAGAATCAAAAGCCCGACCGAAGAGAGAAGAGCCGAAGGAATTCCCAAGGATGGTGACGTCTTTGAAGCCGTCAAATTCAGGGAAATAAACTAGTCATTGGCTTTCAAATGGTGATGGGCCCAGGAACGTCAATTTTATGGCAAGGAAATAGTTGTTGATCTTCGCAGACTTAAGTGCGAACCTGAAGAAATTCAAAGACTTAAGGCTAGAAGAAAGACAAAGCTAGAAACGGATAAAACAGTCCAAGTGGTGAAGGAAGGTGTTGACTCAAGGAGTTACTCCAGCGGTTGACATAGTGACTGTGAATTAATCATCAAGAGGCGCAAATAGTGAACGACGTGACCCATTTTTCTCCATCTTGTATTTATGAGTAGACAAACCACATGGGTGCCTTCAAGGAGCAATCTTGTCTATGGAGAAACGGTGCGGCCTATGTTTTAAATGCCTGAAGTCAGAATCGGGGCTGACACAACATTTATATTTTAGCGGCTTCCTCTTCCCAATGCCCTTGGAATGCACATGGGCCACTTGTCAAAGGGTGCCAAAAGTCTTTTTCAAAAGAGGCGCTTTCATTCTCTCTTCTCTATATATATTGTAACTTCTCATTTTGAGAGATCTATCTTTCACATTGTAAGGCGAAGCCCTAGCAATTTTCACCTGGAATCAATAAAAATGCATTTTTACCTCTATTCTGGTTAGATATCTCTGAGTGTGTCTGAGTGTTAGTCTTGTGTTCAGTCATTGCTTCTTAATTCTTTCACAGGGTTGACACCAACGCACCTGATATCTACAAGGCACCATTCCTACAGGTGACAAGAAGAGTTGTACCTAGAGTGCAAAGGCAGAAAGAGGTTACTAGATAGTGTGCTTTTCCTACAGCACCTATGGTAAGTCCCTTTTTCTGTGTGTTCCATTAAAGCCTCCCTGTCAAGCTTCTTGCAGTCTAGTCCTTTTACTAGTTAAAGTGTATGTATGTGTTCTTATGGTTCAGAGTGTGAGTGTGAGTAGGTCAAAATTATTTGGTGCATCACCCTCTTAGATTAGGTTTTGTTTTCTTGTAATCCTTCTCCATTTTCATCCCCCCCATTATATATACATGTGTGTGTGTGTATTATCAATTATTGGAATAACTCAGATGCATCAAAGAGAGCTAGCCCTTATCTAAAGACTCTCCCCCCCCCGAATTTTGCCTTGCCCACAGGCAAGAGGGGAGTTTCCATTTTGACATGTGAAAGGCAGGAGCCCAACCTCCTGTCAATGGTGCAATCCACTGCGTCAACAAAAACACCAATAGAAAATACCTGAGTTGGTCTCCATACATCTAAATGTACAAACTCTAATTTGTGCTCTTTCTTTGTAGGTCCAACTTTCAGGAAATTAATTTGCTTCTGTTTTCCACACCCACAATCCTCACAGAAGTCTAGATGTAGATCTTTTAATCCAAGCAACTTATCTTTTAAGATCTCCATGCCCTTATGGCTCATATGACTGAGCCTATAGTGCCACATACTTGCATCTCCATCTACAGCAACTAAATCACAAGAATCAACACTACTAGTCAAATATAAAGTACCAACTTTATTACCTCTCGAAATCACAAAGATCTTTTGGTAACTTTCCAAGAATCTACAGTAAACATAAATGAACATCTTTCAGTGCCCAATTACCCCAATGAAACCAAATTCTGTCTCAACATAGGCATATGTTTAACATCCTTAAGTAGCCACGAGTTTCCATTCTACATTTTCCCCTGAATAGAACCTTTCCTTACTATCTTACATGGTTCATCATCACCAAGATATACATGTCCTAGATTCTCTTAAACATAATAAAAAAATAATGCCTATGTGGGGTGGCATGAAAAGAAGCTCCTGAATCTAATAACCAAGACTCAGTAAAAATATCCAAAGAAAGAATTAAAGCATCTTGACTAGTTTTCCCTGATATCACATTTACCTCATTCATTTCTGTTGACCATTTTTGGTCCAACAGGCCAAAAATTGGTCCCCTTTTTTTTCCCCTACTGTTCTGAGCCAGTACTTTTGATTTTGCACGAGTCTTGCAAATTTCTACGGACTCTGCAAGTCCATTTATATGGACTCTGCAGAGCTTAGATTTATACAGACTCAGCCGTGAAGTTTTCTACGAACTCTACAGGTCCATTTCTACGGACGTTGCAGGTTTTCTACGAACTTCACAGGGACTTCTACGAACTCTGCAGGTGTAGTCTTTCGGCAGATGAAGAACCAGTTCAGAGAGTGCAAGGTTTTACAAAGCTTCTTCAGACTCTTGTCTGAAGAAATTCATAAGGAAAGAGAGCTAAAATGGTTCAAAGACACTTTTTCTTAAGGTTGGAAGAGTGGTTCAACGACATGATCTTTCAAAGAGTTAGCATCTTTGAACCATTAAACCATTGAACCGGTTCAACGCTTTGGTTTAATGCTTTGGTTCATCACTTTGGTTCAATGACAAAGTTCATCGGCTCGGTTCACTCAGTCGGTTCATCAAATGGTTCAATGGCTTTTGGTTCAATCAAAGGGTTCAATGCTTGGTTCAAAGCTTGGTTTAACGGTTGGTTCAACGCTTGGTTCAAAGAAGCAATTCAATGCAAAATTTCAAGAGAGCCTCTGAAGGACAAGTGCCCTTACAGAGGGCACTTGGTCGACAAAAGCCTTTCGGAAGGGTCATTTTCAAGAAACTCGAAGGGCACTTTTCAAAGGCAGTCGAGCCAAGAAGCCAAGGAAGAAATCCTTCAGACAAAAAGTCTGAAGGAATTTGGAAGGGTCTAAAGCAAAAAGCCTGACAAAAATCCCGCAAAAAGACTAAAGCATTGAATGAATTCTTTCAGACTTTTGTTCGAAGGAATTCCTTCGGACAAAAAGTCTGAAGAAATTCAGAATGGAAACTAGCCGCGGGAAAAGTGGCTGCGAAGAAAATTTTGAAAGAAATCAAAGCGGCCAAAACAATTCTTGCAGACTTTTGTTCGCGAGGAAAAAGTCCACAGAAAAGGCCGTGGCAACCAGCCAAAGAAAGTCCAAGGGGTGACAGGCCCGAGGACGTCAAAATCAAGCACGATGAACTAGTCGTTGGTCTTCAAGCAATGACGGGTGCGCGAACATCAATTTTAAGATGGCAAAATAGCTATTTGATTTTAAAATACTAGAGCACCAACCAAAAAAGAGCCCAAAGAACTTAGCGACCCACCAAGGAGATAGCCCCTGAGGGCCGAAGGAGCCAGAAAGAGACAAAACCAAGATGAGACAAGGCAAGGAAAAGACAAGATAGTCCAAGTGGCAAGAGGAGGTGTCAACTCAGGGATTTATTCCTGCAGTTGGAAT
Organism: Torreya grandis; assembly: GCA_037957365.1. Taxonomy (NCBI): domain Eukaryota; kingdom Viridiplantae; phylum Streptophyta; class Pinopsida; order Cupressales; family Taxaceae; genus Torreya; species Torreya grandis. Next base: position 8,041,074 of record JARHVA010000012.1, on the reverse strand, counting down.
AGTGCTTGCCAAGTGGTCACCAAATGGCTCAAACAGTGAGCAGTGCGGCTTATTTTCTCTAGTTTGCATTTATAAGCAGACAAGCCGCGTAAATATCTTGAAGGGGGTAGTTTGTTCATAGAAAAGAGGCATGACTCGTGCTTTCATATTAATGTTGGGATGCCAAAGTCAAAGTAGGAACCAACAATCAAATGACTTCCTCTTCCCATGGCTCTAAACGCACATGGGCTAACTTGCAAAAAGAGCGCCAAAGTCTTTTCCAGAAAGCGCCAAGTTCCCTTCTCTTTTCTATATATTGTAAATTTTCTCATTTGAAAAAGATCCAATCTCTTAGCCTTAAGGCAAAACTCTGCCCAAAAATCTCTCAGGCTTGTAAGGCAGAAGTCTGCCAGATTTTACCTTGAATTAAGACTTAGCATTTTTACCTCTATTTGAGCTTGCACTTTTAGATGTGTCTATGCCTTTGTTTTGTGTTAAGTCATTTTCGTTATGCTTTCACAGGGTGATTAAACATGTCTAGTGCATTGTGAGTTTCTCTTTTGCAGGTTTGCCATAAGTGTCTACAGCAGGAATATATGCGCATGTGAATAGGCTGCCAAAGTGTCTCAGAACACCTTTGATAGTTCCTTCCTCTCTGTATCTCTACGGACCCCTGACTCACTGATACAGAAGAGTTTCCCACATCAAATGAAGTGTATGGGCGCTTCTTGGTGAAAAGTGTATGTTCGAGCCTGAGTGGATCAAACTTTTCTAGTGTATCACCCTTTTTATTATTATTTAGGTTTAGGTTCTGTTTTAGCATCTCTTTCTCCCTTTTCATCCCCCCCTTTTTCCTTTTATTTGTTAGCAGTAGGAGAAACTAGGGCCTAAAAGATACATCAGAGGGAGCTAGCCCTTATCTAGAGACTCTCCCCTCCAGCTTCGCCAGTCCCACAGTCGAGAGGGGAGTTTCCATTGTTGCGTGTGGAAGGGCGGGAGCTAGGCGTCCTGCCCTAGGTGCAATCCACTGCATCAATAGTTTTTAGCACGCCCGGTGGGACCAACTAGGACAAGTTGTGTCCAAAGAGTTGAATTTTTTTTTGTGATTTCTTTAACTGGCCATCCTTTGGAGGCTTTTGCATCAACACCAATGGCGATGCTGAGTTAAATCAACTGGTTAAGCAATTTTGGTGCCATCAAGAAACAATATTTTAGTATGTATAAATCTATCATTCAGAGCCATGGACCCTGTTTTCCTTGGCCAACCTGGCTATGATCCTTACCAGCATTATGATGATCCTTATCAGGTCTAATATGACCATTCTCAGCCCTGTCATGAGCTATATCAGCCTTATGCCTAGTCTTCTCAATGTGTCACTTCTCCTACTCAACCTAATCTATTTACCAATCAACCCGTTTCCACCTTCAAATGAGCACTGCTGGGATACGAAAAGTATGTAATAGAGCTTGACACCAGAAGGGGATGTGGCCAAGAAATTCTTTATCATGTCATCCATCAAGTGAGAAAATCACTAGATCTGGTTAAGAGGGAATGGACTCCTATTGAAAGAGCCAATTGGCAAAGGCTTACAAGTGAGACACTGGATGTGAGTGGTTTGATTGCATCTTTGGAAGAGAAGCTGAGTATTCATGAGAGGCAGCCTTACCAAGTATATCAACCTGTATACCCGCTACCCCAAGTATCATATCAGTCATACACAACCCTTGCTTATGAGCCAGGTCAAGCCTATCAAAGTCCTTTCCCCAATCATGTTGAGGAAAGTTCCAAAACAATAAATCTTGTGTTTAAGGCTAATCTTGATAGACAGATCGAATTGGCAAATCTTCAAATGCAACAATCTTTTTTGGCAGCAAGGAAAGTAGAATCCAAACCCTCACTACCCTATTACATTGTGGTCCCATCACCCCAAAAGGAGATGCCCAGTCCTAATATCATGAGCTGGAATAAAGTGGTTGAGTCATGGAACAACAAGGAGGAGAAAGACATTGTCCAAAAGTGTGAGGTAAAAAATGCGGATAATCTGGCTAAGCAAATTAAGGAATTAGAGGCTAATATGAGACTACTTAGAGAAAGAGAGATGGAGCTTTCAGACCTTGTAGAGGAGTCTACGCCAAAAGATACCCCTTCTACCAATCCTCAAGCAAATTGCAATATTGATGAAGTGTTGGTAAAGTTGAGAGACAAAAATCAAGTGATTTTGGCCCAAGGTCTACCCCCTCCTATTCTAAAGAAAGCCCCCTCTTGTGTGCCAAATCCTTTCTATCAAATGGCACTTGCTCATTCTGGCTCATCCGATGCATCAATCAATCCTGCCCTTAATCTATGCGCCTAGCTTTCCAGCACGTCTCTTTTTAGACAGCTCTTCCTGTACATAAGCAAACCCTCCCAAACCTTCCCCAACTTCCTCAAGTCTCTCAATAGGATCTCCAGATTCCAGGTTGGAAGAAGGAACATCATGAACCAGCCCAGGACCTTGAAGAGGATAAAGTTACTCCTTGTTCACAAGGGGAAAATTCCAACCCCAAGGTCATGAGTTGGAAGCAAACAATGGAATCATGGGGCAGAAAGGAAGAGAAGGATAAAGGTTTTGCTCAAAACCTTGGAGAAGAAGAGGCTGCTCTTGCCCATGATGATTCCTGTGACCTCCAGGAAAGGCTCTTCTAGGAAGATATAGATAGGCAAATTGCAGAGTTAGAGTCCAGAGCGAGATTCCTCAGCCAGCGTGTGGTGGACGTTTCAGACCAAATAGCAGATCCCATGTCTAAACACACCCCATCTACACACCTCTAAGAGAGCTATTAGGCCATGCCTGATATGGGTGAAGTGCTGGCCAAATGGAAAGAGGAGAATCATTCGATTCTAGCTCAAAAACTGCCTCCTCTTCCACATGAGTTTGTCCGTCAGCCTTCCATTTCCCCCTTCTCGAGGAGGAACCTGTCTTGAAGGAAGCAAGTGAAGAGGAGTATGCTTAGTTCATGACTGATCAGGGAGACTTCACGAGTGTAGATGAGGAGGAGATCACCATAGGTACCCCCTTTGATGAACAAAAAGACAAGTCACAAGCTTTTGCCTCTATCTCTGATGAGGAAGAAGTGATTTCTGCCCCTTTTCTCATTTTGTAAGATGTCATGGAGGGGCATGGACACTTTCTTGATCATGTTTTGAATGATTTGTTTGAAGTCATTGGGGCAGGTTACACTATTCTTTAAGGGGGCTATGAGTTGGATAAGGGTGGAAAAGGCAGCATTGGGACTCAAATAAGTATGCAAAGGGGTTGTAGGCTTTCAGATTTATCCTTTCAAGAGGTTGGTGAATTTGAAGATACTTCCTTTGAAGTCATCAAGGAGGATGGTCATACCATGGAACCTGAGCATGAGGCAGGAGAGAACAAGCCAATCAATGATGCATATCAAAGGGCTTATGGTGATGAGCCAGCAATGATTGATTTCTTGATGAGATACACCAACATGAAGAACCAATAGGAGGCAAGCTTCCAAGAACAAATAGATTACGTATATGTTGGAAGCATGTTTGAATTTGATCAACTCGGATACAAGCCAATCTAGGTGGCAGGCAAGAGGAATAGGTCACCAAGTCTCCACTTCATTCAGCCACTTGTTTGGCACCATAAGTTTCCTAGCCAAGGAGGGGACTTAAGAAATTTTCCCTTTGATCCAGGAGGGAAGAAAATATTCTTGGTTAGTTGTATATAGTAGTTTGCTTTCAGTTTCTTTCCTGCTTTCCCTAAAGTGCAGTTTGCACAAGTAGTGTTTTTAGTCTTGTGTATGCTTTCCCTTGTGTCTGGGGTAAAAAGCTTCATGTTTGATTCTTGGATCTTTTGGGGCTGTTGCTAACTTTGTTCAAGCTGCATCTGACTCTGTGCACAATGGACTTAAAGGCAATTGGTTTCTAAGCATAGCAGGCATGCTTCCCCTGGGAGTTGCCAATTTGTTGACCATTTTTGGTCCAACAGGCCAAAAATTAGTCCCCTTTTTTTTCCCTACTGTTCTGAGCTAGTACTTTTGATTTTGCACGAGTCTTGCAAATTTATACGGACTCTGTAGATCTTGGATTTCTACAGACTCAGTAGTGAAGTTTTCTACGGACTCTGTAGGTCCATTTCTATAGACTCTGTAGGTTTTCTATGGACTTCACAGGGACTTCTATGAACTCTGCAAGTGTAGTCTTTCGGCAGATGAAGAACCAGTTCAGAGAGTGTAAGGTTTTACAAAGCTTTTGTTGACCATTTTTGGCCCAATAGGCCAAAAATAGGCCCCCCTTCTTTTCTTGCTATTCTGAGCCAGTACTTTTGATTTAGCACGATTCTTGCAAATTTCTACGGACTCTGTAGAGCTTGGATTTCTACGGACTCTGCAGGTCCATTTCTACGGACTCTGCAGGTTTTTTACGGACTTCACAGGGACTTCTAGGAACTCTGCAGGTGTAGTCTTTCGGTAGATGAAAAACCAGTTCAGAGAGTGCAAGGTTTTACAAAGCTTCTTCGAACTCTTGTCTGAAGAAATTCACAAGGAAAGAAAGTTGAAAGTGGTTCAATTACATGATCTTTCCAAGAGTTAGCATCTTTGAACCATTGAACCATTGAACCGGTTTAACGCTTTGGTTCAATGCTTCGACTCAAATCAGATGGTTCAATCACTTGGTTCACTCAGTCAGTTCAATGACTTAGTTCAACTGCAAAGTTCAATCGACGAAGTTCATCACTTTGGTTCAATCAAATGGTTTGTCGCTTGGTTCAAAGTTTGGTTCAATGGTTGGTTCAACGACTTTGGTTTAATCAAAAGTTCAAGTCTCCCAAAGGACAAGTGCCCTTGCGGAGGGTAGTTCTGGGTTCAAGAGCCCTTGCAGAGAGTAGGGAGCACTTTAAAGAGGCCACAAAGAAGCGGCTAAATTCTTTTGCAATTTTGTTAAGGCAAAAGCATAATTCACTCAGTCAGTTCAATGACTTAGTTCAACTGCAAAGTTCAATCGACGAAGTTCATCACTTTGGTTCAATCAAATGGTTTGTCGCTTGGTTCAAAGTTTGGTTCAATGGTTGGTTCAACGACTTTGGTTTAATCAAAAGTCCGAAGGAATTCCTTCGGACAAAAAGTCCGAAGGAATTCGGAAAGGCTACAAACAAAATCCTGCAAATGACTAAGGCATTGAATTTCTTCAGACTTTTTGTCCAAAGGAATTCCTTCGGACAAAAATTCTGAAGAAATTTAGAATGGAAGATAGCCGCGGGGAAAGTGGCTAGGTAGAAATCCAAAGGAAAGCAAAGCAACAGAAACATTTCTTGCAGACTTTTTGTCCATGTGAAAATTGTCTGCGAAAGAAGTTTGTAGAAAAGGCCGAAGTAAGAAATCTGGAGAATTTCAAGGGGTGACGGGCCCGAAGACGTCAAAGTCAACCATGGCGAACTAGCCGTTGATTTTCAAACTGTGACAGGCCCGCGAATGTTAAATTTTACACAAGGAAATCCAGAGCGCAAAAGGCGCCAAGTGGCAACTGCGGGAGGCTTTGACATGCTTTTCTAGGAGTAGCAAAACGTGCCACGTGTCCCTTACAAAGCTCGATGAAAGCTGACAAGTGTCAGCCTCTGCGGTCTCTCTCTTTTGTCCCACTAGAACTGTGGTGGGCCCCAGATGAATTGCAAAAGAGAGCAAAAGCCGACACATGTCCTCTTCCGTAGGACCTTCAAAGGGTGCCTAAAGCTTCCATGAGTCAAGTGAATGCTTCCACATGCCCTGCTCATTTCACAGTGGAATTCTCCACGTGTCACTTATTTGAAAATCAACAAAAAGTGGCCAAGGCAAGTAGAAAAGAGCCCACAGAATGCAACGACCTACCAGAAGATAGCCCCGAGGGCTAGAGAAACCAGGGCCTAAAAGATACATCAGAGGGAGCTAGTCCTTATCTAGAGACTCTCCCCTCCAGCTTCGTCGGTCCCACAGGCAAGAGGGGAGTTTCCATTGTTGCGTGTGGAAGGGCAGGAGCTAGGTGTCCTGCCTAGGGTGCAATCCACTACGTCAACAGCTTCTTCATACTCTTGTCTGAAGAAATTCATAAGGAAAGAGAGCTAAAATGGTTCAAAGACACTTTTTCTTAAGGTTGGAAGAGTGGTTCAAGGACATGATCTTTCAAAGAGTTAGCATCTTTGAACCGTTGAACCATTGAACTGGTTCAACGCTTTGGTTCATCGCTTTGGTTCAATGACAAAGTTCTTTGGCTCGGTTTAAAGGCTTGGTTCACTCAGTCGGTTCATCAAATGGTTCAATGGCTTTTGGTTCAATCAAAGGGTTCAACGCTTGGTTCAAAGCTTGGTTCAATGGTTGGTTCAATACTTGGTTCAAAGGAGCGGTTCAATGCAAAAGTTAAAGAGAGCATCCGAAGGACAAGTGCCCTTGCGGAGGGCACTTGGTCGACAAAAGCCCTTCGAAAGGGTCATTTTCAAGAAACCCGAAGGGCACTTTTCAAAGGCAGCTGAGCCAAGAAGCCAAGGAAGAAATCCTTCAGACTTTTGTCCGAAGGAATTCCTTCGGACAAAAACTCTAAAGGAATTTGGAAGGGTCTAAAGCAGAAAGCCCGACAAAAATCCCGCAAAAAGACTAAAGCATTAAACGAATTCTTTCAGACTTTTTGTCCGAAGGAATTCCTTTGGACAAAAAGTCTGAAGAAATTCGGAATGGAAACTAGCCGCGGGGAAAGTGGCCGCGAAGAAAATTCTGAAAGAAATCAAAGCGGCCAAAACAATTCTTGCAGACTTTTGTCTGCAGGAAAATTGTTTGTGAGGAAAAAGTCTGCGGAAAAAGTCTGCAGAAAAGGCCGAGGCAACTAGTTGAAGAAAGTCCAAGGGTGATGGGCTCAAGGACGTCAAAATCAAGCATGACGAACTAGCCATTGGTCTTCAAGCAATGACGGGTGTGCGGACATCAATTTTAAGACAGTGAAATAGCTGTTTGATTTTAAAATACTAGAGTGCCAACCAGAAAAGAGCCCAAGGAACTCAACGACTCGCCAAGGAGATAGCCCCCGAGGGCTGAAGGAGCTAGAAAGAGACAAAACCAAGATGAGACAAGGCAAGGAAAAGACAAGACAGTCCAAGTGGCGAGAGGAGGTGTCAACTAAGGGATTTATTCCTACAGTTGGAACATCGCTTGCCAGGTGGTCACCAAATGGTGCAAAAGTAAGCGACACAGCTTGTTTTCTCCAGTTTGCATTTATAAGCAGACAAGCCTTGTAAATGTCTTGAAGGGATCAGTTTGTTCACAAAAAAGAGGCGCAACTCGTGCTTTCATATTAGTGTTGGGATGCCAAAGTCAAAGCAGGAACCGATAATCAAACAGCTTCCTCTTCCCAAGGCTCTGAACGCACATGGGCCAGCTTGCAAAAAGAGCGCCAAAGTCTTTTCCAGAAAGCACCAAGTTCCCTTCTATTTTCTATATATTGTAAATTTTTTCATTTGAAAAGGATCCAATCTCACAGCCTTAAGGCAAAACTCTGCCCAAAAATCTCTCGGGCTTGTAAGGCAGAAGTCTGCCAGATTTTACCTTTAATCAAGACTTAGCATTTTTACCTCTATTTGAGCTTGCACTTTTGGATGTGTCTATGCCTTTGTTCTGTGTTAAGTCATTTTCCTTATGCTTTCACAGGGTGATTTCAGCATGTCTAGTGCATTGTGAGTTTCTCTTTTGCAGGTTTGCCAAAAGTGTCTACAACAGGAATATAGGCACATGTGAATAGGCTGTCAAAGTGTGTCTCAGAACACCTTTGATAGTTCCTTCCTCCTTGTATCTCTACGGACCCCTGACCCACTGATACAAAAGAGTTTCCCACATCAGATGAAGTGTATGGGCGCTTCTTCTTGGTGAAAAGTGTATGTTCGGGCGTGAGTGGATCAAATTTTTCTGGTGTATCACCCTTTTTTTATTTTTTAGGTTTAGGTTATGTTTCAGCATCTCTTTCTCTCTTTTCATCCCCCCACTTTTTCCATTTATTTTTTAGTATTAGGAGAAACCAGGGCCTAAAAGATACATTAGAGGGAGCTATCCCTTATCTAGAGACTCTCCCCTCTAGCTTCGCCGGTCCCACAAGCAAGAGGGGAGTTTCCATTGTTGCGTGTGGAAGGGCGGGAGCTAGGCGTCTTGCCCTGGGGGCAATCCACTGAATCAACAATTTCCTCCTTGTTGCCCTTTTTATGACGAAGTGACCAACAATCCTTCTTTGAGTGTCCACTCTTCCCATAATGCGAGCATATCATCTTGGTTTTGGATCTTGATTTAGATCTATCTTTTGACTTTCCACGGTTGTCTTTGCTCTTGTCATTTTTCCTCCCTCTAGTATCAACATACAAAGCATTACCAAAAGATGATTTATCAGTGTTTTTTTTTCGCATCTCCTCACTAAGAATCACACCAACAACATCCTCAAAATTCAAGCTTCCATTGACAGAGACTGCATTACTCATAGCCATAACCAAACTATCCCAGCTATCTAACCAAGAACATAAAATTAGTAAAGCTCTAACTTCATCATCAAACTTAATTCCAACTGAAGTGAACATACTTACAACCATATTAAAATCATATAAAAGATTAGGAATTAAACCATTCTCAGATAATTTCATGTTAAACAATCTTTTCACAAGAAAATTTTTATTTGACGCTAAGGGTTTCTCATACAAATTTCCAAGTTTATCCATGAGATTCTTTGTAGATATCTGATCTGCAATGTTAAATGCAACAGAATATGCAATGCATAACCGAATGGCTCCCAATGCCTTTTTATCAAGCAATGTCCAATTTGCATCACTCATACTTACATGTTGTCCTCCTTTTCCCTCCAAGGAGAGTTGAAGTTCCTTCTGATACAAGTAATATTTCATCTGAATTTTCAACAAACCAAAATTCTTACCATCAAACTTCTCCACTCTGAATCTGATTTCTTTTCCCATAGCGCCCACTCAAGCTAATAACATTTTCTGTGATTTATCACTTCAGCGAAAACACCACTAAAGCTCTGATACAAGTTGTTAGGAATTAAGTGAATGTAAACCAGATTTCTTAACCACCATAAAATCACAAAACAGATTTTAAATGTATAAAAATTAGATTTAATTATGTGGAAACAATTCCTTCAAACTACAAATAAATGAAAACATAAATGGAGAATAATAAAACTAGCAATAACACATAACAAAGATATATCGTGGTTCACTCATTGTGGGCTACATCCACCAAGAAAGTCCTCAAATAAATTAGTAATCTGAAACAAGATTATAATGAACTCTCACAGAGATAGAAAAATCTCATGTAGAAAATGCTGCACAAATAGCTGCGCTTTTACTTGCACCTACACAATACTGTATCTCACAAGATGCTAAATCTCACCATGTAAATGAACACCTACACTTTGCAAAACCCCTACATTTTGTAACTCTCTTTCCAAAAGTCACACTTGCAAATAAGAAATATCAACAACCTCTAAAAGGTCACTCCACACCCTGTATAAGTAACAAATGATGTAGAAATCATCATCTCAATGAGAAACTCGCCATCCTCATCCAAAGAGGCCTTACCCACAAGGTGACACATCAAGATTCCATTTTCCAATGCATAACAAAAGGCCCCATCAAGAGGAACACGCCATTCTCTGTTAGGTTGTGGAGCTAAAAGCTTCCCTGATGCAGACATGGAGGAGGTTGCAGGATGAGTTGTTGAGTGTCAGAAGTCTTTGGCGTTGGTCTGGCCAATCGATGTCGGCAGATAGGAGACAGGAAGCAACCGACGTCGGTCAGAGATCGGTCGGCGTCGGCGACCCCCAGACAGACAGGGACCGACGTCGGTCGCCTGTGTGGTTCGACTGCGAGCTTATTACGGGCTGTTAGCTAACGAACCAAGTGTTTGCATGTTTAGATCTATTTTTAGACTGAGAGCTGCGGATCTAATTATTGTAATTAGATGTCTAATTATTGTTTGGATGAGATCTATATAATAGACTCATGGTTGTATTGGAAAAGTGTTCTAGTTTGAGTTGAGCAAAGCTAGCTCCTTCTATGTGTGAGGTGAGCAAGGGTGTTCCTCCTAGTTCCACAGCAGTACCAGGTGTGTTGGTGCTGGATTGGAGAGTCAGCTGGATTCTTCATGGATGTATGATCTTGGTCATCAGGGGAGCATGGCTTATATGAGATCTACATGGTAAGTAAGATCGTTGATCTGTAGGTGTGTGTGTGTGTGTGCGGTCAAGGTTCACAGGTGTGCAGAACCATTATTGATCTGTAAGTTGGAGATCAGATAGGACAGCAACACGACAGAGAGTAGAATCAGGCAGAATCTACTTGGAGTACAGTGTGTACTCATTGGTATGTACGTAGAGTACATGGAGAGCTAAGAGGAAGGCAAGGCAGTTCCTTCCATAAGTATGGTCTGTTGAATTGCAGGTTGTTGCAGGTTCATGAGAGATCTACTTGAAGTACTTTGAGTACTTGTGGAGTGCGTGGAGCACAGGTGTAAGGTGAACACCAACTCTGTGTTTGAGTTGGGTGTTGGGACCTAGTAGAGAGAGCTTTGAGGAGAGAATTACTGTTCACTTGAGGTGTGGAAAACCTCTGAAGAGGTGGTGGAGAAGAAGTGGCATCTTCTTTATTGTATTCTTTTCTGTAAGAGTTATTAATACAAGTTGTGTATTGTCTCTCATATTCTGTGTTATTCTGAATTCTAGTTACTTGTTGATTCTGGTTATTTCTGCATATTAAGTTGCTTGAATTTGGTAATCAATTGTGTGCTTTCGGGTTGGTCATATTTCCAACAAGTGGTATCAGAGCATGTTTATTGTTCTAGGTTCCCAACAAGTGGTATTAGAGCTAAGGTTGCAGGAAGCAGGGTTTGTGTTTTGGTTACAGGGCACTCTCAGGGGTTACTGATTGAGTGGGAGTAGAGCAACGACAGATCAAAGTAAGCTAAGGATGGAGGAGTTGAAAAGCACATATGGTTACTTAAGGTCCCATGGAAAGAAAGAGCAGATAAAAGAAGATTATTGGTTGGTAGCAGATCAGCATGAAAAAACTGAAGATACAGATGTAGCAGGTGTTGTTGCACATGATGCGTTTGCAGGTTTCTTGGATAAAGTTGAATCTTGGATAAAAGATTCGGTTGCCTCTTTCCATGCAGCCCCAGGTAGAGGAGCTGGTGAGCCTTGCCAAAGAATTGGCAAAGGGGAAGTGAAGCTGAAATTGCAGGCGGCCAACACACAAGTGTTGATGAAGGTCATGCAGGTCCCAGGTTTGGAGATATGGCTAATTTCTTCAGAAAGATTGGGTGATGAGAGATGCACAAGAACTCTCACAGCGGATGCACTTGAATTAGCTGGTGGTAAGAAAACATGTATTCTTTATCTACTTGTTTATATTACTGATTCTTCTTCTGTTGCGGAGACGTGGCTTCGTAGGCTTGGTCATATGAGCAGGAAGGAGATGCATGTTCTTAAGCGGAAGACAGATATATTTGACAGGCTTAAGAACTGGAAAGCCTTGGTGTTCTTGGAGGAGATGGCAGACAGAACCTAGTGGATGGTGCTGGATACTTCTGAGCAGGGCAGTTTGGACATGGGTATTGATTCAAAGGAGCTCGCGAGTAAAAAGTCATCACTCACAGGGGAACACAGGTACCGACGTCGGTCAGGAGGAATCGACGTCGAACAGACAGGTGCCGATGTCGGTCATGTGCAGACCGAAGCCGACGATGTCGGGCAGAGTAAGACCGACATCGGTCAGGAGGACCGACGTCGGCAGTAGGTAAGACTGATGTCGGTCAGAGGACTGACGTCTGCAGTAGGGACACCGCAGGGTCGGTAGTCAGGGACAGACGCATGGAAACTGACGTCGATCGGATGCAGACTGTGGAGTGATCGAGGTCGGTCACTGTAACGGATTTTGGGTGGACAGCGAGCTGTCAAGGAGTCTCAAACACCCATACAGAGGACTGAAGACGTAAGTAGGCCCTCAAATTCGTTGTTCCTCTTCTTTATACATGTTGCTGATTGTAGAGCAGGAAGGATCCAGGAAACAGGTGTGAGCTTGGCATGGATGAGGATGTGATTCCTTGGAGGTGAACCAAACAGGTGTTTTTGGTAGGGTTGCCAGCTAGATGATAGCACAGAGACGAATGGATACCTTAGTTGAAGAATAGAGAGAACGGATATGTGAGACGGAAGATCAGGTATATCATCTTGAGGAGCTGCAGGACAGTGGTACAGGTTTTGACAGGTGGAGGACGAAGCATGGCTTCAGTCAATGTCAGGGTAACTACTGTGGTTTGCCTTACCAGTTGGATGATGAGTCATGACATCATTCTATTGCTGTATGTGGATGGTATGCTAGCAGGATTGTACATACAGGGTTTTGCTGAGATAAGGGTAAGATTAGTTCAGTGTCATGTCATGAGGAGTTTGGCGCAGCGAAATTCTTTGACATAGGAGACATGGAGATCACAGGTTGATTTTGTCTCGAGTGGGAGCTGATGTGAATCAGGTGTTGGCGAGGTTCAGGATGCAGAGCCGGAGCACACTAAGGGCTGGACAGGTACAGTGTCCGAAATCACATGAGGTCTAGTATAGACCTGAGTATTCCCATGCAGTGGGAGCTGTCAGAGAGTTAGGAGCCAATTCGGGGAAGTGGGTTCTCAGGTATTTGAGAGGGACCAGCAGCAGGGATTCATGCTATGCAGGGTCAGGACTTCACTACATGTGTTTGTAGGTTTGGATGTGGCAGGGTACTCGGATGACAGGAGGTACATCACAATACGTGTGGTGGGTTGTCTTCAAGATTGAGCTTGAAGAGGGATACAAACCAAGAAATAGATTAGACGGGGTACAGGTACAGGTACAATGCAGCTATTTATCTCCAAGTGGGAGATTGTTAGGTTGTGGAGATAAAAGCTTCACTGATGCAGACATGGAGGAGGTTGCAGGATGAGTTGCTGAGTGTCAGAAGTCTTTGGTGTTGGTCTGGCCAACCGACGTCGGCAGGTAGGAGACAGGAAGCAACCGACGTCGGTCAGAGATCGGCCGACGTCGGCGACCCCTAGGCAGACAGGGACCGACGTCGGTCGCCTGTGTGGTTCGACTGCGAGCTTATTACGGGCTGTTAGCTAACGAACCAAGTGTTTGCATATTTAGATCTATTTTTAGACTGAGAGCTACGGATCTAATTATTGTAATTAGATGTCTAATTATTGTTTGGATGAGATCTATATAATAGACTCATGGTTGTATTGGAAAAGTGTTCTAGTTTGAGTTGAGCAAAGCTAGCTCCTTCTGTGTGTGAGGTGAGCAAGGGTGTTCCTCCTAGTTCCACAACAGTACCAGGTGTGTTGGTGCTAGATTGGAGAGTCAGCTGGATTCTTCATGGATGTATGATCTTGGTCGTCAAGGTTCACAGGTGTGCAGAACCATTATTGATCTGTAGGTTGGAGATCAGATAGGACAGCAACACGACAGGGAGCAGAATCAGGCAGGATCTACTTGGAGTACGGTGTGTACTCATTGGTATGTACGTGGAGTACATGGAGAGCTAAGAGGAAGGCAAGACAGTTCCTTCCATAAGTATGGTCTGTTGAATTGCAGGTTGTTGCAGGTTCATGGGAGATCTACTTGAAGTACTTTGAGTACTTGTGGAGTGCATGGAGCACTTATGGAGTGCGTGGAGCACAGGTGTAAGGTGAACACCAACTCTGTGTTTGAGTTGGGTGTTGGGACCTAGTAGAGAGAGCTTTGAGGAGAGAATTACTGTTCACTTGAGGTGTGGGAAACCTCTGAAGAGGTGGTGGAGAAGAAGTGGCATCTTCTTTATTGTATTCTTTTCTGTAAGAGTTATTAATACAAGTTGTGTATTGTCTCTCATATTCTGTGTTATTCTGAATTCTAGTTACTTGTTGATTCTGGTTATTTCCGCATATTAAATTGCTTGAATTTGGTAATCAATTGTGTGCTTTCGGGTTGGTCATATTCCCAACAAGTGGTATCAGAGCATGTTTATTGTTCTAGGTTCCCAACATTCTCCACCAAATGACACAACTTCCCATGTGGAAGTCCAACACACTTCCATAATGCATCAATGAATTATTAAATGCAGCATTTAATAATTTTTCTCCTCCTAATGCATCATAGAAATAAGTAAATACATCATTTAATAATTTCTCCTAATGCATCATGAAAATTATTGAATACATCATTTAATAATTTTCTCCTAATGCATTACAGAAATATTAAATAAACAATTAATTCCCTAGAACAAGGAAATCAATCCCACTTCCAACTAGTATGGAAGAATACATGAAAATTATTCAATAAATATTTAATAACTTTTACCCACATGAGGAGCAAAGGAAAAATGCACTCTCCACATCCTTGGAGCTCTAAAGGCCCCCAAAGTGTACCAACAAGATCATGTGAGAACCCCAAAGGGCTCCACACTCAAGCGTACAAAATGCATAGATAAATAATACATTTACTATTTTAGTTCTATTACTTTCTTTATTCTCATCTTAATCAATATTGCTTCTGCGCATGCATACAACTTCATTTTGATCTTCATCTAAAATGTTGTCCCCTAGACCTCTTGTGACCAAATCATATGTCGTTAATTAAATTATTTCATATAAATTATCTTAATAAATAATGCAAGAGTAATTTCCTTAATTTTAATAATTAATTAATTAAAATTATTATTGATAAATAATTATTAACACTAAAATAATATTAATTGAACTTGAGCCCAAGAAAGTCAACTTAGAGGGTTGACATGATGGAGGTGAAATAATGAGAACGAATTGGTTGCGTGCAAATTAGGTCTTTGCCCTGCGTCCCTCGGCCCTCGGCCCTCGGCCCTCGGCCCTCGTTGTGATCATCGACATGTAAGGCTAGGGTTACAGTGGATATCTGATCAAATAGGCGAGCACCCCTGCATTGCCTCGATCCCTCAATGTCCCTATGGTCAGATCGATCCCTCCTCTTGCAGTTGTGGGGTTGGGTCAACTCAATGACAATGGAAAGGTAAAGGAGGTAATGAAATATAATCCAGAACATAGAGAACATGGTGAGCAACCAACGCCCTCTTCTCAAGAACAAAGGTTGTCCTCCAAAATTCTGACCGTGCAAGCTCAGAGGAGATTCCCGTGATTAATCTCCCGGACAAAGAACTTGAAATCATAGTAAATCATTTTAAAGAGTGCGCCCCATTTTACAAACTCTTAGGGTTTTAGCCCAACGCTGGGGATTTACAAAACTGCTTATGCTAAATTTTGGGCATTCAATATGCAAAACATGTAATTCTTCTTCCTTTGGGCTTTTTCCAAGTTATTTTTTATTCTGCCAATCAGAAGGGTGAATTCTACAAAACATGAGGCCATGGGATGAAGAATTTAATGTGAAAATAGAGCACCTAACACTTGTTCCTATCTGGATTCGATTGTTTGGTTTGCCAACAAAATATTGGTCTGAAGGCATTTTCAAACAAGTGGGCAACCAGCTTGGGGAATTTATTTGCATGGCTACAACATCTGAAATTGGACACAAGGCTATTTATGCAAGAATCTGTGTAAAATTGGATCTCTCCAAACCCCTTCCCCTGTAAATTAAATTCCAACCCGAAACAAGAGAATGGTTTCAAGAATTGGATTATAAAAATACTCCTTTCAAATGCATAAACTGTCATACCCATGGGCACTTTGCCAAAAATTTGTCATTTTTTTGTAAATTTTATATTATTTTAATAGACAGGGTTCAACACTTTTGTTTTGAATGATTATATATATATATATATGGTTCAACACCTTTTTTTAATCATTCAAAAAAAAGGTGTTGATTCCTGTCTATTAAAATATATATATTATTTTAATACACAGGGTTCAACACCTTTTTTTTGAATGATTATATATGTGTGTGTGTGTGTGTGTTGAAACCTGTCTGTTAAAATATATATATATATATATATATATATAGTTCAACACCTTTTTTTTGAATGATTATATATGTGTGTGTGTGTGTGTGTTGAAACCTGTCTGTTAAAATATATATATATATATATATATATATATATATATTATAACAGACAGGTTTCAACACACACACACACACACACACACATAAAATTTTAATAGACAGGTTTCAACACTTTTTTTTGAATGATTATATATATATATAATCATTCAAAAAAAAGTGTTGAACCCTGTCTATTAAAATTATATATGTGTGTGTGTGTGTGTGTTGAAACCTGTCTGTTAAAATATATATATATATATATATATATATATATATATATATATATATATATATATATATATCATTCAAAAAAAAGGTGTTGAACCCTGTCTATTAAAATTATATATATTCATTCAAAAAAAATTAGACAAGGTTCAACACCTTTTTTCTGAATGATTATATATATATATAATCATTCAAAAAAAAGGTGTTGAACCCTGTCTATTAAAATTATATATATATATATATATATATATATAATCATTCAAAAAAAAGGTGTTGAACCCTGTCTATTAAAATAATATAAAATTTACAAAAAAATGACAATGTTTGTTACACCTTGAGGCCTTTCTATGGAAGGAAAAATAATTATATATATAATGATTATTAAATAAAATAATTTAAATGGTTATTAAAAAATATTATTTATAATTAATTAATATTAAATTTATTAAAATTATTAGTTTTAGTTATAAATTTTTTTTATGACATTGTTTACTTTTTTTAATTGCTAAATAAGAGACCCTTTTATTCGTATCAAAAATGTCCTTACAATAGTTTCTATCGGATTATTCCAATTTATCTAAATGTCACACACTGTATGAAAACCCTAGAATTAGGTGAGAGCAAGATTGACACAACACAAAAGTTGCATCAAATGCATTAAAAGATTTATTAATTGATTGAGTCCATTAGCCAAAAAGTATAAAATATGTACATTATATAGTGAGATATTAGGTCACAAAAAGGTAACAACTCAATTCACTATTATAAAACACTTTAAGTGTATTTTCCTTAATGATCTTAACAACCTTAAGCAAGCTGACTAACAAACATATAGATAAAATTGAAAATGAGGAAAATACTACACTAACACCCCCAAGAAACGTAACTTAGTTGGGTAGAATAATTAGGTCCCAACAATGAAGCCTAATGAGATATCCAAACACAATGCAACTCCCATAAAGCGGAGAAAAGGATAAAACTCGTAGGATAAAACTCCTCTCCAAAAGAGAGCAAAGTGAGAAACCATGCATGCTCTAAGGAATTGAGCGTAACTGAGAATACATCTAAAAGTGAGAGCAAACAAGGCATATCGAGAGAGGATAACTAGGAAGTCCCCATAAAAGATGCTAAAGCTGCCTACAGTAGAGCTCATAGAATGATGGATGTCATCGAGGAGATCCTCTGCTTGAAGACTAAAGAAGCTTCATCTACATCAATGTTTCTTCCATTTGTCAAAAGAAGAACATGAATGGTGTACTGGAAGTCTACCCATTCCATCGTAGAAGATGGAGGCAACAATACAAATAACTCTAAGTAGGGTCCAAAACAGAAGTGTGGCATAGGTCTAACAAGATCATGCACAAGAACTGAATGTAATGCCACTAAAGTGAACCTGTCAGAAGTAGGAGTAATGAAGAGTGGATCACCTTGGAACAATGAATGTGTCCACCAAGTACTTGATGGATCTTCAACTAAGGTGTGGTTACTATATAAGGAATTGTGCTCCTCATGCATAGTAGATGAGACAACTACTCTATGCAATGATGGTGCAACAAGAGTAGAGGCTAAAACAAACTACATAATGCCCTGTAACTATATACTAGACTGCTTAATGTCTGATGAGTCTTGGATCAATATACATGTACCCTGTAATGTCGAAAATGGATCAGAGGTGAGTGGTGGATCAAGAACTAACTCCTCAATATCTACAATGCTACAAGGAGATGGCGGAGGTGTGTCCCCATCACTTTTGTAATCATCTATGCTAGAAGAAGTCATAAATATCAGAGATGTGCTTAAGCTCATAAGTGTCATCAAGTAAAAGTGATTTTGATGAAGATGAATGGCATGGAACATTCACTAAATGACTGTCCATGTGAAGTGAAGAACATGGTTCAACAACTCTCAAAGCTGCAGAAAAGACTGCAGATGAAGCACATGGATCAATAGATTGAATATCCATGAGAAGAAAAGAGTTGATGCTCTAATAAGGTGTATTCTCATTGGAAACAATAGAGTCCTAAAAAATACAACATTGTGAAGGCTATGGAAGAACATCCTAAATAGGGATGGAAGTAGACTCTATAATAGGGCAACTAAGGTTGGGGAGAATCTCATCTTATAATGGTGGCTCAACAGAAGGAAGAACACTACCCACCATGGATGTGTCATCACACGAAATAGGAGTAAGAGGAGAGAGTACATCAATATCCAAAGAGACGATAGGAAGAGGAGGAAAAGAAGTGATATAAATCTCAATAGGATCTCTTAAAAGAGACTAAAAGATGCTTCAAATAGTGTTGGGACACATGGTGAGCTGAAAATGGGGATGTAGATCCCATGAAATGTGCAACAACAAGGTACCACAGATCTTGTCACAAGAGTTAGCCCACTTAATGTACTTTTCAGAATCAATGGGAGCAAGAATATATCCATATAATAATGGAATATGATTCTTTCTATTTTTTGTGAACAAATGTTCCATGTAAGCATGCCAAAAAGCATAGTTGGTCTTTCAAAGAAGAACCACTGATGTAGAATCAACTTTCCCCCACAGGGGTCTCTCAAGTGAAGTCAACATGTCTAAGAGAAAACACAAAATAAATGCACAACTACACATAAAAACTGCAATGAACCCTTAGTTACAAGAACAATGCACACTCATGAAGAAGATGCCAAACACAACCAAAAATGTGTCCAAATGAGCAATAAGTACATGAATCAACTCAATGGAAAAAATGAGAATGTGTAGAAGAGATAACAAAGAATGTATAACACCACATAATATCTCCTCAGAACTCCCGTAATGACCCCCTTCCCAGCCCCCGCCCCCCAATAATGTTGCAAATACAAGCACACTCGTAAATATGTCTAGCATGGTCGAGAATGCATCTTGAGAAAATTGTGTGTAAGTATGAAAGAACTAGAGGGATATCAGGCTTTATCGATAATGCATCCAAGAGGTACAATATGTAAAGAATAGGTAGTTGTAAAAGGCCCAAAAAATGTCACTAGTGCATAAATCATGAAAAATAGGAACTTTTAAAGAATACGACACCTAAAAAGATGTTATTGATTAAAAGTTATGGTCATTTGAAAATCTAAGCTCACATGAAAAAATTTGTCGTAAATAGTTTTGATAAAAACACACACAAATTTGAGAAATTTTGGGTGTGCAAATAGTTGTGATTTTTTTAAAGGAAAAGTTAAACCCCCTTGGGTTGAAAGTGACTAGGGGCTTGTTTCACAAATGACCAGGGGGCTACACTTCACGAGGTTAAATTTGATGTGTTTTAGACTGTTATCAGAGTTTTGGAGGTCCCTTCATAGTTGTCAAGGTTATGCATCGGGGTTATAGTGGTCCTTTGTAGTCATTGGACTTTTTTGTTGAGGTTACAGTCACCCTCTATAGTTGTCAGGGTTTGTTGAGGTTCCCATAGTGTCAGAAGTTTGAAGATTTCCCATAGTGTCGGGGGTTCAAATGTTTCTCACATTAGATTTTTGCATCGAGGTTGCAGTCACCTCTTGCAGTCATTAGGGTTTTCAACTGCACTAGCAGTCAAAAGTTTTGATGTCAAGGTTTTGGGCTACATCATTAATCATAAGTTTTGACGTCGAAGGTTTTGCATATGTGTGCAGTCTAAAGTTTCGATGTTGGGGTTATGGGTTGTGCATGCAACCTGAAGTCTTGATGTCAAAGTTATGAGCTATGTGTGTACCCTGAAATCCCAATGTCAGGGGTTTGACTATGTGTGCAGTCTAAAGTTACGATGTTAGGAGTTTTGACTATGTGTGGAGTTTGAAGTCCCAATGTTAGGGTTATGGGTTGCATTTACAACCTAAAGTCTCGATGTTGGGGGTTTTGACTACGGTAGCACCCCAGACTTCTCGTATGTACAACAAAGGCTAAAAACTTCAATTTATGCATACAAAGCCTAAATTCCTGCCAAGTCTAGAATCTCTAGATCTGGAACATTTATGGAAAAACCACTAAAGACACACCAAAGATCTCAAAAAACTTAAAAAAACTCATAAAATGATTTTTCCTTGGAGATCTTGATAGTATAAATTAATGTGAAACCACCAAAAAATCTTTGAAGCTCTCTAAAATGACCAAAATCAACTATCATAATACTAGGTCGTGTTTACAACTGATCCTAGGATTTTGGCACCTTATGAATCTAATGGTGATATCTGTTTTATGATTTGAAACTCAAGCTAACTAGTTTACATGAATTTTCAATAAATCTCACAAAGCCTATGAAGAACTAAAAAATCAAGAAACCCTGTAGGATGCATGCAAGAAATATTTCACCAAAGATCTTCAAAAATGGCAAAATAATTGTCAAATCAGAGCTCTGATACCATATCAGATTACTCCAAAATATATGAGCATCATGTTGACGTAGAAGATTGCACCCTTGGCAGGAGGCCGAGCTCCTGCCTTCTTCACACAACTATGGAAACTCCCCTCTCGCCTGTGGGACTGGCAAAGCTGGAGGGGAGAGTCTCTAGGTAAGGGCTAGCTCCCTTTGATGCATCATATTCATTCCAGTAAGTGCTAATATATATATATATATATATATATATATATATATATATATATATAAAATTGGGAGGGTGAAAAGGAAGAAAGATTACAGGAAAACAAACTACTCTAAAGAGGTGATGCACCAAAATAAAGTCGACCTTCTCACACTCACACTTAAAATCAGATAAACACATACATACACTTCACACTTGGCAGAAGGAACATACTGCAAGAAATTGGCAGGGAGGCTTTGATGGAAAAAAATACAGAAAACAGAGATTCATCAAGGTGCTGTGAAATGTACACTGTAAGTAATTTCTTCTATTTTGCACTTCCAAATAGAGCTCTCCTTGTACAACAGATATGTTGGTGTTGGACCTGTGAAAGCATCAAGAAAGAATGACTAAACACAAACTAACACTCAAGACATACACATAAATATCTATCCAAGATAGAGGTAAAAAATGCGTTTATTGATTCAGGTGAAATTTCACCAGGGCTATGCCTTACAAATGTGAAAGATGATCTCTCAAAATGACAAGTCCTCAATATATAGGAGAAGAAAGGAGGCCTTTTGGTGCCCCTTTTTACAAGTGGCCCATTTGTGTCCCCTCATTGGGAAGAGCAGGTTGCCTAAAAAAATAAATGCTGTGTCGACCCTGGCTTTGACTTTAAGCATTTTTTGACATGCCCATGCTATTTCCTCATTAACTGAGGCCGCTTCTTGAAGGCACCTACACAGTTTGTCTGCTCATAAATATGAAATGAGGAAAAAGGATTGCACGATTAGCCATTCGCGTCTTGTAATGGTCAATTTACAGCCACTATTTCACCTGTTGGAGTCACTTCTCGAATCGATGCTTCCCTACACCACTTGGACTATCTGCCTACTCCATGCTTGGCACTTTGTCTTTTTCCTATCTTGTCTCTTCTCGCTCCTTCGGTCCTTGGGGGCGATCTTCTAGCAGGTCGCTACATTTCTGGGCTTCCTTTCATGGTTGGCTTCCTTCCAGTTTGAAAGCAAACGGCTATTGCATTGTATGAAATTTGACATTCACGTGGTCATCATCGCTTTGAAAACCAATGGCTAACTCACTTTCTTAAGGTTGAGGGCCTTCTGGATGTCACCATCCCTGGCAAAATGTAATCGGGTCCCTTGCTGGCTTCTTCTACGAGCTTTGTCCTCCTCGGCCCTCTTTGTGGGTCTTTTTTGCTTGAAGTTCCTTCTTAGCACCTTCCCGAAGGGAAGGTGGCCCTTCCGCCTTTGCTTTGTGCCCCTGTATTTGGTCGAGAGTCCCCTGCAAGGGCACTTGCCTTTCGGGGTCCTTCGGCGGGTCGCTATGCTCCTCCAGATTGTTTCTCAGGTTTTCACTGACTTTTGTCCACGGACACTTTCCTGTAGACTTTTGTCTGCGGACAGTCTCCTAGCCTTTGCTTTGAACTGCGGCTCAAATTCCTTCAGACAAAAAGTCTGAAGGAATTCAGGACTTTGCCTTAGCTGAAATTTTGAATGATAAAATGCCCCTTTGAAATGTTCCATTGAAGTGTTCCATGCCCTTCGCAAGGGCCTCTGGACTTGAGCTGCCCCTTGACCTTTTGGGCATACCCTTGAACCAAGCCGTTGAACCAAAAATGGTTCAACGGTTCAAGCGGTTCAATCATTGCGCGCCAATGCCAAGTGAACCAAAGCCGATGAACTTGAAGCCGCTAAACCATCTAGTTGAACCAAGTGATTGAACCATCTGATTGAACCGAACATTAAACCACTCACTTTGAACCAATCTCATTGAACCAAAATTGGTTCAATGGTTCAACGTTGTTGAATCGAGATGTTTGAACTGAGCGATGAAGTTTTGTTGAACTACAGGTCACTGAACCGTTTGAACTAATTTCAGTTGAAATCCGCATTGAACTTAGCTGATTGAACCAAAGTTGAAGAACCATGGCATTGAACTTGTGCAACTTGAAATTGACTGGCTTCGAATAGCAAGGGTAGAAGGGGACCGATTTTAGCCTATTGGGCAAAAATGGTCAACAAATTGGCGACTCCCAGGGGAAGCATGCCTGCTATGCTTAAAGACCAATTGCCTTGCAGTCCATTGGGTACGGAGTCAGATGATAACTTAAAAATCAGCAATAGCTCTGATAAAAATAGAACCAATCACGCAGATTTACCTCCAAGGAAATTAAAACACACACAAGGCTAAGAAAACTACTACTTGTGCAACATCACTTAGGGAAAATAGGGAAAGAAAACAAGGGAAAATATATACAGATGAAAGGAGATTCAGTGGCAGTGCTTCAGATGTATCCCATTAAGTGGGATATGCAGTTATTCACCATCCAACTTGGAGAGTTGGAATGCATTATGCTGCTTGCACTGAGTGATTATGTATGGGCCACTCTATAGGGCATCAAATTTTGCATGCTTTCCAGGCTTAGATTGGTCTTTGTCCCATTTCAAGACAATGTCTCCTTAGAAGAAATATTTTGATGAAGATTTCTTGTCAAAGTGTCTCTTTGTTTGCTATTGGTGGCTAGTCATAGAAGCCATAGCTCGGTCCCTTGTCTCTTGGAGCTCCATCAGCTCACACAGCCTGACCTCTATGCTACTTCTTTCTTCTGATTACAACTGGCGAGTGAGGTCCAATGCTGGCAATTCAAGTGAGATGGGAAGCCTAGCTTCCCTTCCATACATGAGCGTATATGGATAATTTCTGATTGTTCTCTTTGGAGTGATTCGATCAGCCCACAGAGCTATTTTCAGCTTGGCATGCCAAGTCCTCTGATTTTCTTCCATGGTCCTCTTGATGATCCTGATCAAATTTTTGTTGGTGGACTCAGCTAGCCCATTCCCCTGTGGGTAATAATTGGATGAAGTGCTGAGATATATACCATACCTTAGCGCCCATTCACTTGTTTTGGTTCCCAGAAAAACCAAGGCATTATCTGAGATTATGGTGGCTGGGACCCCAAATCTTGTCACCAGGTCCTCATAAAACTCTAGGATCACACTTTCATTTGCCTCCTTCAAAGCAATAGCCTCTACCCACCTTGTGAAATAGTCTGTGGCGGTCAAGACCCACTTGTGTCCAGCACTGGAGGGAGGGTTGATCATCCCTATGAAATGTAGGCCCCACTGCATGAATGGCTGCTCAACTTGAATGGGCTGTAGAGGCATGGCAGGCAACCATTGTTTCCCATTGAAAAGTGCACACTTCTGGCACTTTCTTACCCAGGCATGGGTGTCCCTAAAAAGAGTAGGCCAGAAATAGCCAGCTCTCATTATCCTTGCTATAGTAGCTCTAGGAGTGAACTGACTGCCTGCTGGCCCATCGTGAAACTCAGACAATACCTTATTAGCCTGGTTTGGGTCAATGCATCTTAGAAGGACCCCAAAGAGATCCTTCCTAAATAATATTCCATCAACCAGAACATAAGGGAGAGACTGGAGCCTGAAATACCTTCTTCCAGTCTTGTCGAGACTCTGTGGGCACTCACCAGTGAGAAAGAAATGCCTCAGGTCTGATGTCCAATCCCTCATGACAACTAGTTCTTCTGCTATAGCTACTTCATGAATTAGTAAGATGTCTTCCCCTTTCTGCTTGAAGTCTGCAACAAGGTGTTCGTACATGCCTCTTCCCCTCACCAGCTTGGTGATCTTGATGTCTACATCATACTCCATTGCCTTGGTGATCCACCCTGCTCTCTTCTCATTTAGGTCTTGAGTGGTCAAGAAATCCTTGACGCCAGAATGTGGAACCATGAGGTGAATCTTGCTGTTAGACAACATATGCCTAAATTTCTTCAGGCTTTGCACTACTGCCAGGACTTGCTTCTCTACATATGTATATCTAACTTCAAAATCCTCTAGCCCTTGGCTAAAAAAAGCAAGTGGTTGCTTGAGGTCATCACCATTTGCTTGGGTAAGCATGGCAGAGATCACCTCTTCATTGCTAAAAGTGTAGAGGTTGAAGTCTTTGTTGAAGTCCGGGCTGATCAAAGTAGGAGCCTGGGTTATGGCCTACTTGATGGCTTCAAAGCTGTTCTTCTTTTGTGTTATCCACTTGAACTCCTCACCCTTCCTCAGCATAGAGGTCAGTGGCTTGACTATCTCTGCAAAATTCAAAATGAATCTCTGAATAAAATTTATCTTGCCAAAAAAACTCTGCAGGCCTTTTTTGTGCTTAGGTAGGGACATCTCCAGGATAGAACGAACTCTCTCGGGGTCAATGGATAAGCCTTCCCTGGACACAATGTGGCCAAGGAGTTTCCCCTCGTGAACAACAAACACACATTTCTTCGGGTTAAGAGAGATGCCGAACTCCCTACACCTTTCAAAAATTTGCCTGAGGTACTTCATGTGTTGGCTCGCTTCCTTGGAGAACACCGTCACATTGTCGAGGTATACCAACACATTATTGTTTATCAAGCCTCCAAAAACCATGTCCATGGCTCGCTGAAAGGTAGCACTAGCATTAGCCAACCCGAATGGCATCTTCTTGTAGGTGAACTTTCCCTATTTAGTAGTGAAGGCTATTTTGTGCTGGTCACAGCCTTGCACCAGGATCTGATTTTACCTTGAATAACCATCCAGGAGGGAGAAATGCTCGCTGCTTGTTACCTTCTGAAGGATCTGCTCCATGCTTGGGAGGGGGTAGTGGTCTTTTAAAGAGATTTTATTAAGGTCTCTGAAATCAACACATAACCTGATCTCCCCATTATTCTTTCGAATAGGAACAAGATTGGCCAACTAGGAGGAATGTTTAATTGAAAGTATAATCTCAGACTCAATCAATTTGGCCAATTCCCTCTGCATGAGAGGCTCAATCATCAGGTTGACAGGTCTCTGCTTCTGCATGACTGGCCTGGCACCTTTTTCTAATTCGATGGTGTGCTGGGCGAGTCTTGGGTCAAATCCCTTCAAATCATTGTAATTCCATGCAAAAACATTGGCAAACTCCTGTCATAACAAAATGAAAGCCTGCCTCTCTTGAACTGTGCAGACTTTTCCAAGCGCAAGCAGCTTGTCCTTGAATATCTCAACCCTTTCATAGTTCTCCTCCGTAGTTGTGATGCATGCCTTGTCATTTCTCAATTGGTCATCTCCATTGAAGATTCTCTCAAGAGTGACCAAACCTTTAGGGAGCTTATTGTTCTTCAATTGAACAATCTGGTTTCCATATTGCCGTTGCAGCTTTGCCTGGTTCTGTGTTGCAAACTCAACTTCTTCCTGCAGGAAGAAAGCTATTTGCTGGTCATTTTTAAAAACCTGCCAGTTTGTGATGTTGTCGGGGACAGAGGGCCGAACTACCACCTTCAAGTAGCGCGAACCATAGTCTCGACTTATCTCCCTAGAAACATTGAACTGAGCACCAATTGCTGCTAGCCTATCCGCTTGTTTGTTCTGCTCTCTGGGGATGGAGGTGATGTTGAAAGCAAGGAAATCTTCCACCAAGTCCCAGACCCTATGCTTTTAGGACTTCAGCAAGGAATTCTTGGTTAGATTCTGGCCTTTCACTTGATTTATAATCAACTCACTGTCTCCCAAAATTTGTAACTCCTTGATCCCTCTTTTTCTTGCCCATTCTAGACCATGGATAAGGGACTCATATTCTGCAACATTGCTTGTGCAATAAAATTCAAAACAAAAAGCTGAAAAGTATCTCTCCTTTGAAGGGGAGACTAACATCGCTCCACCACTAGCTCCCAGCCTAATTCTGGAACCGTCAAAATACAGCTGCCATAGACCTAGGTCCTCTTGGCTTGGCTTCATTATATTTGGTATGAAGGCACCCTCTTCATGCATGCAATAGACTCCAAGGCTTGCCTCCTCTATGAAGTTGTAAGGATCATGCTTGAAGTTATCATTTCCCCACTCATCCAAGAGTAGGTCTGCAACCCCTTCAATAGTAGAGGATGGAGATTGGTCTGTCTGGGACTCTTTTGGGTCGATAATGGTGTAACTGCCATTCGCTACCTTGGGCAAATATGGTTCTAGATGGTCTTTGTAGAGTGGCTCAGATTCAATCTTTACCTTGGTCCCATACTTGGTTCTAAAAACTAGATAGGACCAATTCACTGCTAGATAGGCACCTATCTTTGATGTGAAGTCCCTGGACAAGCAAATTGCGAAATAAGGAGGAACATCTGCTACCACTATATCATGGGGAATTGAGAAGGTTGGGAAAGCATGCAATGTCAAGCTTAAACCCTTCAAAATCCCAACTATTTTTGTAGGTGTCCCATCTATCTGCAGGACTCCCTTATTCATCTCTTCATATTTCAGCCCCATCTTGTCAGCTATGCACTTGGGCATCACTGAGGTAGTAGCCCCACTATCAGTGATGCAATTGTGCATCAAGAAATCCTTTATAACCAAGGACACATAGAAAGGGGGAATTTTATCTTCCTTCTTTACCTGACCTGAAGTGGAAGGCTGTCCATTAATCATCAAGACATTATCGGTGCTCGCTGGGATAGCTTTTCGATCCAGCTCATGCAATTCCTTCTGTAGCATGTCCTTCTATCCTGATAGAGACAATGAATCCCATAAAGAGATGTTCATATGTAGCTTCTTCATTTGTTCCACTATATTGACTTGAGGACTACATCCCTTCAATTTTTCCTTGGGGCTAATTCCAACCTGAGCTGCAGGCTGAGGGGCTGAAGGTACAAATGGCTATCTAAAGTTTGGGGCCTTTTGATTTGAGTGTGATGGAGAAGGTGCTGCTGCCGCTTGGGTGGTAGCCTGGGCTTCTCCCATGGCTCTCCTCTTGAATCTTGTGTTGGCTGCAGCACAGTCAGCCTGATTGTCTATAGCGCCCACATAATTGATTACACAGAACTCACCTTCCAGGTGGTTCATAAGAGTAGAATCATGCTGACTCTAATTGTTACTTGTGTTGGGTTGCATTGGAGCCTCGAAGACCTGGGGTTGAGCGGCTGCCTGATTGTCTACATTCTAGAAATAACCCATCATCTCATTTGTATAAATGCCCTGTTCTTGACCATATCCCATGGTCGAACAACTTGGTTGTTCCTATACCAGATTGTTCTGAACGGGCATCATGACGTTAGATGATGAAGGGGGGCCTGGGTTGTAGTTTTGAAAAGGTCTGGTCTGAGTAAGCTGACCCTGTCCTTGATTATAGTTTTGGAAAGGGGGTCTAGGGGCTTGACCATAATGCTAGTATCCCTGATTTGGTCTGTTGCTTTGAGCCCTTTTAAAAGCTACAAGTTTGTTTGACATGCTCTGCAACAGACTCTTAACCTCATGAAGCTCATTGGATGAAACAACAGTTGGTTTCTCTATGCTAGGCACAGGAGCTAATGTGGAAGCAACGGCCTGAATTAGAGGTAGCATTTTTGAGAAAATCAACATGTGAGGTCTAGGGGCTATTTTCCCAGCCTGTACTAAGCAATTTTTAGCTGCTATGGCTACGTCATAAGCAACAAACATTATATGCCCTCCCATGGATTATATCATCACAACAATATCACTGTTTAATGCTCTTAAATAATACAGGAAAGCATAGCTGGGTGTCAGCCTTACCAGAATGGGAATTCTATCCCAAGTCTTTTGAAACCATGTGTTGAAATCTTGCATATACTTGTGTGGGGCTCTTTTTATGGTCGTCAGCTGCTCAGCAAGCAAGAGGTCATCGCTCTTTTCCCCAAAATAGTCTATCAAATGAGTACCCAATTCATTCTAAGAATGGATTGAATTTACAGGCAAGGTCCCATACCAGTCAAGAGCCTTGCCTTTGAGAGACAATGCCAACAATCTGATGGCGATATTTTCTTCTGTGACATTCTAAATATTGCAGAGGTTAGCAATATTCCTAATGTGCTCAATGACTGTAATGGGTCCCTCTCCATCGAAAGAAGGCACATTTTTGAGTGCCGTTCCTGAGATTGGATCATAACATGGGAAATTTAAGGGGCTCTGACTATGACAAGCTGCAAAGGGCAATGCCATAGCTGGGATGGGCTGTAATTGTGGCTCTGCTGCGTATGCATCCCTTACAACAGGTCTGGGAGGGTGGCTTGTTGAATAAGGATGGGTCTTAAAAAACCTTAGTCTTTTACCTGAGTTCAAAGGCAACTCAACGAAATCAAAGGGAACCCCTTTAGAAGCAGACCGTGTGGTGACCTTAGGCATAGAAAGTTAAGAAACTGGTCTTGATTGGAAAACTAAAACTCTTACCAGTGGAGTCACCAGATGCTGGAAATATTTAATTTGTTGTAACAGGACCAACATCAATCCTGAAACCTTACTAAGTTGTAAAACTATATCCCACCAGGCGTGCCAAAAATGTTGACGTAGAAGATTGCACCCTTGGCAGGAGGCCGAAGTCTTGCCTTCTTCATGCAACTATGGAAAATCCCCTCTCGCCTGTGGGATTGGTGAAGCTGGAGGGGAGAGTCTCTTGGTAAGGGCTAGCTCCCTTTGATGCATCATATTCATTCCATTAAGTGCTAATACATATATATATATATATATATATATATATATGTATGTATGTATGTATGTATGTGTTTGTCTGATTTTAAGTGTGAGTGTGAGAAGGTCGACTTTATTTTGGTGCATCACCTCTTTAGAGTAGTTTGTTTTCCTGTAATCTTTAGAGTAGTTTGTTTTCTTGTTTCCCGGGTTTTTGTGGACTTTTGTCTGCGAACACTTTCCCACAGAATTTTGTTCGCGGATAGTCTCTCGGCCTTTGCTTTGAACTGCAGCCCGAATTCCTTCAGACTTTTTGTCTGAAGGAATTCAAGACTTTGCCTTAGCCAAAATTTTGAATGTTAAAATGCCCCTTTGAAATGTTCCATGGAAGTGTTCCATGCCCTTCGCAAGGGCCTCTAGACTTGAGATGCCCCTTGACCTTTTGGGCATACCCTTGAACCAAGCCATTGAACCAAAAATGGTTCAATGGTTTAAGCGGTTCAATCATTGCGCGCCAATGCCAAGTGAACCAAAGGTGATGAACTTGAAGCCGCTAAACCATCTAGTTGAACCAAGTGATTGAACCATCCGATTGAACCACTCGCTTTGAACCAAGCTAATTGAACCAAGCCATTGAACCAAAATTGGTTCAACGGTTCAATGTTATTGAATCGAGATGTTTAAATTGAGCGATGAAATTTTGTTGAACTAAAGGTCTCTGAACCGTTTGAACTAATTTTAGTTGAAATCTGCATTGAACTTAGCTGATTGAACCAAAGCTAAAGAACCATGGCATTGAACTTGTGCAACCTGAAATTGACTAGCTTCGAATAACAAGGGCAGAAGGGGACCGATTTTAGCCTGTTGGGCAAAAATGGTCAACACATCACAAATTACACAAAAACCCTAGAACTAGGTGAGAGCAAGATTGCTGCAACACAAAAGTTGCATCAAATGCATCAAAAGCTTCATTGACTGATTGAGTCTGTTAGCCAAAAGTATAGAGGAGGTACATTATATAGTGAAAGATTATGTTACCAAAAAGGTAACAACTCAACTCACTATTAGAAAACACATTAAGTGTATTTACCCTAATGACCTTAACAACCCTAAGCAAGTTGACTAAAAAATATATTTCAAAACCCAAAGACTTAATTTTAGTAGTAGAAAAAGCTAAAGAGAGAAAATATAAATCCCACCTAGATGGCAAACACAATCATCAAATCATGGTAAAAACATAATCAAAATAAATATGAGTTTTACAACAAAAACCAAACCCAACAGTTTAAAAAAACATAACATTAACTTTTGCAGCCAAAGCGAAAACCAAATATAATAAAACAACCAAAAATTATAATTATATTCAACTAAAAATTTATGGCACCGCCTTTTTCTAATGAGATCTAGGAACCAAGCTGCCAAAATCCACTTTTTTTAGGCACATTTTTTTTGGACCAATTTCTATCCTTTAGAATCTTCCAAAATGGAAGTATTAAAAAATTACCCATCTTTAAAAGAGGATTTTCAAAATAATCCCTTCTTAAAAGTATGAACCATGCCCATCTCCCTAGGACTAATAGAGTCTACAAAAATAGAAGAGTAATAAATGGAAGACTTAGGATCAGGCACCACCTTTGGGTGCATCAAAGATCCCGAATCCTTGATTTTATCACAAAGATATTCCAAAGGCAAAACCACATAATCAACCTTCCCCTATTGATGATGATATTTAACGCCTTTCCACTAAGTAGGAGGCATACCCTTCTTCATCCCCGAATCTACAAAAACCCCATTTTATTTGGGCAAGGGCAAGAAGTCGCTAGATGCCCTTGAATATAACATGATTTACCCTTGAAATACAACCCCTCTTAATTCAACTGTTGATACTAGATTCAATTCCCAACCTTAATCCCAATGTCTTCAGGTAAACCTCATGATACATCTAGCTCAACACAAATTCTTGCAAAGGCACGTTGGGATATATGCGTAGCTTTAAATAAAATAGACAATCATTTTCCTAAATATTTACTAATAATAGTCAAACTAACATTGCCCTATAATTGAAAAGGGAGGTTTGTCATCCTAACCTATACTAGAGCCACTGTAAAGGAATGTGAAGAAGGATTAAATTCTAGAATCCACATTTTTATACAAAGAACAATGTATCCCAAGATCAAGACCATGAATGAAGAAGCACAAGTTATTTGTCCTCTTTTGAGCCAAAAACCACAATAAAGAAACCATAAACACAAGGACAAATGAACAACTTAAACACAAGGTTTCCAATTCTTTGAAACACATGCATGCAATTCTGAAAGAGAAGGCCACAACGTATGAAATCTGCAAATTAGCCCTAACTCCATAAAATATTCTTCTTCTAAAACAACTTTTGCACCCTTATCTACCATAGGGATTACCTTAGTTTTGGGAATCAGAATAATGAAAAAATAGTAGAACAAGCCACCTTAGAAACAATAGAAAACATGGTTTCCTTGCCCCTCCTAAAATTTTCAACAACATCACCCAAAACTTTAAATGGGTTTGAAATCAAAGATCCTAGATTAGTAAGGAAGATGGATATGATTGAGGTTCAATATTTGATGACTCATGAGACATAAGAGAAGCCATCGAGCACAAAATATCATTTTGATGAGAGTTGAGCAAAACACCATCAAACAATCTTGAATCAGGGGAATGCATCTTATCCTTTGAAATAGATTCCTTCAACACTTTAGATATAGGATTAGGGTTAACAAAAAAATTGAGTTTTGGATTTGAAAGCTTAAAAACACCTCCCGAAAGTTGAGAAATGGAAAAGGAGGAAACCTTGCCCTCATGTTTATCCATAACTCACTTTGCATTTTGAGGGGACTTAAAATGAGAGTCAACAACATCAATGTTGAAAAGGTTCAAACCCTTGCCAAAACTAAGCGGATTTCAAATAAAAGAGGAGGAAATACAAGAGTGTTGGAGACAATGGGAGACTTGGGAGAAGATCCACCCATGGGGATTCATGCAGCCTTAAGACCAAAATTCCATCCATAGTGATCTCTTATGAACAACACAAAGTGAAAAGATGGATGAAGAGGAATGATAGTCAGATTTGAAAAAAAGATAATTATATCGGAAGAATTGACAGAGAGAGAATCCTAAATAGAAGTGATGAAGGGAAAATTTATGCAACTATGCTTAAAAGGAGCAGAAGGATTCAAAGTCGTCTAAACGGGTGTTACAATATTACCTTTGTTACATAACAATGAATTTCTTCAACCATGTTGATTACTATTATTCTTGTTCTTTGAAATGATAATTTAAAATTATTTGTTTCAAAAATATAATTATTGAAATAATACAAAAACACATGTTACACGCATAACTTGAAAAGTAATTGTTGGTGTATTGAGGGAATTATATTCCCTACTTATAATTGTTGGAGTATTGTCAGATTCTAGATATTCCAAGACAACATTTCTGACTATCTGTCAAGTTCACTGACAATTAAAAATGTTCAACCACTAGGAACCTTTTCTCTATTGTCAAGCAAGTATTTTTCATTGCATGTTCAAGCTCTTGCTTAACAATTTAGTGCAAAAGAAGTGACTTCATGGTCAAGCCAAAAGGAAATGGTGATGAGTTTTGAGGGATAATTAGATAAAGATTAAAAAATGACAAATTTTCATGTTGTATTTTTCCAAACATCTGATGACGATGTCCAACACCATCATATATATTTTAATTGTTTTCACATAGAAATTCATTATTTTCCTAGGTGTTCTTATACTTTATTTTGTTTTTTTCAACTTATTTTATTTGTTGTTGATTAGCTACCAAATCATCATTATTTGTATTTATGTGACATTTTCAGCATTAATCATCCAAACTTTCAATGAAAACATACCAAATCATACATTTTATCATTTCCTTTAAGTTTGATCATTGCCCCCCTCAATTTTTTTAATCTATTTTGTCATTTTTTTCTTTTAATTGTCAAATTTTATCACAATTCCTTTTGTTTATTATTTTATATCTTAAACTTAACAATTTCCACTACAATCCTCTATCTTTTTACATATTTTATGAATCCACAAAACTGTGGGGTAAGTTGAGTTATTATGGACAAGTTATTGAATTTTTTAGTGTTTACTACTCTTTTAGGTTTATGTTAGTATCTAGAATAACATTAGAAAACTTTGCCTTGTTTTATTTTTTAAAGACAACTTTAGATTCTCCAAAATTGCTAAAGGAGTCTAATTTTTTGCACGTTTTAACTATTCAAGTGAAAGCCAATTTTTCTCCTTCATGATCAAATTCATGTTTTAAAGTGTGGGGTCAATTTTGTTTACCGTTCTATCAAGCCTAAAAAATTATTGGACCAAGAAAAGTTTTTCTTGATAATATTGTATGTAAATTTAAAATCAATTTTGAATTTCGTATTGCTTAAATAATTTCAATTTTATCTAATTTACCAAAAAATACATTAATATTTGTTCATACAATGTACAAGATGTTTGATTCATATTCCAAAAATTAAGAGTTTTCTAGTGGTTATCATTAGGCCAAAGGTATTTTCATATTCCAAAAATAAACAATTGTCTAGTTGTTATCATTAGGCCAAAGGTATTTTATTGTCATTTTTCATATCCATGTGATATATATTTTTTTTTGTCATTTTGTAGACACCTAATTTTGATTTAGCACACTTTTCCATTGCATCTTTATCATGCATTTCCACACTTGGCCCACTTATGCACATTTGGCTACTTTTGGACACCTTTCTACCCTTGCTAGTATATTTCCAGTCTTGATCCAATTAGATATTCTCAATTTTATGCCATAATTATTGTCTTTAGATTCACAATCCTAATCAACCATTCTATGAGTAGTCCTCTGATTCTATCCTAGAAAAATTTAGTGACAATTGTATTTTGTCCCTCATACTTTTATGGGTCCATTAAACCTTGGCTTGATTTCACATGCCTTGACTTTTTCTTGTCACACTATCTTATGGTTGGCCTATGCACATCATGCCCTAGAGAGCTCTATATGTACAAGTCAATATTTAGTCATTTACCTAGCCTCCTTAAGTTATTGAGATGCAATTGATTAAATTCATTGCTACACTTGTCAATGAGCCTCTGAATTGAACCTTCATTGCATTTACATCAATTCCAAGTCTTGAACCATCATCATATTGTGTCAAAATAATTTTGTAGAAGAAGTATATAGTTGTATTTGATTATCTATGAGAAGAGGTGAACCCCTTTTTCTCACTTGGGTTGATATTTCACTCATATGCAAAAAATAACTACATTGACTCTCATTCGAAGTGTACTAAATATGTAGTTGCAACTCCTCAAGATGTTTCCCAAGTTAGCTAACTTTCATACACTATTTTTTTTGTACATTTGAGGGTCAGGTTGAGTAAAAAAGAAGCATTTTAGCACATATTCTTGTCAATTTTGCACAACACCTTGTAACCCTATTTTCCACCATAATGTGCACCTTCCCAGAAATTTGACAAAGCCAAAAAATAATAGGGTATGCAATCAATGCCTAAGTACATAGTCGACAATAAAAAATGTAAAAAATCGACGACCTGCCAACCTGTCAATTCTGTCTCATACACAATTGACAACCTATCGATTTTGTCTTGGTAACAATTAAGATCCAAATTTGTAGGGTGGAAACATAGTTATCCCCAAGTTCATATTTCATTTCTAGATTTCCATATTTTGTGTAGGTGTGTTAGTTTCCATGTCTCTTGGTCTTTTCCTTATTTCCATTCTTTTCTCAATCATTCTCATACTTTTAGTTGTTATTTTTAAGCAGAATCCAAATCTAATATTTTTAGTTTTGTTATTTTATCATAGATATAGCTCATGCCATAGTTTTGGTGAGTTATGCATGCATTATTTAACCCCTAAAATACAATTCATAAAAAAATGATCAACCCCTCCACTATTTGAACACCTCAACCCATAGAATTTCTTTTTTTTGGGTTCCTATTGGGTCTTCTTTTCAATTTTTTTTATTGATTTATGATTAGTCCCCTTGCCTTAGCCTAGTGTTTCCATTCAGATTTCATTTATGATTCTTGTATTTACATCCATTCATAAATTGGTGAATTCTTATGTTCTTTGAATGCTAAAACCCAAGGTTTCACAACCTTCATCCCCTAGGGTCTGATTTTACTTTTTAGATATGATTTTTAGGTCTTTGTCTTGTTTTTATTACCTAATTTCCCAATCATTATACCTAAATTCCTTCATTTTTATTAGACTTACATGTTATTTCAACTAGGAAACTAAATCTATAAATGCCACCAGGCAAAGTGCTAGATTGAGTGGTGTTACTGTCAGCTAGACTCGCACCCTTGTGAAGGTAGTTTCAGGCCTTCAAAGTCTGCTAAAACATCGAAACAATCCTAAGCTGTGGGTGGCCTCATTAGTAGATTGAATCTCTAGATTCTAAGGGCTAGCTCCCGTTGGTGTATCAATTAGGATCTCTACTCTACACTACAAATTGCCGATAAAAAGGCAGGAAAGAAAATTAAAAGGAAATCCTATCTAATGATGGTGATACACCTATATTTTGGTTCATCTCCTCAATTTGAGCTTCTAAAAACACTAATTAGACGAGAAAAAGATTGAACTTTCAACTCCAATTGACTCCTATGCATCAGTATTTCATGAAAAGGTTTTTATCTGATGATCAAAGATTAAGGGAAATGATAGAATAACCCTGATTTAAGGCACTAACCAACCACTTATATCCACTGTGAACTCAGCCAAAAGACATCAAACATAGAACATGACCTGCATAATCTGATCAACTATACTGCTAGGTAAGAATCAGGACTTGACAAGGAAGGAAATTTTATCACATATGCAAATCACTGACATAAATACATTATATCAACATTTTGGAACCTGAAAGTAGTCCTATTTATCTGAAAAAGGCTACAAAAACTCAAAATTTGGAAAACTTTGGTCTTTCCAAAAGAGGGATCCCATTCAAGGCTAAAAAAGTCAACTTATGTAGAAAAACATACAAAAGCCAAGAGATTGGCACTGAAAATAGAAGAGGAAATCAACTCCCATATCACCCCAAGTCCAACTTTAGCTATGCCAAGATAACCAAGCCTTCTGATAATATCCTTCTGACTTATGTCCTGCATGAGAAGCTCTTTGGCATTGAAAATGATGGAGCTCCCATTTTATAATCATTATTTAGAATAAACATTAAATTCTTCAAAATTTATCTAACATGCATGGATCTTTGGTAATTCAATTTTCTTCATGCATGATGCTACACCAATCTTCAAACACTTGAAGCTGAGTTGGAAGTGTTTAAAAAAACTTTGATTAATAAGATAAACAAGAGTGCATGTATGAAATTACATATTAAGATTAGGTATGCAATGTTGAAACTCCATGTTAGCTCCTTGAACCACCATACAACACTAAACTCCTTGAGCCCTTTATGCATTCAAGTCTCCCTTTCAGAACTGAGAGAGCTGTCCCTGAAGGCAACTGCATGTATTTACCAAGTGTGAATGATTTGATTATTGAATTTATTATTTGGCATGCTCTTTACTGTAGTCTCAGACTATAGATCTTCTTATATATGGAAAAAATAATATCTTTATTGGTTTTTTGCATGTTTGTGCTTGTCTTGGATGCATTTAATCGAGCTTGGGCCACTTTGCATGCTCTGCATGTATTCCTTCGGCATTTATTTAGGATCTTTGTTTCTGTTTGTATTCCTTTCGAAGTTATTTCTGTCTATTCCCATGGACAATATTTCTTCGTTCATTTCCTTTGGGCTTTCCTCTTGAACTGTTGTCTTCTATCACTTTCCTAAAATTATTTCTTTGGATAATTTGCTTAGTCTATTTCTCGCAAATAATTTTTCTGAAGCTTTTTGATTATCACATGGGAATTCATACCTTCGAGCTTTTGAAAAATTTCTCTCAGATTATTGGAATGTGCCCTTTAAAATTTTGTTTATTACCCTTCAAAAAAATGTTTGGAATGATGTTTTTCAAAGTTACCCTTTAGCTTTCTTAAAATGGACCTTCCCAAAAGGAAAGAGCCCTTCGGGTTTTGTGAATGGACTTTTTCGAAAGGAAAGAGCCTTTTGGGAACCTTGAAAAGTAACCCTTCAAAAAATTTGAAATGGTCATCTGCTGAGAAAAGTGACCTTCGAAAAAGTTGAAATGGTCCTCTAACGAAAAAAGTGCCCTTCGAAAAAGTTGAAATGGTCCTCTAACGAAAAAAGTGCCCTTCAGAAAAGTTGTAAGTGTCCTTTGTAAAAGTTGTTTTGGATAAAATGTCTGAAATAATTCCTTCAAATTTTTTGCTTTCTTCAATTTATGCAGACAATTTGTCTAATACTTTTCTCTTCAGACTTTTTCCCTGAAAGAATTGTTTCAAACTTTTTTTTCGAAAGAATTCTTCTAGACTTTTTCCCAAAAGAATTCTTTCTGAGGGAAAGTGTCCTTCGTAATTTTTTAAAATAACCCTTCAAAAAAAATTGAAAGTGATACGTTATAAAAAGAAGGTGACCCTTCAAAAAAAATGTTCTAGTCTTCAAAACTTTTGAAATGGTCCTTTTCTAAAAGAATGTGACACTTTATGCTGAGAAGTGCCTTTTGGATTTCCTGCAAAGAACCCTTTGAAATTTGAAAATGGACCGTTGGACCTTTTTTGAAGATAGACCCCTTTTTATGGACCCTAAGAAGCCTCCATAATTATTTCCTCACAAAAAATGGTTTGAAAACCAAAGTGAATGCCTTAAAAAGACCTGTTAATCATGGATTATTTCAAGGGCTTTTCAAAAGCAAGAACTAACTCACAAGACAAACTTGCATGATATGCAAAGTTTTGAATGGTAGGGGTGATAATATAACCTATGGGAAAAATTTGTCAACATTTTGATGACTCATCTGGGAAGCATGCCTACTATGATTGAAAACCAGACCATTTACATGACTCTTGGACTCACAAAGTAATGACAAATTTTATCCATGACTACAAACTCTCTTTTGAACTGGCGTGAGACAACCTTTATCACTCTGGAGTGCACCTTGCTTGAAGATGTGCAAAAAACACCCTCACTCCAGCTAATACAATTGGATCTTCTCAGAGTGTGGGTGATTTTGTACTGAAAATAACCTCTAGAGAGGGTTTGTTCTCTTTAGATTCATCAATTATATATGAACTACTATGATTTTTTGGGATGAAAAGGAGAAGGAAAAATTGAAAAGAAATATTAATTAAAGGGATGATGCACTTGAATGATTGGTATTCTCTAAAATCTATTGAAATTAAGGCACACATATAAAATAATAAGAATTCTTCAAATTTCTCCTAAACATAAATATTTTAGATGAAGGATTTGAAAGATTTTGGATTGTAAAATTCTATTTCTATCTCTTCAAATGACCTGTAGAGGATGAGATTTCCATAGTAAGTGTGGAAAGGACCTAGAAAAAGGGAAAATATATGCCACTTTTATGCCGGTACACAATCAAATTACACTTTATTTTGATCCAAAATTATATGCAAAAAAATCTTCTTTTATTCGATAAAAAATGGTGTCAATTACAATTTCTTCTCTGCTTCAGGAATTAATGAAAAATGTCTTCAAAAATCCAATATATATGTTTAAAATAACCTAAAACCAAATTGGAGTTGATTTTATAGAAGTATTAGTCTTGGTTAGTTAACTCAAGACCTAATCCTTTTACAATACAAAACAATTCATCAAAATCTCCAAACTTTATAAAAATTTGCATAATCTTCAAATTTTGGCATGAAAGGAAAGTGGTGGGATCCATTTCACAATTCAAAATTGTTTCATGCATGAAATTCCATGCCAATATTCAAAAGGGAACTCCAATTGAGTGTTTGAACATGTTTTGGAACATAATAAAGTCTCTCATTGCATGCAAAGCATGATCCAGTCAAAAGTCAACTAAAGAGATTAGACCCTTAAGGACTAGTTAACTCAACTTGAGCTCAACTTGCATGAATTGAAATTTTTGGATTGAATTGAGAATGATATATCCAATTTAAAAATAGATATGACATGTGGTAACTCCAAAATTAATTCATTTTATAGATTTTTAACACCATTCTTCAAGTTGACCATTTGACCAATTAGGCCTATTAGATCAAATAGGCCTAAAAGCCAATCTGTAAATTTGAACTCCATTAAACATAAAATAAGAAGCCATAAAACCTGAAAAAACAAAAATTACACTTGACAAAAAAAATCATCACTAAAAATGTGATTTTGATGCAAAAACCTTCACCATTTAGTCAACAGGATTGACTAGGCCCATTTTACGCCATTTTCAAACAGACTGGCCATTTTTATCAAGCTATTTAGGAAACTTCTAGGATGATTTATGACCAAATTAAAATTTTAAGATGAATAAAAATTCTTAGGCTTTGATCTCCATTGATTGTATTTCATTGAAGTGTCATGTAATTCATTTTACATGTTTTTTTCTATAAAAAAATATGATTTATTCCCTCATCTGTACATATAAATGCATAAAATTGAAATTTATAAAATACTCTTTGAGTTTAATTGACATTTTAAAAGGTTTTAGGTTGATCCAAAATGATTTGATGTCAATAAAATCAATTTTTTTAAAAACTAGTTTTTTGAGGGTTTAGGCAGGCTTTGAAGCTGAATTTTCAAAATGATGGTTCATGAAGTACATACCTCCAAATCCAAAATTATTTAAATTTATGTGTATAAAACTAAACCCCCTAACATATTGGAAAATATTGGGTTCCCATTTCAAATTTATGAAAAGTTATCATATGAAGAAATTTACATGTGGGATTCTAATTGTATTATGAGCTGTCTACCAATTTTTCACAAAGCTCATTTCAAAAATTAGTCTAAATTTTATTATTAATTATAATTAAATAGGGGCAATCAAAACATACTAATATATTTTTTCCAAACTCCACACGTGGTGAAAGATATGAGCATCTAAACAAGAGGCTTAGAAGGGTGCCTAGAACTGCAAAAAATGAAAAATTTATCAAAATTAAATAACTCTTAAACTACTTATCAATGCCTAAAAACATCACCATGAAGTTTTTACCATGCTATTAAAATATTTTTAAATCACATTTTTCTTGAAAAGTCAAAACAACCCCTTTTTGG
The DNA here is from genome assembly GCA_037957365.1 of Torreya grandis. Taxonomy (NCBI): domain Eukaryota; kingdom Viridiplantae; phylum Streptophyta; class Pinopsida; order Cupressales; family Taxaceae; genus Torreya; species Torreya grandis. The sequence goes on along the minus strand of JARHVA010000012.1, from coordinate 8,000,646 downwards.
CCTATATGCCTGTTTGCTTGCAAAAGCCTGTATAAGCATGGTTTGCTTAAAATTTAGAGTTTTAAAAATTTTAAAGATATAATTATAATGTAACAACATCATTCCATGATTTTAAAACTTTTACCTTGACTTAAAAACTTCTGTAGCACTCCAAAATGATGCCTACTCCAATGCTGATCTCCAACAGACATGCTAAAGACTGTTACAAAATAGTTGGTATCTACACTCATCCAATGGACATGAAATTTTTTCATAAGTTTTATCAAATAATGATAACCTTTTGTAAAAAATTTGAGGTCCTAAAACCACCTATAACTCTTAGAAAGTTTAACTTTCTCTCAAAATTGACCCTTGTGCATGGATTGTCTGCATATTTAAACTTGAAAATGCTCTTTTGAAAAGATAATGACCAATTTAAAATCCATTTTTGATGTTTTTTACTAAAATTAATGATTTAAATCCATAATTGATCAGTTTGACTTATAGATAAAGGGATATTGGTGAGATTTAAGAAAGTTTTGAATGATAGGGGTAGTCATTTGGCCTTGACATGTCAAATTACTAACAATTTTGGTGACTTTCAGGGGTTGATCAACCTTTTGGTCAAAGAACTCAAAAATATTGTGAAAATTGACTTGGATAAACACTCATTTTGAGAAGATTTTTTGCAGACAAATATACAACAAGACAACTGACATAAACAACAACAAACACGTGCACGTATGCACTTAGAGGAATGAGCAACAAAAACTTGAAAAAGAAAAACAACACTGAAAGCATGTATAGATATGCACTTAGAGAAATTAAATACAAGGAGTCTATTATGTATAAACAAACCTCTAACTTGGTGGTCCACCTGGATCAAAACGAAAATTTGGCAATTCACTTCTGTGATAAGATGGATAATGATGTACTACATGTTACCTTGCAAGCTTGGTGGTTGAGAAATCAAGTATCTTCTCTGCCAATTCCTTTGGTATGCTCATATGTGGAATAAGAGGAGAAAAGTAACCTCCAATGTAAACATACTAATTTGGTGGCTCTTCTACTTTTTCAAGCTTCATTTCTTCACAATCTGGTTGACTAATCTAAACATAAAATATAATTGTAAAACCTTTTGGAAGCATATCCATGTCTATAGGCTCATCAAGAAGATGATAGCCCATGTTGAATATTTGAAACAAGTCGATGTCAACAATGAACTCTTGAGGTGGTAGAATTGAAAGGCTACCCACTCCTTTCTCTTTGATTTGCTTGATAAGGCTGCTCTCTTTGGCTACAAATAGACCATAGTCCCCTAGAGAAGAGTATATCCTACTCTCAAAACTTCAAACAAGTCCTTCAATGAGCTTTCTAATTGATTGGTAGTCTTTGATTGCTCCATAAATTTATTAATTTGATCAGTTATTACATCAATTTCTTCATTCTCTTCATAAGATGGCAGCTTTACTTCCTCAACCTCTTCATGAACACTTGCATTCTCCTCAACACACTCTTCTTGAAACTCATTTGAATATGGAATTTCCTCTTCTAGTTCCCTCATGACATGTTCCTTTTCCTTCGTTTGCATGTTGCTTTGGATGGATTTCCAAGATGGAAATGAGTTAGTTTCTTGAGGAGGGAGGGATAGTACTTGAGTATCTTTGGATTGAATTGATTCCAATATGGGAAATATAAAGCCTCTTTCTTGTCTTTTTGATTCTGGTTCTCTTTCTCTTTCCTTGTCTTCAGCTCCAACTCTCTTATAGGCTTATCAATATTCTCTTGGAATGTCTTCTCTTTAAAGTGGTCAATGATCTCAACTGTAGGCTATCCTAAATCAATCTCCTTTCTTTGATAATTCTCTTGGATTGATCTCCAAAAAGGGAAGGTTTGAGAAATACATGAAGAATTTGGCAAACTCAAAGGGGCTCTTGGAATGGTCTATTGAGGAGGAATATATGGCATATAAGAAGGATGTGGTTGAACCTGTTGTTCTTTGAGGCCTTTCAGTTTGTCCTCAATATTTTGAATGTAACCACCTACATTCATCATCTCACTAGTAATATTTCCCCAATTTATCCTCTCAATAGGTGCCCATTCTTATTTTATTTGTTGCAATGACTCTCTCACATAATGGATCTAGTGACTAGGGGTATCCTGGCCATAATAGCTTTGTGAGTACAACTCTAGTGCATTCTTTTCAAGGCTCACTAAATTTTGTTTAAGTGTTGGTATGGATTGGGTAGTTGTAAAATGGCCATGATTAGGTTAGATAGATGGGTAGGATGACTCATGATAATATTGGTAAGGGGTATTATTATGATGGAATGGTTGTTTATAGAGAGGATCAGGTTAGTACTCTTACATATATGCCTGATATAGATCCTCAAACTCCTGGTGAGGATCATAGTGTGGCTGATCATACTGATCATAGTGAGGATTATATGGATCCATTCTGAAATAAGTCATTTGAGACCATTAGTAAACCAAGTGCTAAAAGTAGTCAATATTTGAAATGATAACTGATTTTCTAAACCAACATTGAGTGCTTGAAAGTTGCACTAATCTTCTGAATGCCTCCAAAGGCTAGTATGTAGAATATGTGTCCCATCAGGTATGCCAGAAATTGTTATCACTCTGGAGTGCACCCTACTTGAATATGTACAAAGAATACCCTCACTTTAGGTGATACAATTAGATATTTTTAGATTGTGGGTGACTTTGTATTGAAAAGAACCTCTAGAGAGGGCTGGTTCCCTTTAGATTTATCGATTATATCTGAACTACTGTGGTTTTTTGGGATGAAAAGGAGAAGGAAAAATTGAAAGAAAATCCTAATTAAAGGGGTGATGCACCTGAATAATTGATATTCTATAAAATATACTGAAATTAAGGCATACATACAAATCAATAAGAATTCTTCAGATTGTTCCTAAACATAAATATTTCAAATGAAGGATTGAAAAGATTTTGGATTGTAAAATTCTATTTCTATCTCTTCAAATGAACTGTAGAGGATGATATTGTCATAGTAGGTGTCGAAAGGACCTAAAAATAGGTAAAGTAGATGCCAATTATATGCTGGTACACATTCAAATTACACTCTATTCTGATCCAAAACCATATGAAAACAATCTTCTTTTATTTGATAAAAAATGGTGTCAATTACAATTTCTTCTCTGCTTCAGGAATTAATGAAAAATAGCTTCAAAAAGTGAATATATATGTTTAAAACTAACCTAAATCCAAATTAGAGTTGATTTTAGAGAATTATTAGTCTTGGTTAGTTAACTCAATACCTAATCCTTTTACAATACAAAACAATTCATCAAAATCTCCAAACTTTATAAAAATTTGCATAATCTTCAAATTTTGGCATGGAAGGAAAGTGGTGGGACCCATTTCACAATTCAAAATTGTTTCATGCATGAAATTATATGAAAATATTCAAAAGGTAACTCTAATTTAGTGTTTTAACATGTTTTTGAACATAATAAAGTCCCTCCTTGCATGCAAAGCATGATCTAGTCAAAAGTCAATTGAAGAGATTTGACCCTTAAGGACTAGTTAATTCAACTTGAGCTCAACTTGGATGAATTAGAACTTGTGGATTGACTTGATAATGATATATACAATTTAAAAATATATATTTCACATGGTAAATCTAAAATTAATTCATTTGATAGATTTTTAACACCATTCTTCAAGTTGACCATTTGACCAACTAGGTCTATTCAACGAAATATGCCTAAAAGCCAATTTGTGAATTTGAACTCCATTAAACCTAAAAAAAGAAGACATAAAACCTTAAAAATAAAAAAATTACACCTAAAACAAATTATTCATCACCAAAAATATGATTTTGATGCGAAAACCTTAGCCATTTAGTCAACAGGGTTGACTAAGCCCATTTTGCACCATTTTCTAGAAGACTGACCATTTTAATCAAGTTATTTGGGACACTTTCAAGATGATTTATGAAAAAATTAAAATTTTAAGATGAATAAAAAGTCTTAGGCTTTGACCTCCATTGATTGGATTTCATTGAAGTGTCATTCAATTCATTATACATGCTTTTTTCCACAAAAAACATGATTTCTTCCCTCATCCGTACATCTCCTTGCATAAAATTGACATTTATTTAATAATCTATAAGTTTAATTAAAATTTGAAAAGTTTTCAAGTTTATCCAAGATTATTTTATGTCAATAAAATCAACTTTTTTAAAAACTAGTTTTTTGAGGGTTTAGGCCGGCTTTGAAGTTGAATTTTCAAAATGATGATTCATGAAGTACAGACCTCAAAATCCCAAAATATTTCATTCATGTGTATAAAACTAACCAACTTAACATACTTATAAATATTGGGTTCCCATTCCAAATATATGAAAATTTATCACATGGAGAAATTTGCTTGTGGGGTTCTGATTGCATTCTAAGCTGCCTAAACTCTTAACAATTTATCATAAAGCCTATTCCATAAATTGGTCTAAATTTTTTATGGATTATAATTAAATATGGGTAATAAAAACATACTAAGATAATTTTTCCAAAATCCACACGTGGTGAAAGATATGAGCATTTAAACATGAGGCTTGGAAGGGTGCCTAGAATTGTAAAAAATGAGAAATTCACCAAAATGAAAATAAATATTTAAATAATTCACAATACCTAAAAAAATCATCATGGAGTCTATACCATACTATTAAAATACTCTAAAAGCACATTTTTCTTGAAAAGTCAAAAAAACCCCTTTTTGGCCTATATGCTTGTTTGCTTGCAAAAGCCTGTATAAGCATGGTTTGATTAAAATTTGGAGTTTTGAAATTTTTTAAATATATAATTATGATGTAAAAAAAATCATCCCATGATTTTAAATTTTTTACCTGGCTTAGAAACCTCTGTAGCTCTCCATAACGATGCCTACTCCAATGCTAATCTCCAACAGACATGCTAAGGAATGTTACCAAATGGTGGGTATCTTCACTCATCCAATGCACATGAAATTTTTTCATAAGGTTCCTCAAGTCATGATAACATTTTGTATAAAATTTGAGGTCTTGAAACCACCTGTAGCTCCTAAAAAGTTCAAATTTCTCTCAAAATTGACCCCTGTGCATGGATTGTCTGCATATTTGAACTTGACAATGCTATTTTGAAAATATAACGACCAATTTACAATCCATTTTTGATTTTTTTATAAAAAATAATTCTTTTAAGTCACAATTGATTGGTTTGACCTGCTACAAAGGGATATTGGCGAGATTTAGGAAAGTTTTGAATGGTAGGAGTAGTCATCTGGCCTTGACATGTCAAATTACTAACATTTACTTGTGATGTGACTCATTTTATTTTGTTTCTTATTTTTGATTATTTTCAATAAAAAATGACAAATTATTTTGAAATTCCTACTACTATTTTTGAAAATGCAAAAACCAATATGAATGAAATAATCTAAATGTGAGTGGTTATGTTGAGAATTACAATTCTGATGATGATTATGCAAACTATGCTTATGATGATGCATTTTTTTGATGATATTGATACCAATAGTGTTGTTAGACTTTCTAAATTTAGATATTTAATTAAAAAAAAATCCTTCATGTTTAGAACTATCTTGCTTAAATTAAAGGGCATATAAAATGAAATTGGGGATAAGGAACCTACACCTGCAAATGTTACTAATGTTACCTTTAATGTTTCTAATGTACCTATTAGATATATAATTATATATTTGATGGTGAGGTTAGTGCTCCTAATGCTTCTATTAATCCTTTTACATTTCTATCTAGTGCTACTTCTCCTTAGGTTACTCCTACTATTCCTACACGACTTAATGCTTCTTTGGTGATTCTTACTTATAATCTATCACTGAGATCTGCACATAATGATTTATTTATTGGTGTCAACCAAAACAAGAATACATCTATTCTTACCAATGATAACCATGATTCAATTCATACACATGCTAGTACATCTCAAGATGCATTGGTTCAACATTAACTTCAAAGTATGCAATTACAAATCCAATAACTATTCAAAAGTTCTCAAAAGTGTATCCATGTAATTAATTCAAGACATATTACACAAATAATTGGCTCATGACGTTCTCATTCATCCATTTCATACCATTTTTATAGTACCAAAATTTGTTTAATACAACAATAGGGTGATCATTCACATCATATTCATTTCTACTTTGCTTTATGCTTTAATTTTGCTCATGATGATATATTGATGACTAATATTTTTCCTATTAGATCCAAGGATTATGCCTTGGATTGATTTAAAACCTTACCTACAGGGTCCATGCATCAATTTAATGATTTGGATCAGATATTATTAGCTCATTTTCCCATAAACATTAGCCAAAAGGTCATGTTTTCTCATATTACTCAACTCAAACAAGGACCTAGTGAGACTATTACGAAATATGTGCTTAGATATAAGATTGTGCTAATAAATATGTCTTTTCAAATATTTGATATTGAGCTACAAGGTATTTTTTTCAATAGTTTTCTTAAACCACTCAAGGACAAAGTTATGCTCAATACTTACAAATATTTTGATGAACTTTAACATATGATTTGCAACTATGAGATCAAAATTTTAGAGGTTGATATGCTCAATGATACATCTAATGATTTTATCTCTACTACCTCCAATCATATCAACAATCAAATCTAAGACTAATGATGTTCCAAATTTTCAAGCTAAGAATGAGGCCAAAACTATAAATACAATTTTGCAACCATCTAATAGACTTGCCCTTCCACCTTCTATGACTCTTTGATGACTTATAAGATCACCTAAGCCTCGTCACAAAATACTTAAACAATTAATATAATACAACATGATATATTTACCTTCTCTATATCAATTATATACTTATCGACCTTTGCCTAAGGGATATGATGTCCATCAATATTATGATTACCACAAAGCTACCAGATATTCTACCAATCGATGCTTTACCTTAAAACATAAGATACAAGATTTAATTAATAGTAGTGTCATCCAAGTTGAAGGCCACAATAATAAATTAAATGAATCTGATGCATACCCCAATCAATAATTGTAAATCTTTAACAATCCATTATCAAATCATGATACTAAGAGACAAGACAATGTTCACATGACTACCTCTATACATCAACCAATGGTTTCACAAGACCACATAATTGATAGTATTATTAATACAGTTACTAGTTATTAAAATAAAACACCTCTATTAAATTATATGACCATGGGATACCCAATGATGATTCAAACAATGCTACTCTCTACATACATGTTTTTTTAATTCACATCATTAGATTACACATGGCATTATGATTGACAATGGTTCAAGCCAAATATTCTTATGATGTTATTCTTGGATAGTCGAGGGTATAATTAGTGATACTTATTGGGCACAACCATGAAACTTAAGAATATGATGGTATTTTATAGACACCGTTGGTAATATCACATTACCAGTTACCATAAGTCTTAATACCTTATCAATATGGTTCTATGTATTAGTGGATAACAAGACTTACAATATATTACTTGGATGCCAATGGTTAAATATAATGAAATCAATCCCTTCCACATCACATCATTTCCTTAAGTATGTGCATAATAACAATATATACACTATTTATGACTTGTCTTTCAAGTTATATATCCAACCTCAGAAATAACATGAGATATTACCTAAAGTGTTTCCTAAAAATAAATAATTCATCCTTATTTGGTATTTTCTACTATTTCACCACCTTCTATCAAGGTTCCTACTATACTTTCATTTACTGTTTTGAATTCCAAAGTCACAACTCCTAGATTTGACTCCTACAACTACAATACTAATACCTACAGTGTGTAATCATCCATATCTCAAGATTGATCTACAAATTGTTGCATCAGTTCATATCAAAGTACACACTAAGAGTTCAAATATACCAAAACACATTTGAACTAATATTTGTGCTTTCCAAGAGGTTATAATGACTCCTTAATCCCATTTCCCTTATATCACCTATCAAGATGATGATTCAAGTTCATACATAGCTCACAAATGTTTTCTAGATACATCTAGTGATGCATCTAACTCCTCAAATCTAAGACACCATATTTTAGATATTATTATTGGTTAGCCATTCTAGCCTATCTATTATGCTTCATCGATACATCTTGATGTACAGTTATTTATTATTTATTATTTCTATTATATGTAGTGCCTTTCGTGTGCCTTCATTTATTGCATTTGTTTCATGCCTCATCTCTCTTCTAAATTTGACATATTGGCATTTACGTTTTATTGCATTGACATTATTCTTTCCAGCTAGTTTATGTTGCTTGCTATGTTACATTGGCCCTTTACCCTTGATTGCTGATCCCATTCCACACACATGCACAAATTTTCCTAATGATGATGACATATATATCAAGACCTTTTGTCCTAGCATGCACTAAGTTCTGTGGGAAGTTGTAGGTTATTTGGAATTCTTGTCTCCTTATTTCTTTTATATTTTAACCCCTTGGCTTATTTTCTTGCTTAATTGAGATATACTTGTTTCTTATTGCTTGCATACCTTGGCTTCCTCTTTATGAAATTGTCTTCTATAAATTTATAAACATGTAAAAATAATAGAAAACATAAAATTAAAAAAAAATCATTTCCTTTATATTTTTCAATGGATACATAACATGCTTATATACCTATGTTATAGGTTTACATATACATGTTACACACATGCTTCTAATATTATTATTTAAGTGGGTGAGATGTAGCAAATACATGTTACATATGATCATGAGCTTATAAATGTTATGCAATGACATTGACATCCACACCTCAGGGCATTGCCACATTGATGGTATGTCTTATACTAGGGGAATATTTCTACAATAGGTCTAAAGTGATATCCTTTTTAATTTCCATTTATCATTTATAGATACTTAAATTTATTATAAATATCTTTCCCATGCTTATATCTTGTATGTTACATGGTTAAATTGTGTGTTCTCTTGCATGCCTATGATTACTTGATTTCCTACATGTGTGTGCCTATGATTGTGTGTATTTCCTATCAATGTCTTATCCAAAGTTGTCTATAGAGGATTATCTTTTCATCATATCATTTCATGTCATTGATTGATTTTACATCCTTGCATGCTTATTTGTGTGGTTATATTTATTCTATGTGTGCCTATGTCTGATTACATTGCCTATATTACATGTTATATTGTGTTTGTTTCCATGATCCATATTATTCACACTACTACTTTTGGTATGCTATGCTTGTTTCATATGTTGACATGGTTCTTTTGATTTATCTATTGGGGTATGATACTACTATTATGTGTGTTGTTCATTATGATATCCAACCCTCTTAGAGGTACCTTATTACATTGGGGAATATCATGTGTCCCTATCTTGTCTATCCATTGGGATTATTGTACCCTTGCCTATCACATTGATATTATTATACATATCTTACGCATATAAATCTCATTGTACATATGGTCCTATTGACATTGCATTGCTTATATATCAGGATACTACATTTTCCTACTTACACCTAGTCACATGGTATTATCTATTTATACTGGGGCATAACTTTATTCCCCATCACCAAGTTACCTTGGGGAATATTGTTTGCCATTCACCATCTCATCCTCACATGTATTACTATTGATATTTACATCATGATATTTTTATATAGCTACATACATGTGTTCATAATGAGTTTTACAAATTATTGTAACAACTTTAACTATATTACATGATAACATGTGGTGCACATAACTCTTTATTTTGAGATGAGTGATTGTAGGAACATGTTTACAATCCCTTACCTCCAAATGGGGAGGACATATAACCAAATATTTTGCATCCAAAATAATCAAAATCAAATATGGAGTAAAGACAAATCAAGGACCACTAGATACCTACTTCCTGAATAAAAAATTAGAATTGAGTTGTCAATTTTCATTATGAAAGTTATGGTACTTGAGAAGACTCGAGCATTTAGTGTTTTCAATTGCAGTTGTCTAGGAATGAAAACATGGTTCACATACCATCAAATATTTTCATTTTTTTTCTCACATATTTCATTTGTTATATTTTTAATTATTTATCAAGACATTGACTAGTATTTTTTTGTGGGAAAAATCTAGATTCACCAAGAGTTAACATCACATGTGTATGGAGTCTCACCTAAACATCCAAACATTTCATCTCTCCTTCTCTAGGTAAGTGTAAGTATGTTCTTTACTTATTATTTTATTTTGATGCACACATGCATTCAAATACACACAAACATCAAAGTGGGGCATTATATAGACACCTAATTTTGGTTTAACACCATTTTCCATTATATATTTTCCATGAATTTCACACTTGGTCCACTTGTGTACATTTAACTATTTTTTAAAACCTTTCTAAGCTCATTATCATATCTTTGGTCCTACTTGGTTAAGTGAACACTTTAATATGAAGGGACAAAACATTTTGGCCCTCTATGGTGAAGTTATTGCTTGACCATAGAGGGTAAAAATGTAGGTAGAATGAATTTTCTTAAAATGATAAGGTAGTAATGACCATTTTTATAAGAGGAGCGATGAAAATAATCTAAAAAATAGGGAAGGAAAATGACTAGTGAGGGATTAGGTTGTCAAAGAAGGCAACCATTATTGTAACTTTTATAATATGTCAAATATACTTATTAATTCCTTCCCTTATCCTTTTTAGGTTTTGATAATATTGTTAAATTTAATTTAAAAAAACATCTCCATTATTTTTTCAAGATTAATGTTCATACAAGTTTAAAACAACTCCTAGAGTCCTCAGGTGATATATCTACCTTCCAAAAAGTACTACCTTCCAAAGGAAATAATTACAAAAAATATATAATGGTTTTAATAGATATTAGAGCAAGGAAGTTGAATGTGATGAATCAAAATACAACAAAAATATTAGTGTAACATCATGAGTCCAAAGGTTAGCTTCATTAGTAGAAATACAAATTCAAATTGAAATGCTATCACCAACCTAACTATTTGTCCTCAGACTGAGCAAGACCAAGAATAATGAAATTTAAATAAGAAAACAAACATAATTGTTATACATTCTTTCAATCTTCTTGCCAAAATTCATGATGTGCTTGGATGCATGAATGTAATTGCAAGCTTCTTGGTGGATGCACGTGATCAAATAGGAACCATATCCCCTTGATAAATAGATAATTTGGATTGATTAGTTATGGGACTGATGTACGAGTGGTTATATAAAAGGGTAACACATCCTTGTTTTATAAATACTTGCTAAAAATAGAGGGGAAGCCCTCTATTTATAGATCTTTTGAACTGATGTGGACCACTAGATGAGATTGAAGATTGATGGATGAGGATTAGTCCTCTTCCTCATAAATGAGGGAGGTGGAGTGTGCAAGAAGAGGGATAAAGTGTGTAAGAGGAAGAATTGATGATACATGGGCTTATGACATGCCTTGTTTAAAAAGGGATTGCATGGGGATTAGAAATGAATAAAAAATTCATTTGTGAGAGAATGTGAGGAAAATAGATTTTTTTGATTTATGAAAATAAGGATATTCCAAATTTAATGGATTTTCCCATTAGAAAAATATTCTCTAATTAATTGAGATTAATTAACTAATAATATGTGATGGATATTTTATGGGAAAGGATGTGATCATGGAAGAAATTATTAATTGTTGGGGGGGTGGGGTGAATAGTGGATTGACTAGGGATGTTAGTGCAAATATAATATTGATTAGATGATTTAGGGATGATGTTGGTGTGGATGAAGGGATAGTTAAAATTGACATAAAGTGTTCAGTTTTAGGTGTCTACATTTTTCCCTTCTTTGAATGGGCATTGCAAGACACGATAGGTGGAGTAACAGATTTTCAAATAAACAAGAAGTCAAAAAAAAGGTAGATGAAAAATTAGATGATGATGATGAAAGAATGTGATGGATGATGCCCCTTCAAGAGAGCATGCAGGGAGGAAGGATGTAGATGGGCTCTCAAAAAAGAGAGGAAGGAATGAAGATGAAAATAAATGATGGATGTGGCTCCCTTGATAGGTTAAGTAGGGATGAAGCATGTAGATGAGCTCTCAAAAAAGGGAAGAGGGTAGAATTGAAGAATTAATGAGGTGATTTGATAAATGAGATTAACCCATGGATGAAATTAACTCACTTGTGCTAAGACTTGCATGCTTTGATTTCAAATGATGATGGATTTATTTTCCCCAAGCAAGGTATACTTGGGAAGGATACATCTCGAGATAAGTTGCAATCTTTAATTTGCCCCAAGTAGAGCGTACGTGGGAAAAATATCTTGAAAAGCTGTGGGCTTGGATTTGGGAATGATTTATCCCAATGATGAAGCTACAAGCTTGATTTTCCCCAAATAAGGTGAAAGTTGTGAACTTGGATTGGATGGAAGATAGATTGATTGGAAAACATAGATCAAGGATTTAACTTATCACATGGATTAAGGATGAGATGATTATCATGATTGATGATAAGAAGTTGATAGGATGGATGCATACATATATGCAAAAGGTGTAATGAATTTTCAAGGAATGGAGAAGCCACAAAAAATCAGGCACATGAGGATGACCTTATATTAAAATAATGAAGACTGAAGGATGATGCAATAATGATTGAAGAACGATGAGATTAGATTTAGAGATAATTTGATAAATTCTAGATTAGATAGGGGACATGGAAAAGTGATGTCTATGAACATGGGATGTGAGGATGATTGTTAGATATGGATAATTAGTTAGAATAAATGGATATTGATAGGAATGGATATGGAAATAAGAACAAGAATGGGAATGAAATTTTTAAAGATGATGGTGGCCAAGCTAACCTCATAAACTCTATATGACTGAACGTTGCCTACATAGTCCAAACAAACCTTAGGTTAATGTAGTTATCTTGAAAAAGGGAAGAATGTGATGGGAAATGATGAGAAATAGATGTGATATTATGTTGACAAATGTCAAAGAGGGATGAGATGATTTGATTTGAAAAGATGATTTTGCAAGGAGATAAATTTCTGCTTTAGCACATCTCTGCCTAATTTTTGTTGCTTGATTTTTGATGTAGCACATGATGATATACACCATGATATAAAACACCATGATGACCTGGACACAATGTGTGTATGGATTGACCCTCGATCAAATAGAAAAATGACATAAATGCACCATGATATGGGAAAATTAGGATGACATTATTATTGTATGTTGATGGATGGATTCAAGTACATGCATGTGATGGGAGAAACCATGATATGGAAGAATCATGATGATATTATTGGTGTAATTGACTAAGTCAAGATACAATAGTAAAAATAAATAAAAAATCAAGTGAGAAAACACACACTAAATTGAAAACAAGAGAAACATAAAACATTTAGTCATTATTAAAGTCAAAAGCCACACTTGAAGGCTTGATGATGGTGATCCTAGCAATGATACATGCAAGGGGATGGATTGGGAAAAATATCCTAAAATAATTTGCACATTTTGATTTTCCCCAAATAAGGCAAAATATGTGAGCTTGGATTGATGATTTTCCCTAAATAGGGTATATGTGGGAATGAAATATCTCGAAAAGCTGGTATGATGTGATTTTCACCAAGGAGAATTTGGGAAGGATACATCCCAATGGTAGCTAAAATGATTTGATTAAGGATTTTGATCAGATTTAGGATAAGTGTTTTTGGATTTTGTGTCTTTATATCTCTTTTAGGGTTTTTTTGCCTTTTTGATTTTTTGGCATTTTGGATCATCTGATGTTTTTGGATTTTTTGGATTTAATATATACAAGGGCTACTAGATAAGGGAAAACCTATTCTAGCACTAGGATAGGAGAGGATGTAGGATGAAATAGATCTAGGATGATGTTCTATGATATTTGATGATGGGGGCAAATTAGGGATGGATTAGGGATCTCTAAGGATCATGGCATGTGGGAACCAAGTGTCAAGTCTTCAAAGTGTCATTTGGAGGATTGTGCCAAGATAATTTTAGAATAAGTCTTAAGATTTCTTCCACTTCCTTATCAACATCAAAATGAGAAGAAAGGATAGGCACAATAGTATGGATATGAGGATGACACATGATGTTTATGATGGATAAGGATTTGAATAGGATTCAAATGGTTTAAATAGGGTTGACCAGGAAGAAAATTTTTAGATGGGTAAGATGGTCAAAATAGGATGGATTTGATGCAGATGGGGTTGACCCCAATATTTGAGGTACTTGAAGATAATGAATTATTTACACATGATGCTAGAAACCTAGTTTTCATCATGGTACTTACCTAAGGTGCCATAATCATGATTTTCACCATGGGACAGATTATTTATATTTATATTTTTTATTTTTGTTTTTTTAATTTTTTAGCATTTTGACTCATTAGAGGATTACGAGATACATAATGATGAACCTGTGATATTTCAAGTTCATGCTCTAGATATGTCATCATGAACTTCATTGATTTATAGATTGGCTTCACCCAAATTGATCAGGATGTCATTATAGCCCTTACAAAAGAGGAAACTACCAATGAGGGTGAAGCAAAAGTTGTATTTGATGGAGGATGTTTGTTGATTGCTTGAAGAATTTGGATGGATGTGGGGATCATGATGTGAAGGGAGATTATGACAAATAATATCATGTTCCATGAGACTAAGAGTATCTGTTGATCAGATGCTCGAGGGATATTTTATTGTATTGATGATGTTTACAACAAATGATGCAAATTCATCCTATGACTATGTTGACATAGGAGGGAGATTGAATCTTTGATTTTCCTGATTTTGATTTTGATTTTTCTTCGATAACACCTCAAAGAGTTTTTCAATAAAGGATGTGGAATTTTGAATTTTTTAATTTTAATTTTGATTATCCCATAGTGCCTCAAAAAAGGTTTCGCTAAGGAAGTTTTCTTCTAGATTTCTATGATTTTGGTTTTGATTGACACATAGTGCCTCAAACAAGGTTTCACTAGGGGATGATGATTTAAGATTTTTATATGTTAGATTATGATATTTATTTTGATGGAGGAACAATTTTTATTCCCTAGCATATGCTTATATTACTTTATGCTCTTCTAGTTGGAATCCAGTCATGAGTTCTATAATTATTTGATTATGATAGAAGAAAGTTGGCAATAAGTGATTTTATCGATCCTAATCAATAAGTGCAGGAGATTGAATGCCAAGATGGATGATGGTGAGGATGGTAATGTTGCTTAAATTATTATTCACAACACGGTCCTCATATGGAATATGAATTAAGCCTATGTCAATGTTGGGTGAGGCTTCTTTAGAAATCTTGAAAGTATCACTAACACCTTTATATTGATTTACATATGGTTTGAAGTTGATGCCATGAGAATAATTTTTTACATGGATATGGACAAGTTCAATGATTATTTTCTCATTAAGGTTAAGACCTTTTCCTTTTTAGTTATTACTTTGGAGGATTTTGATTGCTATAGGATATTTTTTGTTTTGAAAACATGTTGTGGGATGTCCCTGCATAACCTTGAATGATTATTATTGATGAGCTCCTCATTTATAAGGAGGCTAGATATGATAAATAATGTCTTGCCAAATTGATAGGATGTTGATGCTGATGTTGGTGTTAATTTTGATGTTAAGGTTGATTTGTTGTTTATAATGGGCCTATCCACATGGAAGGAATATTGGTGTTTGTTGTGTACAATTACCATTATCACTTGAGGCATGTGGTGTTGGGTGATGTAAGGTTCGATATGTGATGAGAGATGGGGTGAGAGGCTAAGGATGGTGCTATAAAATATGGGTTCATCAAGGACTTGTGGTTAGTCAAAGATAGGTTTGACCAAGGATGGGTGATTGGCCAAGTGATGGTTCATCAAGTATTGACTCATCAAATATGGGTGGGATAAAAATGGTTTGGGACTAGACAAAGATGGGTGATTAAAAAAATGGATTCATCAAAGATGGATTGATCAAAGATAAACCAATTATATTTACCTTTACTTATAAGTGGAAAATTTTGATTATGATTTGGAAGGGGATCTTGGCATATCCATAATAGATGATTCTCAAACTTAGATGTACCTAGCTCTCACATAGACAAAGATCCTTGGAATGGTGATGGTAGAATATGATTGGATTACTAGATTTGCTATGGATATAAGGCCATATGGGTGGTGGAGAGCAGATTTATTGATGTTTATGACTCAGGGGAATTGGATTTTGGATTGGTGGATGAAATGACAAGAAGGGTTGCTAGGTGGGATACTTGTTGGCTAATCTTTAGGATTTGATCAATCATGTCTTAACATTGGGATGGTGATTCTAGAATAGGATTGGGATTGTGAGAGTAATTAGGATTCTACCTAAATGGGTTTTGACATGTCATGATTTGAATTGAATTGGTATTTATATGTGATTTTATTTGGACTATTTAATGTTTGAATGTGTTTACCTGATTTGACTTTTGATTTTGGATTTGATTTGATGTTTAGTCTTTAATGTTTAATGTGATGTTCAATTAGGATTTTTGATGTGATTTGATTCTTGATATGATTAAGATAAAATTAGATATTGATTAGTGATGTTGGATTTGATTTAGATGGGATAAATGATGGATGTTATGGTTTTGTCATTCCCAACTGACAGGTTCTTGAGATTGAATGAAAAGTTGAGTATGTGATTTGAATTTGGATATATGATTGATTTGGAATTGATGTGACTTGGTCAAAGTTGACTAAATTTGACTTGATTTGTTTGCTTTCATCAAAGGTGACCTAATATTTGACTTTTTATTTTTGATTTTAGTCAAATTTGACAAGATTTTAACTTTTGATGTTGGATTTGGTCAAAGTTGGTTTGATTTGATGTTTGACTTAGAATAATTTGATTTAATGTTTGATCTTGGTCAAATTTGACCTAATTTAATGTTTGACTTGTGATTGGACTTTGGTCAAAGGTTTCTAGATGTTGTATTTTGGTCAAAATTGTCTTGTTTTGACTTCAAAAGTTGGACTTGATGTTTTGATTTTGTTTGAAATTTTTAAGGTTTGTAACCCATATAGGTCTCAAAAATAATCAAACAAGCATGAAAGTGTCAATCCCTATGCTTAGTAAATAAGGGTGTATAATGTAACTAAAAACCTATTGATCTACTTGCATAAAGTGGTGATTATGTTGGCCTCCCGACCCTTAATAGGCATCTATATGTGGTGAATAGTATTTGAGAATGTTGTTTCAAAAATAGTTATTTATGGTCCAATTTTCATAAATTTGGCAAAACAAGTTTAACTAGGTACATCACATATATACCTTGCAGTATGATTGGGCCCAAGTCCATGGAATTGGGTGATAATAGGCTTTGTGAGAGGGTCTTGTCCCTTCATAGCTAGTCCAACCATAATATTTCAGTGGAGTGTTTGCATAAATTATTCCTCAAGAGTGTTGTTTTTGACCTATGTAGTAGATCAAAAATCCTCACTTCATGGCATGCTTAAAACACACAACCACTTAGCCAATTTAGAGATTGCTCCTTCTCAATTTATATACTTTGATGGAACATGGGGTTAGTAAGTACACTGGGGGATGAAATCACAATCACCTCACCCTAAGGACTTGTAGTTTGTGATCAAGCTCTAACTTGTGCAGCCAAAAATAAAAAAATGAAGATGGATTATTTTTGACCCTTAGGGTCTCACGAAGGGCAAGAGGAGATCATACATAATGTTCTCTTTAAGATGGGGAAGACAACCAAAGTGTTTTTGATTAATCAGGATCCTAAAATTGGGCAAGGGGAAAGAATACACACTTAAGCTATCCTATACAAAACAAAACACTAAAGGAAACACGAACAAGTTTGTTTTAAACACCACATCTAAGTGCTTGTTCCTTTTAAAGCACCAAAATGAATTGTTATAAATGTTTGTTTGATTTTGGCTTTATCAAGTGAGAACCTATAAGCAAATAGATTAGTAGTCTTAATGTTAATCTTTTAAAATAGTGTAGGTATTGTAAGCAAATTAGTTAACTCTCTGTTCATAATTTCACCTTATGTAGGGTGATTCTACTTTTACACAAATCGATTCTGTCATTTTGTAGAAAACACAAAGAAACATAAAACATACAACACATTTTCATTGATAAGTTATCAATTTTACTAATATAAAACTTATTTTCAATACTAATAATAATGTTTTCATTACTATAAAAAATTAACAAAAAAAAAAAAAAAAACACCTTTTCACTATTTATCAATACCTTTTTGCCATATTGGCAATTTAGAATGTAAAACATGATTTCTCCATTTAGTTAAATATCAAACTTAGTTTGGCGATTTCACCAAAATATACATGATTTAATTATTATGTCCCATGATTTCACCATTTTACAGAGCATTTCCACTTATAGTAACCCTTTTTTAGCCGAGCATGCAAAATAAATAATGAATAAAAATAGAAGTGATTCTACCATCGTACACCACAATTTTGACAAAACATAGAGTAATTGCATTGATCACTATGTTGTCACTTGGATTTTAACCCTTTGAAGAGATGCCTAAGATCTCCTCATCCAAGTGGCACAATGGAAACACCTCTAGGCTTGTGGGTAGCCTAAGGATGAGGTGAATCTCTAGATAGGGCTAGCTCCCTTGATGTACCACTTTATATTGCAACTATTCCTAAACTTGGGGGTGAAAAAAGAGAGTGAAAATTAAAAGAAAACTATTCTAAGGGAGATGATACACAAAATATATTGATGACTTATGAAAACAACATGTTACACATGAGAACAAAAGACAAATTGAACATACACTTCTCCAATCTCATCTTCTCACATCAATGTTACATTGTGAGGTGATGGATGAATGTGCAAAGCTAGGAGGACTAGAAAAGAGGCCTTGAATATAACTAATGAAAATAATAACTTAATAAATCCTTGAAATTTTCTAGAACACTTCACGTGCCCTATAATAATAAGCTCTCTAACTGCAAATATGATGCAAGAATGAGACAACATGCTAAGAAATCCATAGTCTTCATTAAGCAAGATCTAAAATTCAAGTGAAACACACTAAGTATAGTAATAAAGAGGTAAAAAATTAGTATTATTATTGATTTAATGGTATGCAAATGAGTAGGGCTTCACCATACTCAGATGGAGCATAAGTTACAATGGTCAAAATGGCTAGTTCTTATAGAACTTGAGAGAGAGAGAGAGGAGAAAAGAGAAGTCCAAGGGTCACAAGGACACTTGTAAAGCTAAGAGAATATATTAATTTTGAATGATAAGAGTATATGGAATGAAAAATTCAAGGTTAGGAAGCCTAAGTGTCCATCCAAGTCATCAAACTCTTACCAAGTGGCATAAAATCCTCTTGACTGGCTCAAAAAAATTGCCTTCATGATTTGAGCTTCTTGAACACCACATAAATAACTAGGAATAGTTAAAATTATTGGAATGAAGGTTAAGGATATAATACATGATTCTCCATTCATTGGTTTCATGATTATTATTTGAAACCTTCCCAAAATAAGCTATCATCATCTATAGTCCAAAAAATCCTCATTCATGCACCTTGCACACTTGGCCTCAAATTTGGATTTAGTTTCCCATGAAAATCCATGAGAGGGAGTGTATGAAACCTGTCAAGACCCTCCATGTCCTTAGAAGCATTAGGGATACCTTAAAATTACCTCACTTGGAGTTTTTATCCTTCTCACTAGCTTATCCATTATGCTAGTTTTGACTGGCTGAAATGAGAGCTATTGTTTGGATAATTAGGTGTTTTTTATTGGAATTAAATGACCATATTAAGTTATTAAAAGTCATAATATTCCATCCAAACTTGATTTTATCTTCAGCCTCCTCCTGTAGCCTACATAATGCATAAAATTGTTAAGAAAAGCCTATTTTTTACCTTTTTCATATAAGTCCATATAGCTAAAAAGAATGGGGAGTATCTTGAGGGATTCATTTGCAAGGTAAAATAATCATCCTAGTAAAACTTGTCTATTAGAATAGCTTTCTAACACCATTTCTCCAAATTGGTCCTTGTAAGGGGTTAACAAGGGTTTTGAGCAGTTTGACCTCTTAAGGTTCATTCATAAAGTTATGACATTTAAAATGCCTAAAAATTTCAAAAATTGATAGTTCAAGACCCTCATAAACATACATAAACTTCTCAAATTTCCATGCATAGCATCAAAAGAGGTATGAGCATTCAACCTGCCCTATCAAGCTCTTTTCTTCATTCCAACAGGCCTAAGTTGGTTTTTGAGTCAAAAAAGGGATTCCTTGTGTTTTATCTACATTAAAATATCTTTAAATTCTCTGTATCCACACTAAAAACATGTTTCAATCCATGGGGATGCTCATTTCATGCTGAAATGGTGGATGACCCCCCATTTGGCCTTAGCCTACACCTTGTTTAATAGGCTTGCCTAAAACTTTTAATGTTTAGACAATCTAACTAAGATTAATTGAATTAAATAAGATTATGCATATCTTATATGACCCTATAAACATTATTCAACCAATTGGGAAGCTCATCTAGAGCTATAAGTAAAAATGAAATCTTGTTTGGATTCTAGGCCAAAACCTTACCCTTAGGCCTGACTGCAACCCTTGATGGTTTGGTCTTCTTGATAAGTTTCATCCTTATTAATAAGTATATTCATGTTGGTTTATATTTTTTCTAACTTTTAAAATATTTTTTTTATGTTTGACCAACCTCCAACTCACCTGGCCATTGCCATTCCTCAAAACCTGTCAGCTTATGCATAAGGGGAGTGTCCTTTGTCTAAGACAAAATAGAGGGCACTTCCCTATTTAATTAGATATATTTTATCACTTTATGAGGTTATAAAAGTAATAAAGGCTATATAAACAAATTTTTAGCTCCTGACCAAGTCAATAAACCTCTCAACTTACCCAAAACCCAAGACAAGCTTTTGCAAAAGGACTATGTGCAAAAATTTTCAAAGTGGATTGTGTTTAGCTTGTCTGAGCCACTTATTTGATATATATCCAATGTAAAATGAATATTTAAATTTTAATATTAATGATAGAGTGTCTTACATATCAATTTAACATATTGACTTTTCATATACCCTTTATGAACACTCTTGAACCTCTCAAGATTGGGTTTTAACATTGACTATGTCCTACTTATAAGGAAGATACCTATAGGTATAGTTACATGATTCATGATTTAAAAAATAGTTTAAAACACATTATTATACTCAAAAAAATTAATTTTATACTTTTTTAAGTCATTTTCTCCATCTTCATGTTTTAACATCACCTAGACCTAGTCTTTTATGCTCATTGCCTACACAGTCATACATAGGGTTGTAGGTGTGTTTTAGAGCCTTAAGAGGTCTATGTAAGCTTTTTTATTATTGTCAATAGTTAATGGAAATAAACATGAATCTAACTTAGTTTTCACATGAAGTTTCAACATGTTAATTTCACTTGTATCCTCTTTTCAAGCACTTTAAGATCCAAAACTGAGTTTCCTCCCCCTTGACTGAGACACTCTGCCAAAATGACTACTATAGGTGTTTATTGCCTATTTGAAACTTGGTACATATGTTTAGATACTTATTTTAAACCCCACTAGGTCATAAGTCACTTTATTATGTTTTTATTCCACTTGAACTTCCTCAAACAACACCAAAGCATCATATTTAGGTCATTGTCTACCTACAACTATAGGTGTACATTTATGAGAGGAGATTATACATGTAGGCTATCCTAAGAACCAAAAAATTATATATAAACCTCTTATTATGGATTCCATACCTAGTTGGTATCAATTTCATTAAATATAATTGATATCCCAATGCTCCAATACTTAAACTCTTCCTTTGAATGATATGGAAAATAGGTCTTGGCTGTAGGTGCTCATAGGCCTGTGTATAGATTGCAGGTGCTTGTTGAGGAATAGGACATTAATTATCATATTGTATTGATATTATTAGATCATAAGTGTCTCATTCACCATTTAAAACCACTCTAACATGGTGATAAGGTTTCATGTTATACCATATATTTAAAAGATCACTTGAGGGGCAGAGCCTGTAGAATTTATTGCTTGGTTTTAGTGCCTTTGTAGGCAACTTTAGGCCTTCAAATGTACACCCTCCATTTTTAATATGCCTCCCAGACTTGGAAATGTCTTTTTCCTATGTGATAAATTCAAAAAAACACATTAATTTGAAATAATAGTCCTTATGCCCCTACTACAAAATGTCATCAAAACACCTAAGGACTCTATTTTCATCTTTTGGGGAAAGAAAACATGAAACTTAAAAAGCATTGTATGTGCATATTATAGATAACCTATGCATATTTCCATCATCAATCTTAACACTTCAAAATGGTTCTTTTACTCTCTGTTAGATCACCTATATGTGCATATTCTAGTGTGCAGGCAACTAAGTGTAATTATAAACAATGAACATTGTAATTGGCATTCAATGGGTTGTATAGCCATATTTAATAATTCAAATGAATTTCACACACGTAAAATAACTTTAAAACAACACTAAAACTCCTATTCTAGCATGAAATCATCTCAAGAAGCTCTTGTAGAACAACATTAATGGCTGCCTGACTGTAAATGTTGTACATGACTGCTATACTCATGGAGATTGCTTGGATAATGAATTTTGAAAGGAGTTAGGGAACAAGATCACATTTAAAACATGAAAATAGACCTATCAAAACCCTCTAAAAACATTTGAAAAGCATGAAGATCTAAAAATGGTGAAAACAAGCTTGTCATCCCATATACGACTAGTCTACAAACCCAACATGATTTTCCCATCAAAACACCTTGGAATATGAACCTAGGAATATAAAACATTAGAGGGTATATTAAAAATATTATGGAACTAATATCAGTAGCTCATTTGTATGGACTTTCCCAAACAAGATCAAAACTTGCAGGGTGCATAGATTAACAAGCAAAAAAATACAGTCAACTTCATGAGGATGGTTCATGAAGAAAAGGCCACCATTATTCATAATATTTATATGGAAATTAAGGTCTCTAATTTTAATACAACCTCATAAAAATATTTGAATTGAAACCTCTTCAGCTGTCTATACTGAGCAAAAACCTGAAGATCACTTCTGCATGTCTAGGAAAGCATAGATGGAACATAATAGTTTTGGGAAAAAAATGAAACTTTTAGAGTAAATAAAATGTTGGGATGAGTGTGGGGAATGTGAAGGGATGTTCCATGAGTTTTTTCCATGTGGCACACTTCCCCATGGGTCATACAAGTGCCATTTTATTCTCCTTTCTCAAGAAAATTGCCTTTTCTTATGATGAACTTGCCACTTTTCAGTTATGTCAGTTGATTAATACCTTTAAGGACACATGGGATGTGAATCATGTTTTATAACGCTCACACTTCTCAATAAATCTGTACAACTCATTAAATGCTCAAGTTTGACCCCTAAAATGACTCAAAAGGACATGTTGGATAATAAAATTAATGACCAAGGATAATATAATATTTAATAACATTAAATGACCTATGATATACCTTATGACCAAAAATTAAATCCCTAAAACACTTAAAACTCAAGTTTTTACCTATAGGGGTCCCAATTTGACCTAAAAGTCAAATTTGGTCAACACACTGTAAACACAAACAAAAAAGCAGATGATATTTCCACTAATACTCAATGCATTTTCACCTTTTTCACTCTCATTTACACCATTATATAGAGCATTTATGCCAATAAAGTGGGTCAAAAACTTGGAATTTTTATAAGGAAAAATGAGGAATTTTGGTAGAAATTGGTGTTGAATTCTAGACTAAAAAGAAGATAAAAGAATGTCAATATTGATTGTGGGTTTCAGGTCCCATTAGACGTGACATATGTAACTTCATTAGTACAAAGGTTAGATTCATTGATATAAATAAAAAACTCAAAATAAAAATGTTACTACCGACCTAAGCATGTGTCCTTAGATTCAGAAAGACTAAGAAGAATGCAATTCAAATAAGAAAAAAATACAATTATTATACCTTCTTGTAATAATTTTACTAAAATTTATAATATTTTTAATTTTATAGATATAATTAGAATTTTATTTGTGAATACACATGATCAAATGGATAACATCTTCCTTTACTACCTAAATAATTTTGATTGATAAGTGACGAACTTGAAGTATGAATGCACTCTTATATTTCTTTATTCTCAATTCCATTGATCACTATCATAGCCACCTATTTTTAATAGTATTGAATATTCAAAAATATTAATATTTTTGGTTCTTATAATTTTTTTCTTCCTTATGTCCCTAAACATGTGAATCCATCTAGTATTTTTCATAAAATCAAGTTCATTGATTTTGGCCTTATATTTTTAGTGAAATCATGGCTTTATTTTATTCTTGGTACAATTATGAGCTCACTATTTTGGGTCCCTCCCTTAAAAATTTTAAGGTCAAATCCATTAGATCATGAAGAATTGATCCTATCTATCTATATAAGATCTTATTTTTTATAATTCAAATCTTAAGCGTCCATATTAATTGATGCCATGCTTTTTTTCATGTTTTTTCATTTCTTTAGGCAATTAGTAAATTTTGATTTTTTTGATGAATCCCTAAGGTTATTAATCCTTGGTTAATGTGATCCTTGGTTTAATTTATTTCAATTTTTGAATTAATAAAGTCTTATCTAGTGCCTCTAATATTCCATGTAATCATCTAGTTCCCACATATTATCCAACACGATCTTAATCCCAATTTCCATGGATCCACCTTTTTCATCTCCTTAAAAGATTGAATTACTACTATGGGTCTTTTGGTTCATATCTTACTTAATTGAATTTAATATTCATCCCTAATAAATAATAAAGATAAAGGTTTATAATAACAATGAATAGAAAAGGCACTTGAAAGTCCTAAATGAATGAGGAAGTTTTATCTTTGCCAAAAAAAAAGAATGGCCTAGTTTCCTTGAAATGCCTCTATAAAAATGAGAGCAAAAATGAGTACAAAATTAGACTGTGGAAAGGACAATGTTGGGGAGTTTCAAACAGGATGAAGGAGAAACTAGGGTAGAAAAGAAAAAGTCAACCTAGGTACAGGACAAAACTAGAGTGAAAAAACATTAAAAAATGATGAAAATAGTCTTGTTGAATGCCACAAGGAGGACAACTTCACAAATCATTCTAATAGTGGAAAATATTCCAATCATCAACATATAGGTAAAAAATTAGATTATTCATCAAATAGTTCATTGAATTTTCTATAATTTGTAAATTTATGGGATTTTGGCTAAGCACTATGGATTTGTTAAAGTGGCTAAGAAAAAATTAGGGACTCTAAACAGACAAATAGGTAAAAATTATCCTTGGTGGTTTTTTTAGATCTCCTTTGGGTCATCAAAATACAAAGATGATTTTTTAAATATGGACCTTGGTTTATGGGAAGAACTAATGTGTGTGTGTGTGTGTGACAATCCTACCTTTTTATAACCTATTTTGCTATTAAAAATATTGTTATTATTATTGTTAAACTAATTATTGGTTGTTACTTTAGTTGAACTATATGATGGTACTTATTACAATGATATTGGACTACATATTTAATTCTATATTTAATGATTTCATAAATTAATTACTGTAGTTGATGTTATTATGAATCTGTAAGTATTTATTGATTTTTGATATGGTATGATTGATGTCATTTTTGGTGGTTTCAGGTTCTATCTATGAGCTAGGTAGATGTTGGTGGCTGTACTCCCAAAATTGAAAGAACTCTGAACAAGTCAAACAAGTTTGACATGTATACTTGTTTGGTTATGTTTTCTATCTTTTAGACATATTGATTAGTTGTTAGGTTTGTTGTTATTCCATCATAGGTGCTTGTGCATTTTGTTGTTTGTTATTGTACTTCACCTTGTTTCTTTTGGTGTACCTTATCTTTGTCTCATGTCATTATTTACCATTACTCATTGTTGCTTTATTACAGCTGCAATCTTTTATTCCACCTTTGTGCTTAGTTCTAACTTTTCATTCCACACAGGTTTCCATTCACTTCCACTCACCTACATGGATCATAATTAACTAATCTAATGCACTTTACCTAAGACCTACTCTTGATGCCCTTGGACTAACCCTTCGACCCTATGAACACCTTATACCTAATATGGTGGCATGTTATTAAAATGGCTTGGTTATGTTGTGGGCATCGACTTAGTTTTAAACATGGTTTAAATTAGTTTAAATATTTTATTTTAAAATCAACTTATGGCGATTGCTTGTTACAGTCATTATTTATTGCCATTTAATATGGAAGTTGGTATACGCCATAGGGGTTGTTTATCTAATCCATTTTAATTTGTGTTAAGCATGGGGGTTAGTGACTAATACACATTTCTATTAGTCAAAAGTTGGATTGAGAATCGAGTTCTCCAGATAGATTATTTAATGACTATTATGGTGAATTTGTTTTGGGAATAGAGGAAGATTCTCTCTCTTCCCATTTAATGTAGACATTAAATGGGTATGGGGAAAATGGATGAAAGGAATGGAGAGTTAGATGACAAATGAATAAAGTTGATGGGGTTAAGAAGATGGAAGAAAATGGGAGAAAATAGTGGGAGTTGGATTGGTTCTTATGGCAGCCATGCAGGATTTTTTGATACATAATAATTTGCTTGGAAAGAATAGAAGTTCTAGTTTCCATCTTGGCTTTTGAGTTTCTCTACAATATCAGATGAGTTATGTATTTTTTGTCTGGTTAATTATTTTTCTATGTAAAATTTGAAAATAAATATTAAACGGTTGTTTATGAAGCCTAAAATCTTAAGAATTCTAGATGCATACCTAGACCCCCATGAAATCGATATATCGATATATCATTTGCATATAAACTTAAAATGGATATAAATGAATACATGGTTATTTTATTATCGATTGCTTTCTATTAATATTTGAGTAATCTCAACCTTGCATATTTAGTAATTGATACCCCAAGGGTTTATCTGTTCTCTATAAATGAAGGTTGTTGTTTCCTTTGGTTAGTTGGGAACATGTATTATTTTTATTTTTTGTGGAGGTGGTGTGTTTCATTTTTATATAATATAAAGTTGTGCTTTTGACTTGGTTAGCCAAATTCATTTATGTATGTATTCGTGTGGAACAATGAAAGAGTTTTGTTGGGTGCTTAATTTATAATAAGCATGTTATTTTCACATTAAGACCCTGAAGGTCAGTTTGGTTTTCTAATGGCGACTATGTTTTTATTTACACTGTGTGGCTCAGGGTTTTGACTTAGGATTTTATTATTTTGGGTGATAGGATTTTGGTATATGAATATGAGTGTCACTGTGTTCATTCAAACCCTTAATACTTGGTGGAACTTGAATATGGTATATGCATGGGTGTTTCATTCTTATCATTTATTTTTATAACTATAATTATTATATTTGAATCGTGGAAATAAACATGGTTATTTTTGTATGGGCTCCTTTTGGTATATTTCATTTGTGTTAGATTCTCACGATTGCATTGTCGTGACCTACTTTGGTTATTTTACTATGTATTATATTTTTATATTATGACTTAAATATTTGATAATGCTGAGTGGGTTTTCTAGACTATGTTTAATATATTTTGATGTCAATGGGTTTTGATGTGTGACTATGTTTATATCTTGTATCATGATTTTCACGGTATAGCTATAATAAGTTGACTGTGTTTTTGCCATGGGCTGTAAGTTTTTCCTGACTATGTTTTGGTTTACTGAGTTATTATTTTTAACTGGGATTCTATGGTGCCTTGGGCCACATTTTATGATGACTACATTATTTGATTTATATCAAGGCTGATAAATATGTGTTAAACTGTGTATAAGCCATGGCTGTTAAATTTGTCAAACTACATTTTAACCATTGTATTTTGATAATCGACTGGGTTAAGTTTATTTCATTTACATGTTTTATGATGACTATGTTATTCAATTACACCAAAGCTATTGTACACACACACATATTGTGGATTGAAGTTATATTTTAGTTGGGTTTGTTATTGGTGATTGTGTTTGATCATTATGACATGACTTGGTTTTGTGATTATGTTGGTGTGATTTTGATGGGGTCTCTTTGGTATATTACCTGCATCTCATATCACTATTTTATGATTATAAGGTTGGTGATTGAAACTTTGATTACGGTTAATATTTAAATATGATTATTTAAGGCATAAGATTGAATAATTTTTAAGAATTAAACTTGAATGTGTTTTAATAATTCGGGCCTATTATTTTTGAAGGCATGTTTAAGTTGGTTATTTTGGGTATTGTCTCCTACATAAACTTATGGACTTGCATCTATTAAAATTGGCATAAATATACATGGTTATAATCTGCTAGGTAAAATGGGTGTCAAAGAAGTCTGAAAGAGTTTTCTTTGTTTTTATTAAATAAATGTTTGTGTTATATTCTAATTTGAATTATTGTTTTAATTTGATTAATTTAAGTGACTTATTAGATGTCTATTGGTTACTTGTTTAGTTATGTTATTATCTGGTTACCATTCTTAGATCAAATCTAAATGATTAAAATTAGATATATTACATACCAGTATATATTGGTAGTCAAGATAGTTAAGGCTAACTGTAACTTGGATGGGGATCTAAGGTGGTTAATTCAAAGACTATATAATGGATTAATTTTAATCTATTTTATATCATTCAATAACCAGGATTAACCTTCCCTACTTTTGATCTATATTAAAGATAGATTAATTATTCCCATCTTGCCTCAGAATGGTATAGTTGTCTTCTTGTATTCTTTTATTTCAAGATGTCATTTAGTTAGAAATCTGATTGCATAGAATTTCATTCATGTTCTTGGTTACCACAACCACCATCCTGTTGATGATTAGGGTGGTGAGGGCCATCGATAGTTAGGATCATAGGGCTAGTTGGGCAGACTTGTCCTGATCAGTTCATTCACTTTCAACTCCATGCTTTAGTGATTATATGCACGCTTAAAATAAGATGGTAATAATTTAATTTGTTAATTATGTTTAATCACTTATCATATATTTTTTAACATTGATATTGAGTTAGATAGTATTTAATTACTTAGTATATTTTGTTGGCATTAATATTGAATTAGATAATATGTAATCTTGATTATATAGTTAACCTTGTTTGATGCTTACTTGTGTTATTAATGGTTTGTAAAATTAAATTAGTAGTTGAACATTGTCTAAAGGTAAGATGGTTAATGGCTGAAGGTGGCATACTTTAGGTACATTAAATTGGTAGTTACTGGTTTTAACTCTCATATTAATCAAGCACTCTGTTATCAAATGTGGAAGTACTATTCCAATGTTAATTATATCTAAGTTGGATTAATTATAAAATCTTGTATGTGAATAATTTATATAATAATTATCACATTGATTCCTTGATTTACATAGATAACTTGGATATGCTAATTAATATATGAATGCATTTTTTGTAGGATTTACTTAGATATTCATACTTGATTCCTTAATCAAATATCATGTAAATTTGGTTTGAATTTCAAGAGCAAAATAATCTTTGATTAGATTATATAGTCACGTAATTATATATTATGTTATTTTGATTCAATAATATATAGTCTTAAATTTAGGCATAGAAATTAGCTTAATAGTCATTTCTGATTTATCACATTTTATATGGTAACTCTGATTACATAAATGCATGTATATGGATCTCTTAGTAATTTTAGCAACACATAAACTATTCAAAATTCTGGTAGTTGATTCATGCAGAAAAATAAACCAGAATCCTTCCTTCTAACATGCATTTCAGACATACTTGGTTGTGTGTAAGGTATGTATATTGCATATATATGATATGAAACTTTTTACTTTTGATCTTACATTAAATAAGAAATGAATTGAGGATGTTTCATAAGCATGTATAATACTTCTACATAGAATAATCACATGATTAAGTGAAAGATATTAAATATAATTAAGATAATATCATCATTATGAATCAATATAAGGAAATAAGCAAGCTAGATAATGTTACTACTTCATTTGATGTTACATAACTATATAACTAAAATTTGTACGCTTTATGATTTTTTTTACTTGGGTTATATGTAATTTTACTTTTTCTTTTGATAGTTGCACGCACTTGTCTCTCTACCCTCAGCTTGCCCAACAATTTTTTTTAAAGAGTTCATTAAGTGGAACATTTTATTTGGGTTCCACTCAACTTGAAACTCAGTTGAATTTTGTTTGCTTTGATTATGTTAATATAAATCATTTGATTCCCTCTTCTAATCTATTTGAAATACAAGTTTAATTCTGAATGTGATGGTTTATTAAGTATACATTTACTTGGATAATAATGGAACATTGTATAAAAATTGATTCCTTTCCTATATAGTTATCAAAAATAAATTATTGAATGAATACATAAGTTTTTTTATCTTGAAATAAGCAGATAATTAAGATTTAATTGATTAGATGTCTTAGTCTCTTTTGTTTCATAATATCGCATTGGCTATGCCAATATAATGGTTATATGAAATTGTTCTATATTGTCTATAGGATAACAATAATTAATATCATTAATCATTATCTTAAATAATGGCATTCATTTTAGTAAACTAATGATGTATGAACTATTTAAATAGTGGTGTGGTGATCTCAAAGGACATGAGGCATTTATGACCTTAGCCAGTAGCACTATGAAACCTTGTGTTTTAAATCTATTTTTATCTTTATGGAAAAAAAATTCTGCAGCTTGAATGATTATAAATTTGCATGTGTTGAATTATTTTTTGGTTCTTGATTAGGTTTAGTTGTCTGAATCATGTTTAATATCAGGTTAGTAACTTGTAATTTTAACATATACTTATGTTAACCTGAATGATACCTTAGGATGTTAGAGTTATCCTTCTTGATTAAACTAATATTTTAACTTAACATCCTCAAACATGATTGAAACCCACTGAGGAGAGTCAGGTATTAACTTAGGATTAAAGAATTAGAAATTATCCTATGTATAAATATGAGTACCATATATGGCACTCAGGTCTTATTCATATATACATACACTAATACGTCCCAAAATCCATAAAACATCTATCAAATTAACATGTTTCCCCATATCACTTTTTGTATGTATTTACCTCTAGCTAATTACCTCAGTTTGCCTTCTTTGATTTCAATTACATGTACATGAGTGCGCTAAAAGTTTATCACTTGCATTAGCAAGTGAGGTAATTGAGTCCAAAATGTGTCTAAAACACACTCTAATATATAATTCTAAATTTTTTTGGGGTTGTTTCATCTAGTATCAGAGTAGTTTTTTGCTCTAGAAACTTTGGGAATAAGTTTTCTTCTTATAATTTTGTAATCTACTGAGTTATCACTTTGTATTACTTTAGATAGTTAGAACATGATCAAATAGAGACAAAATCCATGGGAACCCTTTTAATGTCAACCCATTTAGGGGCATAAGTAGAGGAGGAAGGGGTCATCATGGTCGCATCCCCATTTGTAACCAAGAAGAATTACATGCGAACAATACTAATAGTAATACCAAGGTACCCAATGCTGAAGCGATAAGTGGGAATCCAATTGAAAATCATAAGGAGATCCTTAGTGAAATATTGATATCCCTTAATACCTTGAAAGGAAAGATTGATAAATAAGAGAAAAAATTGAACAATCTTGAAGGGATATCCCAAGAAGAAGTACCCAGATTAGAAATGGGGCAGGTAGAAGGATCTATGATTCAGGAACTACCTTTGACCACAATTGATCCAATCATCAAAGAGGCAAATAAGCTTCCACCACCTACCTTTTGGGTGAGGAATAAGGTGATGTAGTCAATGCATGGCCAGTACACTTGTAAAAATATTTCAACTTACATAACATGCCATTGAATGTGAAAGCTAGGGTGGCAGCCTACTAGTTGTTCAGTTAGTTGGTCATATCACCTTTGTGTTATTGAAGTATATTTGCCCTTAAACCTATCTTGATCTATTTTTGAGATTTAGTTTCACAAAAGATACCTAAACACAAACTATAAGGAGTATAACATCACTAATTTTCAGCTTTTAAAGAAAGAAAACATGTCTATTGTGGAATATGAAAATAAGTTTTTAAAATTGCTGCATCATGCAAACTATATACATAATGAAGAAACCTATATTACTAAGTTAAAACTTGAGCTTAAGTAAATACTGATGCATGCCATCAATATGATGAACACAAGGAATTTGGCTATAGTAATTGAATCAACCTATAGGGTTGAGGAAAAAGAAAAGTCTCGCCAAAAGGCAAGACAAAAATTTAAGATAAACAAGAAGCATTCTAAAGCAAAGAACCTTTCTCCCATGAACAAGAAATTTTGTAAATCAGATCATAACCACAAATTTTTAGGTGGCAATACAGCTTTTATTAAGTTTTTAAATCAATATAAGAATTTTAATTCCCATGGATCCTCTAAATTTGGTTCTTACAAGAAGGAACAACATCAAAACAACCAATGTGGACCTACCATGGGCTCTAATATTATTTCAATGGCATATTATAGACCTATTATTTGCTAGGAATGTGGTAAAAACCTCTATAAAAAAGACTATCCTAAACTAAAATCAGGTCAAGTAATGAATCACAAGGTATATGTTGTTGATAATCATAATGTTGATTTTTAAGCCACTCCAATTGAAACCCGAGGTACAATTAATCATTTTCTCTTGACTATCTTGATTGATTCAGGTGCAAAAAATTTCTTTATTTTTCCTTTTTCTATAAGGCAATGTAATATTAAACTTGTCTTGATAAGAGAAGGTTGGGAGGTTGAGTTCGGTAACGATAAGAAAGTGCCTATTCTTGAATGCTTGAAATAAGCAGAACTAGATCTTGGTGTTTTTAAGACCAAGGTAAATCTTTTTCTTACACCTTTAAGGTCTTATGATCTCATCCTTGGGATGGATTGGCTGCATGAACATCAAACCATGCTTGATTGTGTGGGCAAAATAGTGCAATGCATCAATGACCTTGAATAAAATATGGAATTGCAAGGCATGCAAGGGTATGTAAGACATAAAACACTCTCAACCTTACAATTGAAAAAGGGTGTTAGGAAAGGATGCACACTTTATGCAGTCTAAATGTAGGAATTACCCAAGGAAAAAGAGATGGTACACATAGATTTTCCTATTTTGAGGGAGTTTCTAGATGTCTTTCCTAAGAAACTACCCAATTTACTACCTAAGTGAGAATTTAATTTTTCCATTGATATCATACGTAGATTTGCTCCTACTTCTAAATCCCCCTAATGCATGAATATGGTTGACTTGCAAGAGTTAAAAGTTTAGATGCAAAAACTTTTGGATAATGGAAGCATCTAGCCAAGTATGTCCCCTTGGGGTGCTCTAGTGGTCTTTGTGAAAAATAAAGATGGTACATTGAGGCTTTGCATTGATTACTACATGCTAAATAAGGTAACAATAAAAAACCATTATCCTTTACCTAAGATTGATGACTTATTTGACGAAATGAAGGGTGTTACAGTCTTCTCTAAGATTGATTTGAGATTAAGCTACCATCAACAGAGAATCAAGGAAGAGGACATTCATAAAACAACTTTTAGAACTCGATATGAACACTATGAGTTCACATTTCTACCTTTTAGTCTAACTAATGCACTTGTAGCTTTCATGAATCTTATGAATAACATATTTAGAGACTTCTTGGATAAGTTTATAATAGTTTTTCTTGATGACATTCTCATTTATTTTAAAGATGAGGCTGAGCATGATCAACACCTTCAGTTAGTCTTACAAAGACTAAGACAACATAAGCTATACAGAAAACTATCCAAATATGCATTTTATGGATCTAAAATTCATTATTTGGGACACATTATTTCTAAAGAGGGCATTATTGTTGATCTTATAAAAATTAAATCTATTCAAGATTGCCCTACTCCTACTAATGTGCATGAAGTGCACACCTTCATGGATTTGACTGGTTATTACCAACATTTTGTTGAAAACTTTTATAGTGTGGCCTATCCCATTACCTCATTACAGTGCAATGGCAAGAAATTTGTGTGGACCTCTCAATGTGAGGAAGCATTTAATAAGCTGAAAGTGCTACTTATAATAACACCTATTATTATCATTCCAAACCCAAATGGTAACTTTGAAGTTTGGGCTGATGCTTCTAAGGAAAGTTATAGAGACATCTTGACCCAAGATGGAAAATTAGTGGCTTATGAGTCACATAAATTGAAGGATCATGAAAATAACTATTCTATGCATGACATGGAGATTTTTGCCATTTTTTATGCATTCAAACAATGGAAACATTCCTATTGGGAAAGCCTTTCAAGGTAAAATTTGATCACTATAGTCTTGAATATTTATTTTCTTAAGATGATTTAAATGCATGCCAATGTAAGTGGTTGAAATTTTTGAGTAATTTTGACATGGACATTTCATGTGTCAAAGGCAAGGAGAATCATGTGGATGATGAACTCAATAAACACACATACCTTGCTACCTTGTCAATATTACAAAGAAATTTCAAAAGTGCTCTTTTAGAATAGTAACTTGTTGATGAATTATGCCATGATATAAGAGCAAGTTTGACTGATGAACTTATAACAAAGAGATTTAAAAAAAAAATTGTTACAAGAGATGGCCTTATAAGGCATAAAAGCATAATTTGTGTAATCAATTTGGGTGACTTTAGAAATTATTGCTGGGGATCAACCAACAATAGATTACACTTGTGAAAGCAATAAACGTGGAAATAAATTAGATAAACAAGTAACTAGAATGATAAATGGCAAGAACAAGAGATACAAGAAACCACCCTGAAAACTTGTATTAACAACCTCTTTACAAAAAGAATACAATTGAAGAAACTTCTTTTTTTCACACCTCTCCTAGATGTATAGATCTCTCACTAGATCTCTATTCCTCAAGAGCTCTCTCTCTCAAGAACAATCAACTCCAACAAAACCTGGATTGATTCAATTATGTACTGTTCTTCAACATACCAATTCTACAATAATTCACATAAAGCTAAGAAGATCTAATTCTACATATAGAATCAGGAAACTTGAGCATGCACTTGCAACAAACAGTTAAGCCTCTTGAACAAGGGCTCTAAAAATAGTATTACTAATAATAGAGACGCGAGCTTAAGACTACAACTTAAACTCATCATGCAAACACTCGCTTCTGTCCTCAAAAATAGCTTTTTGGACGCACAGGTAATCGACGCCGGTTCCTACTGCTTGCCTGTGACCGCCATCGGCCAACCCATTGCCGACGCCAGCGCCTCTGCAACTGCACCTGACCGACGTCGGTCGCTCCTAACCGACGCTGGTGTCTGTGTAGACTCGGAACTGTCATAGTGTGCTCCTTGGTGAAGTTTTTAGCTCCACACCCTAACAATCTCCCACTTGGAGATAAAAAGCTGTACCAGTACCTGTACAACAACATCTTCTAGCTCTTCCATCTTCAACTCAATCATAAAGACCAACAGAAGTTGAATGAAGATTCAACTTCTCCTTTGTAACTGGCTTGGTTAACATATCAGCAGGATTCCTATCCGTATGGATCTTCTCCAGCTTCAACTCACCATCTTCCAATACCTGTCGTATGAAATGGTACCTTAGCTGTATGTGCTTTATTCTTGAATGAAAGGCTGAATTCTTAGCCAAATGAATTGCACTCTGACTGTCACTATACAATCTACAACTCTCATGCTCCCTACCAAGCTCATCCATGAACCGTGTCATTCATATCATCTCTTTGCTAGCCTCTGTGGCTGCAATATACTCTGCTTCTGTAGTTGACAAGGCAACAACCTTTTACAACTTAGATATCTAGCTAACCACCGTTCCATCTACAGTGAAAACATAACCTGTAGTGCTCCTCCTGCCATCCAAATCACCTGCCATATCTGAATCTACATAACCATGTAGAGAAGTATCTGAACCTCCATAGCACAAGTGCCTACTGCTGGTTCCTCTCAGATATCTAAGGATCCACTGAACTGCTTTCCAATGTTCCTTACCTGGATTGGCCATATACTTACTTACCACTCCCACTGCTTGGGCAATGTCCGGTCTAGTACACACCATTGCATACATCAAACTCCCTACTGCGGAAGAATATGGAACCTTACTCA
The DNA here is from genome assembly GCA_037957365.1 of Torreya grandis. NCBI lineage: Eukaryota > Viridiplantae > Streptophyta > Pinopsida > Cupressales > Taxaceae > Torreya > Torreya grandis. The sequence goes on along the minus strand of JARHVA010000012.1, from coordinate 7,964,403 downwards.
TGTACTCTACCTCATCATATGAATTAGGACATTGTTCTTTACTCAACTTAAAATGTCCAGCCAAAGGTGTGCTTACCGGTTTAGCATCCTGCATATTGAACCATTTCAACACCTTGTCCACATAATCTTCTTGAGACAATATCAACCTGTGATTTTTCCTGTCTCTCTTAATGCTCATGCCAAGGATTTTATTTGCTGCTCCTAAATCCTTCATGGCAAATGTTTGAGCTAATATCACCTTAAGCTCAGAGATATCCTGCATGTGAGATGCTGCAACTAGCATATCATCTACATACAACAATAGAATAATATATCTACCATTATCAAATCTCTTGAAATACATGCAATGGTTAGATTGACACCTACTGTAGCCATGCTCAGTCATAAACCTGTCAAATTTTAAGTACCATTGCCTAAGAGCTTGCTTGAGGCCATACAAGCTTTTCTTCAATTTGCACACAAACTTCTCCTTACCTTTGACCTCAAATCCTTCTGGCTGTTCCATATAAATTTCCTCATCCAAATCTCCATGAAGAAACGCTGTCTTAACATCTAGCTGCTCAAGATGCAAATCCTCAAAAGCAACCAAAGACAATACAACCCTTATAGAAGTCATTTTAACAACAGGTGAAAAAATCTCACCAAAGTCAATACCTGGATTTTGTGCAAATCCTTTTACCACCAATCTGGCCTTATATCTCATCTGTCCATTCTCACCTTCTTTCAACCTATAGGTCCATCTGTTCTTGAGTGTTCTCTTACCAGCTAGTAATTCAACCAAATCCCATGTTTGGTTCTCTCTTAAGGACTCCAACTCCTCAACCATGCCACGCTCCCATTGACTCTTGGACTCCACCTGTATTGCTTCTTAAAAACTCTCTGGTTCTCCACCATCAGTTAGCAATAGATAAAATAAAGAAGGAGAATATCTAATTGGAGGCTTACTCACCCTTTCTGACCTCCTGATGGGTGTCTGAGACTCGTTCACAACATGCTGTCCACCCAAATTCTCTGACAGTGACCGACCTCGATCACCTCCAGCCTGTTACTGGTCGACGCCGATTCTGTCTGACCGACGCCGGTGCCTGTCCTGCCGACGTCAGTCTCTGTATGGCCGACCTCAGTTTCTATTCTGCTGACACCGATTCCTAATCTGCCAATGTCGATCTCTGTGTTTTCCTGTAAGTGATTTTTTATTTTTCCCGCGAGCTCATGTTGAAACTTCACCTCATCCAATTCACCATTGCTCTGCTCAGATTGATTCAGCTTCCTTAGCTGATCACAATACATCACTCTTTCATTGAAAATAACATCACGGCTCCTAATTACCTTGTTAGTTTCTAGATTTCACAATCTGTAACCAAAATCATCTGAGCCATAGCCAATAAATGTGCACCTCATAGACTTAGCATCAAGCTTCTTTCTATTTTCTTTATCTATGTGCACAAAGACTTCACAACCAAAAACTTTGAGATATGAGAGATCAACCTTTTTACCTATCCATGCCTCTTCTGGAATACCACCATCCAGAGCTGTAGAGGGTCATTTGTTAATCAGGTATACTGCAGTGTCAACAGCTTGTGCCCAAAACTGTAAGGGCAAACCAGGATGCAATCTCATACATCTTGCATGCTCCATTATTGTCCTGTTCATCCTTTCAACAATTCCATTCTGCTAAGGTGTCCTTGAAACCATCCTTTGCCTATGGATTCCATGCATATAACAATAATCTCTGAACTTATAACTGTAAAACTCACTGCCATTGTCAGATCTCAGGCACTTCAATCTTTTACCTATTTTATTCTCAACCATAGCTTTCCAAATCTTAAAAGTCTCAAATACATCAAATTTTCTTCTAATATAATAGATCCATACCTTAGCATCATCTATGAAAGATACATAGTACTGTGATCCTCCAATGGAAGAAACCTGAGCCGGTCCCCACACGTCTGTGTGAACAAGCTGCAACTTATGCCTCTTCTTAGTAGACCCAGTTTTGAGAAAACTAACCCTTTTCTATTTTCCAAATACACAGTGCTCACAAAACTCTAAATCTATGCCTTTTAAATATGAAAGCATACCTTTGGACTTAAGAATTGACATCCCCTTCTCACTCATGTGGCCAAGCCTTGAGTGCCACAATTTAGCATCCACATCTGAAGTAGATAATACATAAGGAGATTTGTTAGTAACACAATTACACAAATAGAGAGTACCTTCTCTCTTACCTCTGGCCATAACAAGTACACCCTTGGTCACCTTCCAAGATTCTGCTGTGAGAGTTAATGTACAACCCTCATCCCCTAACTTTTCTTGTAGAAATCAAATTTCTCTTCAAGCTAGGAACATGCATCACATCTCTCAACACCCATGTGTTGTTATTCTGCATCTTCAGCTGCACTTTACCTTTGCCAATTATTTTACAGGGCTCATCATCCCTTAGATACACTATTCCAAAATCTCCATGGATATAGTCACTGAAATATTCCCTGTTAGGGGTAGCATGAAAAGATGCACCAGAATCTAACACCCAAGATTTTATATTATTATGCAGAGAGAAAATTAAAGCATCTTGTGCAATACCTGCAACCTTGGCTTCTTCCTTTCCTTCATTCTGATTGTCTTCCTTAGGCTTTGACCAACAATCTCTGCTTATGTGCCCCATCTTTCCACAATTCCAGCATTGTGGCCTTCTGCCATTTCTGGATTTAGATCTGCCTTTTCCCTTAGATTTGGATCTTGATCTGCCTTTCTTGCTCTTCTCTTTCTGCCTCCCCCTGCTCTCAAAACTTAAAGCATTCCCAGATGTCTCTTCTGTGCTTTTCCTACGAATTTCCTCATTCAAGATAACACTAACAACATCCTCTACTTTCAAAATATTTGATGCAGATGCAGTATTACTTACTGCCATTACTAAGCCATGCCAGCTTTCAGGCAAAGAACATAATATTAAGAGAGCTTTTATTTCATCATCAAACACTATATTGACTGAACTTAATTGATTCACAATTCCATTGAAATCATTCAGATGAGTAGAAACAGATCCACCTTCATTCATATGCAAATTAAATAACTGCTTCATAAGATATACCTTATTAGAAGCTGAGGGTTTTTCATACAAATTTGCTAACGTAGTCATCAACTCTACCATAGACTTTGCCTGTGATAAATTAGATATCACAGTGGATGCTAGACTCAGTCTTATAGACCCCAGGGCCTTTCTATCAAGAACTTCCCATTCTTCATCCTCCATGTCTTTGGGCTTCTTTGCAACACCACCTAACGGTAAGTAGAGATCTTTCTGATACAGATAATCCTCTATTTTCATTCTCCAATGTTGGTAATTTTTGCCATTGAACTTTTCCATTCTCAGTTTACTTTCATCTGCCATTGCTTCTCCCACTCAAACAGAAATCCCTGTAGAAACCCCTGTGAGAATCTGTAATCAATACACACTACACAGATCTAAACCACCTGTTAGTGAACCTGAGCTCTGATACCACTTGTTGGGGATCAACCAACAATAGATTACACTTGTGAAAGCAATAAACGCGGAAATAAATCAGATAAACAAGTAACTAGAATGATAAACGGCAAGAACAAGAGATACAAAAAACCACCCTGAAAACTTGTATTAACAACCTCTTTACAAAAGGAATACAATTGAAGAAACTTCTTTCTTCCACACCTCTCCTAGATGTATAGATTCTCACTAGATCTCTATTCCTCAAGAGCTCTCTCTCTCAAGAACAATCAACTCCAACAAAACCTGGATTGATTCAATTCTATACTGTTCTTCAACATACCAATTCTACAATAATTCACATAAAGCTAAGAAGATCTAATTCTACATATAGAATTAGGAAACTTGAGCATGCACTTGCAACAAATAGTTAAGCCTCTTGAACAAGGGCTCTAAAAATAATATTACTAATAATAGAGACGCGAGCTTAAGACTAAAACTTAAACTCATCATGCAAACACTCACTTTTGTCCTCAAAAATAGCTTTCTGGACACACAGGTAACCGACGCCGATTCCTGCTGCTTGCCTGTGACCGCCATTGGCTGACCCATTGCCGATGCCGACACCTCTGCAACTGCACCTGACCGACGCCGGTGTCTGTGTAGACCCGAAACTGTCATAGTGTGCTCCTTGGTGAAGCTTTTAGCTCCACACCCTAACAATTATGTGCTTAAAAAAGTGCATCAACACATTATTATGCTCATCTAGGGGTTACAAAGATGATGCATGAGTTAAAAAAGACCTATTTTTAATCTAGAATGAAGCATGATGTCACTGAATTTATATCAAAATTCTTGGAATGCCAATAGGTTAAATCTGAGCATTACCATCCAAAAAGGCTGAAGTACCTTCATGATATTCCAAGAGATAAGTGGGTTATAGTTTAACTTGATTTTATTGTGGAGTTGCCAAAATCATGTAGCAAGCATGATACAATACTTATGGTGATTGATAAGGCCACTAAAGTTGGCCACTTTATTACTAGAAACTTAATGGATGACATTTTTATGGTTGCGAAACATTTTGTGAAAGAATTAGTTATATTTCATGGCATACCTAAAGTGATCATTTCAGATCATGACAAGATATTTACTTCAAGGTTTTGGCATACATTGACTGTAGCCTTTGGAACAAGGCCAAATTTCAATTCCTCATACCATCCAAAAATGAGTGGACAAATGAAAAAGATAAATCAAGTGGTTGAAGATATGTTGCACATGTATGTAATAGATCAATAAACTAAATGGGAAGATTAACTCCATGTAATTGAATTTGCATACAATAATTCATACCATTTTGCAATAAAAATGGCTTTATTTGAATTTTTATATGGGTGTAAATACAAAAATCCACTTGGTTAGGATAGGTTGGAAAATATAGTTGTTGGACTTGATTTGCTACCAAAATATGACATGTAGATATAATTAATAAGGCAAAATTTGAAAATAGCTTCAGATAGGCAAAAGAGCTATGCAGATCAAAATAGAATCTCACATGAATTCAGTGTGGGAGACCATTTTTTTGCATGTCAAGCTGCATAAAAATTCTATAAAGTTTGGTAAGGCTTCCAAGTTAACTCCATGATTTTTTGATCCTTTTGACATTATGCAAAAGATTAGTCCTATTGCTTACCAGATGGCACTTCTTCCTTCTCTTTCAAGGATTCACGATGTATTTCTTGTTGCTTTGCTAACAAATTATATACCTGATCCATCTCATCTTTTGGATTGGACTCATTTATAGGTCATAAAGAAGGAAAATATCTAGTTAGAACTAGTGGGAATCCTAGACCATCATAGCATTAAGATACATAATAGAGATAAACAATAGGTTTTGGTATAATGGGACTCACTAAGCAAAAGGAGTGCTACTTGAGAAGATGCTTATCTTTTCAGGTATCATTATGCATGGCTTTTTGACTAAGTCATCGAGATGGCTCCCTTTCAAGAGGGGGATGATGTTATGATCCTACCTTTTTATAATCTTTTTTACTGTTAAAAATATTACTATTATTATTGTTAAACTAATTATTGGTTGTTACTTTAGTTGGACTAAATGATGGTACTTGTTACAATGGTATTAGATTACATGTTTAATTTTTTACTTAATGATTTCATAGACTAATTATTATAGTTGATGTTATTATGAATCTATAATTATTTATTAATTTTCAATATGGTATGATTGATATCCTTTTTGGTGGTTATAGGTTCTATCTATGAGCAGGCAGATGTTGGTGGATGTACTCCTAAAACCAAATGAATTCTAAGCAAGTTAGACAAGTTTGATATGTATACTTCTTTGGTTATGTTTTTTGTCTTTCAAACATCTTAATTGGTTATTAGGTTTGTCATTATTCCCTCATATGTGCATGTGCATGTTGTTGTTTGTTTTTGTACTGCACTTTGTTGCTTATAGTATACCTTATCTTTGTTGTATGTCATTATTTACCATTACTCACCATTGATTTTATTGAATCCACAATATTTTATTTGTCCTTCACACTTAGCTCCAAATTGTCCTTCCACAGACTTCTATTTACTTCTACACACCTATGTGGATCCTAATTACCTAATCTGATGCACTTTACCTAAGACCTACCTAAGTCCTACCCTTAACCCTCCCTTGGACTAACCCTTCGACCCTATGAAAACCTTATACCTAAGATGGTGAGATGTTATTAAAATGGATTGGTTATGTTGTGGGCATAAACTTAGTTTTAAACATGGTTTAAATTAGTTTAAAATATTTTATTTTAAAATCAACTTATGATGATTGCTTGTTATGGTCATTGTTTAATACCATTTAATATGGCAGCTGGCATAAGCCATGGGGGTTATGTTGCTAATCTATTTTGATTTGTGTTAAGAATGAGGGTTAGTCACTAATATATATTTCTATTGGTCAGTGGTTGGATTGAGGATCAGGTTCTTTAGATAGATCATTTAATGACCATTATGTTGAATTTGATGAGCGATTTGCTTTAGGAATGGAGGAGGATTCCCTCTCCTCCAATTCAATGTAGACATTGAATGGGTATGGGAACAATGGATGGAAAGAATGGGGAGTTAGATGATGGATGGAGAAAGTTGATGGGATTAAGAAGATGGAATAAAATGGAAGAAAATAGTGGGAGTTGGACTAGTTCTTTGGTTGCCATATGGGATTTTTGGACACACAACAATTTGCTTGAAAAGAATAAAGGTTATGGTTTCTATCTTGGCTTTTGAGTTTCTCTATAATATCAGGTGAGCTATGTTTTTTTATTTAGTTAATTATTTTTTTATGTAAAATTTGTAAATAAAGATAAAAAGGCTGCTTATGCATCTAGAAGTCTTAGGACTTCTAGATGCATACGTATGCCCCCATGGAATCGATATATCATTTGTATATAAACTTATAAAAGGATATAAATATATATGTGGGTGTTTTATTATCAATTGCTTTTTGTTAATATTTGATATTGTTGACCCTACGTATTTAGTAATCGATACCCAAATAGTTTATCTATTCTGTGTAAATGAAGGTTGTTGTCTCCTTTAGATTACTAAGAACATGTATCATTTTTCCTATTTGTTGAGGTGGTGTGATTCATTTTTATATAATATAAAGTTATTATGTTTTTGATTTATTTGGCCAAATTCATCTGTGCATGTATTCATGTGGAATAATTAAAGAGTTTTATTGGGTGCTTAGTTTCTAATAAGTGTGTTGTTTTCATATTAATACCCTAAAGGTTGATTCATTTTTCTAATGATGATTATGTTTTCCTTTACACTGTGTGGATCAGGTTTTTGACTTGGGATTTCATTATTTTGGGTGACAAGATTTTGGTGTATGAATCTAAGTGTAACTATGTTCATTCAAACCCTTGATACTTGGTTGAACTTGACTATGGTATATGCATGGGTGTTTCATTCTTATCATTTATTTTTATAACTATAATTATTATATTCTAATCATGGAAATAAATAGGGTTATTTTTGTATGGGCTCCTTTTGGTATATTTTGCTTGTGTTAGATTCTCATGGTTGAATTATCATGACCTACTTTGGTTATTTTATTGCATAATATATTTTTATATTGTGGCTTAAATCTTTGATAATGCTGGCGGGTTTTCTGGATTGAGTTTAATATATTTTGATGTCGATGGGTTTTGATTTGTGACTATGTTTATATGTTGTATCATGATTTTCATGACATAGCTATAATAAGTTGGTTGTGTTTTTGTCATGGGTTGTAAGTTTGTCTTGACTATGTTTTGGTTCACTGGGTTATGATTGTTGACTGGGATTCTATGGTGCTTTTAGCCACATTTTATGATGATTTTTTTATTCAATTTATATCAATGTTGATGAATATGTGTTAAACTATATATAAGCCGTGGTTTTTAAATTTGTTGAACTAGGTTTTGACCATTGTATTTTGATAATCGACTGGATTATTTTTATTTCATCTACATGTCTTATGATGACTATGTTATTCGATTACACAAAAACTATTGTACATATATATGTTAACTTTGTGTGTGTGTGCGTGTATCATGGATTGAAATTATATTTGAGTTGCGTTTGTTAGTGGTGACTACGTTTGATCATTATGACATGAATGGGTTTTGTGATTATGTTGGTGAGATTTTGATGGGGTATTTTTGGTATCTTGCCTGCATCTCATATCACTGTGTTATGATTATAAGGTTAGAGATTGAAACTTTGATTGCAATTAATGTTTAAATGTGATTATTTGAGGCAAAATATTGAATAATTTTTGGAAATTAAACTTGACTATGTTTTAATACTTTAGGCTTGTTATTTTTGAAGGCATGTTTAAGTTGGTTATTTTTGTTGTTGGCTCTTGTGTAGACTTATGGACTCACCTCTATTAAAATTGACATGAATATACGTGGTTATAATTTTCTAGGTGAAATAGAAGTTAAAGAAGTCTAAAGGAGTTTCCTTTGTTTATATTAAATAATTGGTTTTATATTATATTCTGATTTGAATTATTATTTGAATTTGATTAATTTAAGTGACTTATTAGATGTTTATTTAGTTACTTTTTTGGTTTTATTATTATTACTTACCATTCTTAGACCAGGCCTGAATGATTAAAATTTGGTATATTACATACCAGTTTATAGTTGTAGTTGGGATGGATTAAGCCTGACCATAACTTGGATGGGGATTTAAGGTGGTTAATTTAAAGACTATATAATGGATTAATTTTAATATATTCTATATCATTTGGTATCCATGACTAACCTTTCCTACTTCTAATCTATATTAAAGACAAATTAAATATTCTCATCTCACCTTAGAATGGTATAGTTGTCTTCTTGTATTATTTTAGTTTGAAATATCTTTTAATTATAAATCTGATTGCTCAGAGTTTCCTTTATCTTTTTGGTTACCTTAACCACCATCTTGATGATGATTGGGGTGGTGAGGGCCATCGATGGTTGGGCTCATAGGAATAGTTGGATGGGCTTGTCCTGACCAGTTCATTCACTTTCAACTTCATGCTTTAGTGATTTTGCACACACATAAAGTAAAATGGTAACAATTTAATTTGTTAATTATGTTTAATTACTTATTATATTTTATTAACATTGATATTGAGTTAGATAGTATTTAATTACTTAGTATATTTTGTTGACATTAATATTGAGTTAGATAATATGCAATCTTGATTATATAGTTAACCATGTTTGATGCTAACCAGTGTTATTAATGGTTTGTGAAACTAAAATGGAAGTTAAACATTGTCTAAGGGTAAGATGGTTAATGGCTAAAAGTGGTACACTTTAGGTATATTAAATTGGTAGCTACTGGTTTTAACTCTCATATTAATCAAGCATTTTGTTATCAAATGCGGAAGTACTATTCTAATGTTAATTATATCTAAGTTGGATTAATTATAAATTCTTGTATGTGAATAATCTATATAATCATTATCACATTGATTCCTTGATTTACATAGATAATTTGGATATACAAATTAATCTATGAATATGTTTTTAGTACAATTTACTTAGATGTTCATATTAGATTCCTTAACTGCATATCATGTAAATCTGGGTTGAATTCCAAGAGCAAAATAATCTTTGATTAGATTAAATAGTCAAGTAATTATATATTATGTTGTTTTCATTCAAAAATATATAGTCTTAAATTTAGGCATAAAAATTAGCTTAATAGTCATTTCTGATTTATCACATTCTATATGATAAATCCAATTACATAAATGCATGTATATAGATCTCTTAGTCATTTCAACAATGCATAAACTAGTCAAATTCTAGTATGTGGTTCATATAGAAAAACAAATCAGAATCCTTCCTTCTAACATGTATTTCAAACATACCCAGTTGCGTGTAAGGTATGTATACTACATATATATGATCTGAAAGTTTTTACTTTTGTTCTTACATTAAATAAGAAATGAATTGAAGATGTTTTATAAGCATGTGTAATACTTCTACATCGAATAATCATGTGATTAAGTGAAAGATATTAAATGCAATTAAGATAATATCATCATTATGAATCAATATTAGGAAATAATCAAATTAGATAATGTTACTGCATTTGATGTTACATAACTATATAACTAAATTCTATACACTTGCTGATTTCTTTTACTTGGGCTATATGTTCTTTCAATTTTCCTTTCGATAGCTGCACTTACTTGTCTTACTGCCCTTGGCTTACCCAACGGAAATATTATAAGAGTTCCTTAAGTGGAACATTTTATTTGAGTTCCACTCAACTCAAAACTCAGGTAGATTCTATTTGATTATGTTGTATTATGCTATTATAAATCATTTATTGTGTTTATCTAATTTATTTGAAATATGAGTTTAATTTTGAATGCGATGGTTTATTACATATTACTTGGATAATAATGAAACATTGTATGAAAATTGATTCCTTTTTTATATAGTTATAAAAAATGACTTAACTATTAAATGAATACATAAGTTTTCTTCTCTTGAAATAAGCAGATAATTAAGGTTTAATTGATTATATGTCTTAGTCTCTTTTATTTCATAATATTACATTGGCTATGCCAATATAATGGTTATATGAAATTGTTATAGACTATCTATAGGATAAAAATGCTAATTATAATTATATCATTAATATAAATAATGGCATTCATGTTAGTAAACCAATGATGTATGACCTATTTAAATAATAGTGTGGTGACCTCAAAGGTCATGAAGCATTTATGACCTCAATCAGTAGCACCATGAAACTTTGAGTTTTAAATCTATTTTATCTTATGGAATAAGTTTTTCTATGGCATGAATGATTATAAATCTGCATGTGTTGAATTATTTTTTAGTTGCTGATTAGATTTACTTATCTAAATCATGTTTAATATAAGATTAGTAACTTATACTTTTAACATATACTTATGTTAACCCAAATGATAACTTAGGATGTTAAATTTATCCTTCCCATTAAACTAATCCTTAACTTAACCATTCTCGAGTGGGATTAAAACACACTGAGGAGAGTGAGGTATTTACCTAGGGTTAAGGACCTAGAAATGGTCCTATGTGTAAGTATGAGTGCCATTTATAGCACTTAGGTTCTATTTATGTATGCATACACCGATACACCCTAAACTCTATAAAACATATATTAAAGTAACATGTTTCCTCATAACACTTTTTATCTGTATTTACCTCTATCTAATTACCTTAATTCACCTCTTTCAGTTCTAGTTGCACATACGTGAGTGTGCTAAATGTTTATCACTTGTGTTAGAAATCAAGGTAATTGGGTCTAACACGCATCTAAAAGATACTCTGATATAAAATTATTATTTTTTTGAGTTATTTCAACACACACACACACACACACACACACACACACACACACACACACACGTGTGTGTGTATATATATATATATGGGAAGAGGGTTTCTATCTAGAAGTAGAAGACAATTCATTTGTCTATATATGGACATGATTATATGGTGATCTAATTGAACCATGGAGAAATTAAAATTTTAAATGGTGAGGAATCAGTTATGGGAATACATTTGTATGGCTATGTCAACATAATTTGGGTTGTTGGTTGTATATGCCAAAATCTATGTTAATATTGACCTATCTAAACCCTTGCCTAAATCCATAAAATTCAAATATGAATCTCAAGAATGGTTACATGATATAGACTATGAAAACATCCATTACAAATGTATATTTTTCATGAACATTAAAATTTTATTAGGGATTTACCTAAAATGATTAAAACCCCATTTCAGGACTAGATTCCAAAATCGTGAATAAGAAAGATCGAAAAAAGAAAGGAAAAGTTTGGAATCCAAAGGGATTAGAATGTAAAATAAATAATATTCCATAAAATATTCAATTAAATAATAGGTCCTTTATAATGAATAATAATTTCATTTAGCTAAAGAAACCTTGCCCTCCCAAAATATACTTAACATTCAAGACAAGCATCCAAAATTAGGGGGGATAAAATATTTAGAAGGCCCCATTATGTTGTCAAAATGGTGATGATGATGAGGAGCCAAGAGAAGAATTTGGGGGGTTAGAAGAGCTTTCTCAGTATTAGATAAAGAAGGTGTTAAGTCAATTTGGAATGGATGAGTATGAAATTTAGAAAATGAGCTCAATAAGGCAATAAAAAATTAGGAAAACCAACTCAATTAAATTTAAGAAACTTAGAAACACAGATAAATATTATAAAATATAGTAAAAAATAGATCTCATAGATGATTTCAAAATTAAGAGAAAAAATTATAAAGGAGGAATATTGTGTGGTTAGCATGATAGAATAAGAGCAGAAGAAGGAAAGGGAAAAGGATCCTACTACGAGGAATATAAATAGTTGGAAAAATTAGGCTCCTACACTTGGGGAGATGATCCATTCACTTGTAATAGTGGGATGACATTCATCTCATATTAATTATCCCATATGATAAATTGGGTTGATATCCCCACACAAGCATAAGCTTATGAAACAACTGATATTGGATAAAAAACTAAACATTCTCTTACTTCATCCTCTTGAGTGAGACAATTAGAGGTATTTGGAGAAATAATAATTTTTTCACCACTAATGTAATAAGATATTTTAGAGAATTATCATTTTTTAATAATATTTACACTATTTCCATTTTATTTTAGAAGACTGTCAATTGGCAAGCAATGAGTTTTGATAAACTAGGCTCACATAGAACCTTTATGTATATCAATGTCTATGGTCCAAATTTTCATCAAGGAAGAGATCAATGTTGGAAATTTATACTTGGGTTAAGATAATCTTATCTTGATGAAAAGTGGATTTTTGGAAGAAACTTCAATGCTATCACCTCCTCTTTGGAAAAATTACGAGGATCTAGTAGGCTCTTACAATCCTCTTTACATCTTTCTTAGTTCATTTAAGATCTTTCCTTTTTTGATATAAGCCTAAATATGGCACTTTTTAATGGGAATTATAGGAGGTTGGGACAAAATTATGTGGCTAAAATACTTGATCAATTTCTCCTAAGTATTGACTAGATACAAATGGACATGTTGATGGAATATGATATTCTAATATGTGCTGGATTTGATCATTGGCAAATCAACTTAAGTATAAGCAAAGATGAATTCCCCAAGAATAATATTTTAAAGTTTGAACTTATGTGAGCTAAAGAGGAATAAAATATAAAATCAAGGTGTGGTGGAACTCTACAAAGTAACTTTGTAGGATAAAAAAATATTCTTTAGCTCAAAAATTGAAAAGAATGAAAGACAAATTGAAATAATAGAATATGGAAGAATTCCAGAAGATTGCACATAAAAAAATAGAGATCTAGGAGAAATTGACTAAGGTGGAAATATTAATATAATAGGGAGGTTTGAATCCAATGTTAAAACTTGAAGATAATAATTTGATGAATGATTGGAATGGGGTCCAAAAATATAGAGTGAAATGGTTGAAGGAAGGTGACATAACTATTAATTTTTTACATATATCTACCATCATATGAAGAAATTTAAACATTTCAAAAATAACCACCCCTTAGGGGTTGTTTACTATTGAAAAATATGACATAAGTGTTGAGGCTACTAGATTCCTTAAATAGACACTCACAAAAGTGAATTTTGAAATATCATAAGCTAAAAATAAGATTTTTAATATAATATCACTCTCAATATTAGATGCAGATAATAATTCTCTCACAAAGCCATTTTTTGAAGAGAAACTTGTGACTAGTGTTGTCTCTTTCACAGGAGACAAGGCACATGGTCTTGTTGGTTTTCTTATAATATGTTTTCAATTTTGGGAAATTACTGGTAGTGATGTTATGACCACTATTCAAAAATTAAGCTTGAATAACTCCATTCTTAAATAACTCAATTTCAATTTTATCGCCCACATCCCCACAGTAAAAAATGTATACAATCAAAAATGCATCATGTCTATAAATCAATCTTAGCTCAAAGAAGATAGAGTATACCTACACTTCTAATTGGGAATACATTTGTTAAGTGGGAGCATGACCAAGATAGAGATCCACTAGACTCGACTACGGTATAAATTATCATAATACACTATGCTAAGGAGGGCTCCAAAGCCTCTAGACTAACACAATCACACAATAACCCTAAGGGGGTCTTAGGTTTTGATATTTCACTTATTCTAATAACAAGAAAGTAAATATAATCTAGTGTTGACCAAAGATTATGTCACAAAGTGGGGGTTAGAAACAAAACAAACTAAACTAAACATGTATGGAAGACATATGATATTTCACTTATTCTAATAACACGAAAGCAAATCTAATCTAGTGCTCACCAAAGCTTATGTCACAAAGTGGGGGTTAGAAATAAAGCAAACTAAACTAAACATGCATAGAAGACATATACTCATGTTAATGTATACAAAATCCTAATGCATAGAAGAGAAGCACAACTACATTATCTATCTACTCTTACAAAGGATAAATAAGGTTAGGAATAATTACCTTGAATATGAACCCATCAAGCTTCAATCTCTCCCTTGGCCAAGGTGATTCATAGATATTTTTATGGTATGAAAGGATAACAAAGAGAAATCAACTCTAGGATACATAACCTATCTATGCATCCAAAAGAATTCTCCAAAAGACAAGATCTATATCTCCAAAGAAAGTATGAAACCCTAAGCTTTATTCCTCAAGTATAATGGTTAATAAGCAGATGTTCATTCACACTTATTCTCCTTCACTTCTCTATCTTCAAATGATTAGAAATGAACTTGTATATATAGGCAAATCTTGCCCTAAATATTTCTGAATATGTTAGTTGTACAGGATTGATCCAATAGACCCTATATATTTTTGGGAGATAAATCACTAGGTCCCAAGCTAGGTCGGCCGAAGGGATAACAAAACTCCAAGTGAAAAATATCTTTAAATAGTACAGGGTCAACCCAGTTGACCTTGTAAAGTAATTACAGCCTAAAAACTATACAAGATTGACCCAGTCGACCTAGTACAATCAATTGGTGAAAGGGGATCAAGGCAAGAGCCAGGAGAATAAATCATGACAAATGTTTAGAATGGGTAAGACTAAGAAGAATAATCTTAGGGTAAATGGTTTTAGGATACAAGTGTGTAGATGACAAGTGGAAAAAGGGACAATAATCTTACGAAGCACTAATAGTCTACCCACCCCTTTCTCGGTGTACCCCTTAAGGCATGCACTCATAGAGATTGAGACTTGATGGGTTCCTAAAAGATACAAAGTGTTATGAATTGGTAAAAGTTTGAAAATATTATGTGTATACATATGCTCGACTTGAATATCATTGCATGTCATGTAAGTGCAACATAAGATGGTGCTTCGATAAATAAAACATGATAACACATAACACTAATGCTAAGTAAAGTGTAGTAAGTAGTAAATAAGACAGAGGAAATGACAAAATTGAAAAACACATACTTTCACTTACCTTAGTGTCATAGATAAATAAGTAGATTGCAAGAGAATTGAAGGTGTCCAATGTGAAGAACATTAGGTGAACCTATAAATATTAGAGCAAAAAATAGCCAAAAATTATTTTTTTTGAAAGATAGGTATATGGTAGTGTAAAATGAGTTAAGGCAAAGATATGAGGGTATTGGGAAGAATTATCAAATTAGGATTGTTAAGGAAAGGTGAAAACCAAAATATTGAGGGCAAATGAATAAAAAATGATTTTAAAACACATTTAATCAGGTTGGAAAACATGTAAAACATAAATGGCAAAAAGGAATGTAGAACATTCTAAATCACGTTTGGAAGCATGTAAAACATGAATGATAAATTAAATATCCATGAAATAAAACTTGAGCAAAGATATGTAATAAAGGTAAAAGTAAGCTCATGTAAGATAGACAAAAAAAACCATGAAAGACAAAAAATAAAATGTAATTTGAAGATGTGAGACAAATATGAAGAAGGCATACATAAAGAGAAACATGTAATAATGGAAAATGTCATATGTAAGATAAGTCCACAAAAATCAAACAAGAACATGATGGATAAATGAAAATCAGAAAGCTGCTAAAAGATGAAAAACTCACACTTAGTGCTTATTCTAAGATGCAATGTAAGAAAACACAACCACCTAATGACATGACTAATATGACAATGAGGTTGTGTGGTAAATAAATTATGTAAGGGTGTAATCCATAGTTACTCAAACATGTTGTTTTGATCTAAGGATATATAAAATTGAAACAAAGTAATGCTAGCATGTTTTTAAGAGGTGAAGTAGCATATTTTTAAGAGGTGAAGAAGAAAGAATAATAAAAGAGGGAAAATAGATTTGGAATCATAATTTGCCTGTCAAGGGGGGAAATTAAATGGGTGGAGGGGATAAATGAAGGAAAAACCAAGGTAGAGGAACTCTTTATCAAATTCAAGACACTCAAATTAGGTTTGTCAAAACAGGAGGACTTTCGACCTTAAGGACTATGATTAACTTCTCTTAGCCACACAAGTTTTAGGTCAATAAATGAAGTATATAGATCATCCCATGAAGGCTATATGCATGAAAATTAAAATGGACATACCTTCCCAAAATGTGTTCCCCATTCCTTAGGACCCCTTATAGAGCCATCGGTCTATTATGAAGATTGGGTACTTACGTGAGAAAGTAGGTATCACCATAGATTTTTTTTTGAATTCTCTTATTCCAATCTACTGGCTTACTGCACCCCAAAGGACCTTAGCTCTATGTGAGGCCAACTGTCGAATTTGAGCTTCCATTAGAGATAAGAGATGTATTTGGAATCACATGTTTTGGTGTGATTTGACTTTTGAGATTTATATGTTGCCTTTTGTATATCATTGCTTTTTGATTCAAATGATTTGGATTTTAACTTTCTTGATGGCTTTTTCTATTCCTCCTCCATACATATTTGGAAAACTAAACATGGGTGTTAAATATGACTTTCATTTGAATACTTGGGACTTATTTACTAAGAGAGATAAACTTTAAAGAGCATGGGGTCTAAGAGTCTCATAAATATAGGTAAAATAAAAGTGATACTTAACTTTGACCTTGTTTTACTCAATGTGGAGTGAAAGAAAGGGGAAATCAAGAGGAGTGACACACAGAATAATTTGAATTGATTCAAATTATAAAAAAAATATGATAAAGGGAAAAAGGAGTTACAATGACAAAAAAGTGTGATTCTTTATCATAAGAATGAGGGAAATGGAGGAAAACATGCTAACATAGATTGTTGTGCAAATTTTATCGATCAAAAGAAACAAAAGCTAAAGTTGAGAACAAGGATCAAAAGAATTTTTTAGAAAATGAATGACAAGATGGTAATTTTATGAGGAGGGCCGGGTCCTACCCATGGTTTTATACTAAAACTCATAAAAGAGAAACCCATGAGGGTGCTAAAAAACAACATATGAAACAGTAAAATGAGAAAAGAAGAAAAGGTCATATTTTGTGAGGAGGGCCAGGTCTTATCCATGGTCTTATACTGCAAACTCATAAAATAAAAACACATGAGGGTGAATGCTAAATAAGGGGAAAAAATAATAATAAAGCTACTAAGGCAAAGAATAACACAAAAAATCAAAAATAAAAGAAATATATAAGGACCAAAATGAAAACAAATGCCAAATGTAATGTGTAATAAAAATAAAAGAACCCAAAGGAAGATAATTATGCTAGTAAAATGAAAGTAAAGGAAAGAAAGTGCATAAAAATAAAAAAAATATGAGACAAAAAGAATAAGTAAGATATATGCTAACATCTGTATCAAAGATGGGCATGTGAAATATAAGTCTATAAGTTTTGAAAGTTTTTTTGAAGTTGAATTTATTTGTTATTATGTATTTTAGAATAAAGGTGGGAATCATAAGATGCCCCAATGGGTAAGTGGATGTAGGGATGGGTATCACAAGATGCCTCAAAGTCTGTAGGGACATGTGGATGGGCATCGCAAGATGCCTCAACATGTGAGTTGGAGTGAGGTAACATTGAACCATTAAAATGATTTGCATTAAGTTGGTAGGTGCATTTAGAGATAGGTAAATGTGTTGGTTTGTTATATTTTAGGAATGTTGAATGTGACATAGGATTTGTAGGAGAGTTATGAAGAGAAAAAGGAGGTAAAAGAGGACCATGTATGATATGCTTTAGAGTAGGCATTTTAACTAGGTACTCTTTTGGTTCATGTGGCCTAAGAGGTTGAGGTTCAATGGATGCAATTATATGTTTAAAGTTGTTCATGTTAGCTATCCTTTCCTTATTGGTGTAGGAATAAGGATAAACATGGTTTTAAAAAAATAAGTGGATAAGGTGTAGGTATTGGATGATTGTTGTTGATCATTAGGTAGTTGATGTTGATGTGATTGTGTTTTTTGAGATTAATTTTGAGAAGCTTGAAGATAGTCTTGATAACATTGTTTTGTGAGAATATCAAGGTTAAAATGTGAACCAAAAAAGGAAGAAAGAATATAATGGTGAAGATCATGATAAGACTCATGAGAATGACCTATAGTATCATGCCACCAATAAAATTTATCAATATTGTACCATTTTGGAAGAGGTTTGGAAGGATCAAAGCTCATGGGTTTAGAGGGTGGAAATTTCTTCTTAAGTTATTCTAGACTCAAGGGAGGGTTGGTTGTGTTAAAATTGGTTGAATTGGATACTCCATTTTGAGGTTGAGGAAGCTTGGATGAATCAATGTTATGAGAAAATGATTGAAAAGGTGATTTAGTAGTTGTTTGAGGTGTTTCAAATTGAGTCATAATAAAGTCTTGCCTTTTTGCTTGGTTTAAGGCTTCTTCTAAAGTTTTAGGAGAAAATATTAGAACCTTGTATTGAAGGGGAAGTTTAAGAGTAGTGACAAATAGTTTTAAAAGAGTATCATCATTCATGTTATGGTCCACTTTATGAGTGAGATACTTCCATCATTTGATGAATGTGTGAGTAAATTCATTAGGAAGTTGTTTGACATTGATAAAATGGCTAATGTAATTTTTAGGAAGGTCATCATGTTGGAATTCCTTAACTATAACATTGATTAAATATTATAGTTGTGAGATGGAATGACTAAGAAATTGGTTGTACCATTCAAGTGCATCACCCAAAAATGTTTTGGATAAGATCTTGGTGGTAGAAAAGGTGTTAGTTTGGACCCATTCCTTATAGAGATTACCAAAATATTTAAGCAAGATAGTAGGGTCCTTAGTCCCATTATATGTGATAGTTGGAGAAATGTTTCCAATATCTATGAATGTAATGAATGGGGCTAAAGGTTCATTTTGAAGATGTTAAAACATTTTGTTATTTGCTAAAATTTGAAGGATGATATTCCCATTAGCATCTCTAAGAGGAAGAGGGACAAAATTTGGATTTAGTTGAGACATATTGACTTGAGGTGGTTGACTAGTCATGTTTAATAAATGCTGTTGCATGTTCATTATTTGAGATTTATTGGTTATTTGCATGATTATTTGTTGTATTAATTGTGCAAGGAGTTGAGTTATATCAATAGGTGGGTTGGTTTTTGTAGGGGTGGTATTGGTAATGATAGGAGGAGGATTATTTGGTGGAGGATTCCCATAGTTGGTATTGGGAAGAGAATTATGATGAATGACCTCAAGTACATTACATTGTGTAGTGATTGGTTTTGGTTTAGGAGAAGAGGAAGGAAGAAAGTGGATAGTTTCATTTAAAGTAATAAAATAAGTGAGGTTATTATCCAAATCCTTAAATATGCAATGTTCTTAACTAAAATAAGGTTGAACATATGTCATCATGATGAGATAAGACTAAATAACCACTCAAAAAAGAATTGAAAAAAAAGAACAAAGAGATAAGAAGTGACAAAAATAGTACAAAGTTTACTAGGTCAACTTAACACAAAAAATAGGGCCTACAAATAATACAGGCTCGACTGGGTTGACCCAGTACAATGAACAGAGGTTGGAAAAAGAGTGAACAAGGTCTATAAATAGTATATAGTTAATTGGGTTGACCTTATACAATAGATGGAAAATTACAAAGCCTATAAATTATTGTGAACTGAAACAAGATAACTTTTACAAGTAATTTGAAAAGTATGGAAAATATATGAAAAAATAATCATGAAAAGAATGAAATAAATGAAAAAATCTTGCAAGGGTTAGTTCACCTTAGGTTCACCAGAATGTATTATGAAGGTGAAGCCAAAGTGAACAAAATATAAATAAGAAAGTGGAAACATGAATACAATCAAGCTAGTGGTGGGATAGGATTCACGTCGTGTTCACCAGAATGTATGCAATGCATCATATGTATAAATCAATCCTAGCTCAGATAAGATAGAGCATACTTACAATTTTGATTGGGAATACATTTTTTAAAGTGGGAACATGACCAAGATGGGGATCCACTAAACCTAATTAGGGGATCACTTATCATAATACACTATGCTAAGGAGGGTTCCAAAGCCTCCAAACTAACACAATTATGCAATAACCCTAAGGGGGTCTTAGGTTTTGATATTTTACTTATTCTAATAATAAGAAAGTAAATATAATCTATTACTCATCAAAGCTTATGGCACAAAGTGGGGATTATAAAAAAAATAAACTAAACTAAACATGCATAGAAGACATATACTCACGTTAATGTATATGAAATCCTAATGCATGGAAGAGAAGCACAACTGCATTATTTATCTACTCTTACAAAGGAGAAATAAAGTTAAGAATACTTACCTTGAAGATGAACCCATAGAGCCTCAATCTCTCTCTTGGCCAAGGTGATTCACAAGAGATTATTTTGGTATGTAGGGATAACAAAGACAAATCAACTCAAGGATACACAACCTATCTATGCATCCAAAATACTTCTCCACAAGACAAGATCTGTATCTCCAAAGAAAGTATGGAACCTTAAGATTTATTCCTCAAGTATAATGGTCAGTAAGAAGATGTTCATTTGCACTTATTATTTTTCACTTATATATATTAAAATGGCTGGAAATGAAATTGTATATATAGGTGGATCTTTCCCTAAATATTTTTAAATATGTCGATTATATAGGGTCAACCTAGTCAACCCTGCATATTTTTAGGAGATAAATCACTAGGTCCCAATCTAGGTCAGCCAAAGGGATAACAAAACTCCAAGTGAAAAATATCTTTAAATATTATAGGGTCAACCCAGTTGACCTTGTAAGGTAATTAGATCCTAAAACCTGTATAGGATTGACCTAGTTGACCTAGTACAATCAGTTGGTGAAAGGGGATCAAGGCAAGAGCAAAGAGAACAAAGCATGACAAATGTTTAGAATGGGTAAGACTAAGAAGAATAATCTTAGGGTAAATGGTTTTAGAAGACAAGTGTGTAAATGGCAAGTGATAAAAGGGAAAATAATCTTATGAAGCACCAATGGTCTACCCACCCCTTTCTTTGTGCACCCCTTAAGGCGTGCACTCAGAGAGATTGAGACTCAATGGGTTCCTGCAAGATACAAAGTGTTAGTAATCGATAAAAGTTTGAAAATATTGTGTATATAGAAAAGATATGTTACTTTGAATCCTTTAGGACCATTTATATGTGTAATGTAGTCTATAAGGTGATATCTAGAGTAACAAAAAACATGTTGAAAGTGATCATTCCAAAAATTATCTCCCAAGAGCAAGGGGTTTTGTGGCTGGGAGGTAGATTCTTGATGGCATTGTAATTTTTCACAAGCTAATCAACTTTGTTTTGTCTCAGAATCAAAATAAAATGTTACTCAAATTGGACATGAACAAGGCTTTTAACCATGTAAATTGGGACTTTCTATCAGAAATAATGGAGAAATTTGGATTTATTAAATGTTGGTAGGAATGGGAGATAGGTTGCATTAGTTCTCCAAAATATTTTGTGAACCTGCTAATTTTTTTGATGTCTCAAGAGGTCTAACGAAAGGGGATACCCTATCCCCAAACTTATTCATCATTGTTTCCAAGGTTCTTTGAATATTTCTTACACTCCTCAAGTCTCAAGGAAAGTTCAAAGGTGTTTCTATCATTACAAACACCTCAAGAATCATGCATCTTCAAAAAATTTATGACAGATATCATGTTGGTGAATCCTCCATTCAAGAAGAAAAAGAGTTGAAAATTTATCTTTACTAGGAAAAGGCCTTTGATCAAATGGTAAATAAGACCATTTAAAAAAAAAAACAAACAAACAATTGGTATGCTCAAACTACCATCTGTTGTGAATTGCATATAAATCTAGGTCATCTTCTTTGTAAATACCTTGGGATCCCTCTTTTTGAAGGAATAAATACCA
The DNA here is from genome assembly GCA_037957365.1 of Torreya grandis. NCBI lineage: Eukaryota > Viridiplantae > Streptophyta > Pinopsida > Cupressales > Taxaceae > Torreya > Torreya grandis. Next base: position 7,942,081 of record JARHVA010000012.1, on the reverse strand, counting down.
TTGGACTTTAGAAATCCATAGTGGACAAGGTTATGATAAAATCTTAAGGTTGTAAATGTAATTGGTTCTCCCTTGCTCACATAATTCAGATCTTAATTCCTGCCAACAAGCTATGCCTATTTACATAATGCTTGTTCTCCCCCTCTTAAGAACAAAAAAGGACAATAACCTCTCATTAATTTTACAAAATCCTCTCATGGAAATTTCTCTATAAACTCCTCTCGCATGGAAATATCATCTGCATGAAGAGTATTAATATAAAATTTAAGGTAGGCATCCCTTTTTTTGATTCAATGAGGGAATGGTGAAATTTGATGGTTAGAGGAAGAAGTGTGTTCTTATTGACCCATGAAAATGTGAATTTTAATAAATTTAAAATAGGAAAACAATAAATTTAGGTTATATCAAAAAATTTAAGTTGAAACCTAGGTGTGATGGAATGTCTACACCAATACCTCCTTAAGTAAAACTTAGGGAGGGTGTACAAAAAACATGAATCTTAAACACAAGGATGGGTCTTAAGTAAGCTTGATGAGGTACCCATGTATAATAAAAACCAAACAACTATTCTAAAAATATTTATACGCCATAAGGATCTTTCTATAAATTATTTAAAACATTATAAAGTGCATAAAGGTCTAGTAATAGTGTGACAAGGATAACCCAACAAATAATTACACAAACACCCCAAGAAGCAATACAAAAACACCCCTTTTTATGCTAAATTGGGGTAAGTGGATTAAAACTATCATAATAATAGGTTGTCATTAATACAAGAGATATGCCATAAGGATCTTGCTGCGAGTGCTATGAAATATGTTGCATGGATCCAAAAGACACCAAAAACTATCAAACATAGGTTGAGGTCATTGAAAGTTTCTCCACTTTTAATTGGACATAATTAATTTTTTGAAGAATCTAACATGAAGATAATATTTAGGTGAAGAAAGGAGCATTGTGATAAAATATGAATGATATGTAGATGATGTAACTAAATAGTGGAAGAACCATGTTTATATATTTAATGTAAGGAGTGTTGATGATGCCACCATAACTGATCATTGATCCATCCTAGATGAATGCAGATGGTGGAAGAAGATGCATACATTTGTGTTGGTCTCATGTGCACAAATAATTTATGAAGGAAAACATTTGAAATAGATATATGACTCTCATGTCTATATGAATTGATTATGTGTCCACACTCTCATACATGGCAAAAGAAACCTTAGGTCTCTCATATTTGAGTGAATGGTGGAAAGGTGTTGTATACTTTCCATGATCTACACTACTAGATTGTAGAGATAAAATGAGACCCTCCTCCATTCACTATATTTTCATGTATTTGGGTGGTTTTATTCCATGTTTTATTTAGTGTATTGCTTTGGTACCCATGGTATTATAATACCACTTTTATGGTTAGCTATTGACGTGCCTATATATACTCACACATAAAGTAGGTAAAAATAAGAACTAGAAAGTATATTATTGTATTGTAAATGATTGAGTTAATATGATAAAGGAGTTACTGTGCTGGGTTATTTTATCTAAAAATGTTTTCCTTGGTGAAATCGTGTATACTATGTAATCTTGTATGCATACTATTTTTATTATTATTTTAGTTGAAGATTTCTGTTAATATTTATTCTCTCGTTTTAGTTTATCAGGTCTATATTATATTTATTTGGTATCACAACTAAGCCTTAGCTTTGTGTGAAAATTTAGAGTTTGTTTAACCCGTGATAAACTATTATTTGAGTGGGAGATTTGCACGTGATATTTTTTGGAGTAAAGGATAATGACGGGAAGCACAAGGATAAAGATTAAAAAATTCAATTTTGAGTTATGGAAACTAAAGATGGAAGGTCTTCTTGTGGATGTAAATTAGTGAGTTATTATATTAGGGCTAAAATCTTTAGGTATGAAGTTAGAATATTTGGAAAATATTTATAGGAAGGCAAAGATTTCAATCAAGTTGTGTATATCAAATTTAGTTTTGTAGAATGTCTCAATAGAGAAAACTTCTAAAAATATATGGGAGAAGTTGGAGACTTTGTATTTGATAAAGTATCTAGTGAAAAAATTGTTTCTCCTATTAGATCATAACAGAAAACTCAACCTATTTGATCATATGTAGAGGGAGATTTAAGTTGAGGTTTAAATATGTAAAGGTTAAAACCCTCGACAGTGTTATGCACTTCTCAAGTTTGACTAGAAACCTAATATGTGCAAGTAATATGAATTAAGCATATATGCAGGTAGTATTAAATAAAGAAAGTTGTAAGATGGTCTGTGGAGCAATGGTAATGGAAAGAGGAGTTTGTACAAGATCATTATTTAGAAAGAACTATATGTGATGAATGTAATAGCTTTATGGTTCTTGAGGTGAAAAATATTTTAGAGTGGAATCCTACATCTCTTGAAAAGAAGATAATGTTGTGTCATTAGAGGATGGAACACATTGGATAGAAAGTCATGTGATCATTAAAATATAAAGGCATGGCTAAAATAATTTTTGATTGTTCATGAGACTTTGATTTCTATGAGAATTATATGCTTGGTAAGCAAACTTGAGTGAAGTTTCCTATTAGTAATACAAGATCATAAGTTTTTTTTCATTTAGTTCATAGTGATGTGTTTGGATCTATGAAGCTTATATCACAAGGGAAATCTTTGTATTATGTTTCTTTTATATATAACTAGTTGATAAAAAAATAAGTTTGTTGTATCGAGGTTAAATATGAATTTTGTAATAAGCTTAAGGAGTTTAAGGCTCTTATTGAAATCCAAACAAAGAAGAATATTAAGATCTTGAAGAGTGATAATGGTGGAGAATACTTCTCAAATGATTTTGAGAAGGTCTATAAGTATTATGGAATAGAAAGGCAAAATAAAACTTCATATACACCAGACAAAAATGGAGTTGTATAAATAATGAACAGGACTTTGATGGATAAAGTGAGAAGCATGATTAGTGGTGTAGGATTTGAAATAAAGTTTTAGGAAGAAGTAGTTACAAATATTTTCTATTGATAAATAGATCACCCACATCAATTGTGGTCAATAAAACTCCACATGAAGCATGGACTAATAAGAAACCCTCTCTCAAACATATTAGATTTTTTGGTTGTGATGCTTATATATATTCAAAAATAAAAGAAACCATTAAGATAAATATAAATTTATCAAAGTGTTTCTTTATTGGATATGGTACTGGTGTGAATGGATATAAGATATGGGACTCTAAAATGAAAAATATTGCTTATAATTGCAATGTTATTTCTAGAGAGGTAAAAGGGTTTCCAAAATAAGGACAACCAAAGATTGAACCTGAATATGAATATTAAAATGAAGCTAAGGAGGGGAACCAAAATATGCAAAATCAAAAACTCTAATGTTAAGAAGATTAGATCAGGTGGAAAAGACACTTGATAGGTACAATCCTCCTAATTTTTATTCTGAAATCCTTTTATTAGTTTTTTTTTAATTGATGAAGGCCCCAATATTGTAAAGGAGGATTTCACCTAAAAAAAAACTAAGTATTGGAATAAGGATATGGAGTAAGAAATGGAGTCCTTATATAAAAATCAGACATGGGACTTGGTGAAATTACCTCTTAGAAGAAACCTTGTTGATTACAAATAGGTATTTAAGAAGTAAAATGTGGATGGGATAATGGAGAAGTACAAAGCTCACCAGGTAGAAAAGTGATTTTCTTAAGTAGATGGAATTTATAATGGTGATATTTTTTCTCTTGTTGCTAAATTACATTCAATTAGATTTATTCTAGCTAATTTTGTTGCTTTCGGTCTAGAAATAAGATAAATAGATGTAAATACAAATTTTATACATGGTGAGCTTAAGGAGGAAATATATATGATGAAACCAGAAAGATTTATGATAAATATAAATTAAGATTTGGTGTGTAGTATGAAAAATATTCATATGACTTGAATAAATCAAATTAGAATTATAAATTTGACAAGTATGTGTTGGGACTGGGGCTAGGAAGAAGCAAAGTCGATCCTTGTTTTTATTTTAAATAGGAAGGTGAAAATTTTAATATCACAGTATTGTATGTGTATGACATGTTGTTAATCAATAATAATAAACAAATGATCATTCAAGTTAAGTCTCAATTGTCATTTAAATTTGATATGAAGGATCTTGGTGTTGCAAAATATATTTTGGGCATAGAAATTAAAAAGTAAACATGTAACTATGGTTAAATAAAAGGAAGTATATTGAGATGATAGTGAAAAAAATTAAGATGAAAGAAAGTAAGTCTGTCAGTACTCCATTTATTATTGGTCAAAAATTAACTACTGAACAATGTCCTAAAATATAAGAATAAATAGAGGACATGTCTCTAGTCCCATATGCTAGTGTTGTTGGTAGTTTTATGTATACAATGGTGTGTACCAGACCTAAAATTAATTATGCAATGGGATTAGTGAATATATTTATGTTGAATATGAAAAATAAATATTGGATTGTAGTGAATAAGATGTTCAGGTATTTTCTACAGATGCCAAACAATGTAATTTATTATCAAGATAATTGTTTTAACCTCTTAGGGTTTTACTATGTAAATCCTCAGCTAGATTAAAGCATTGAATCTATTGATAATTTGGAATAAAATTAAAAATTATTAATTCAATTTAACTTTCAAAAAATATCAAGTGTAAATAGAAAATGAACTTATCTGGAGATATACAGAGTTTTTCATAGATCAGGCTACTGGAAATAGATAAACATACACAAAGTAATCTTTCATATTTTGACTATTTGTCGAGATCTAACTCTGAATAATAGTTCCCCTCGTAATATAATATTACCATGTAGTGCTGGTGTCTAATTTTGGCACTAATGTCCTTTTTGTAATGACTATCTCTAACTTTCAAAGAAGTTGCAGGAGATTTTGGAGGTTCTATAGGTGATTCTATGTCATGCAGGGGCTCAAATGTGTCACTATTTTGGGTAAATATTCTAAAAAACCCTAATGAATACCTACACACATAAAATAATGAACAAATAAAATTCAAAAAAGAAAGGTAAAATTAGGTTGTGGGATGTTACGATTGCATGGAGAAAAACCCATATTGTCTTGGCCACTGCCTACATTATCTCCAATGCTAGGGTTCTCAGATCGCATGTATTTATCCCTTAGAGAATGTGCACCATCAAATTGCATGGTATGCTAGAATGAATTTTTCCTAGGCCCTTATTTGATCAAGCATGCAAATTTCTATGTGTAAAAATTGAGTAATATGTAGAGTATTTGAGTTGTACTATTTGTTGAATTTATGTAAATAAGTGCTAAAATAGTAAGTGTTAGATGTAAAATAATTTGTGAGGCTCTTTATGTAGGAGGATATTTATTTTGAATATAATACCTTGTTCATTGGTTGACAAGTCATGAAAAATATATAAAAAACATAAGAGAAGGCTCATGGAGGGGTAAGGACTCAAACATGGGTGAAAAGGCCTGTTGAACATTAAAGCCACAAGTGGACACTAGAGCCATGTGGCACTAATATCTTGAAAGTGACGCTAATGTCCTAAGGCTTAGAATAGAGCAAAAATTAGGGAGGATGGTTAGGGGCCGTTAGGATTGGGAAAAGGTGACCTATGACTATTATAAGTGTCGCAAATAGGAAAAATAAGACATAAAAGAGATCAAAAGACTCAAAATGACCATGTAAATGAGGATTATAACCACGACTAAGACCCTTATGTGAAATAGCAACAAAAGGGATAATACTTCTAGTTGCTTGACCAAATTAGGGTGTTTACATTCACCTCCCTTTTATTCTAGTAATGAAATGAAAGTACTAGAGTAAAAAAAATAGGAATGTGTATCTATGCTTACTTGTGTAATTGTAATATGGATTTGGCCCACTTCTTGGCCAAAGAAGTGGATACAAACTGGAGTGTAACATGTGAAGGGGAGACATATGGTGTGAATACCCCATGTACTAAAATTGAGTATGTAGATTGAATGTATGGAGAAATACACTTTCCCCCACTCTAAATCTGAGTATGTAAACTGAATGTGTGGAAAAACAAGGCTCACTTGGCCCCACTCTGAATATGAGTATGTAAATTGAAATCATGGAGAAACAAGGTTCATTTTAACCCATTTTAAATCTGAGTATATAAACTAAATGTGTGGAGAAACAAGGCTCACTTTCCCCCACTCTGAATCTGAGTATGTAAACTGAATGTTTGGAGAAATAAGGATCACTTGCCCCACTTTGAATCTGAGAATGTAAATTGGGTCTAGAGTAATGCTATGGATCAACCACTGTAGATGGTCCTATGAACCAAACTGGTGAAAAATTGGTGATGATACTGGTGATGATACTTAGTGTAACCTGATAAATCTAAAAATAAGAACCAAGAGCATGTGCTCTACATCGTGCCCCCCAATCCTAATATCTGAGAGATGTAGCTATGTATATAAATATCTAAATGAAATGGTATACCTGAGTCAAAACTATATATATGTGTAGAGAGTACATCTGAATACCTATGTAAAATTGCATAAACTTATGTAGACATGTGTGTCTATATATTTAAAAACTTGTAAAAACTTACATAAACCTATGTAGACATGTGCATCTGTAAATATAAAAACCTATGAAAACCTACGTAAACCTATGAATTTGTATATCTAAAAACCTAGCAAAACATGTGTAAACCTATGTAGACATGTGTGTCTATATATCTGAAAACCTATGTAAACCTGTGTGTGTTCAATTATCTATGATCCAAAGTTAATTATTTTAATAATTTTTTAGTTTTTTCTTTGTTAGTAAATAAGTTTATTTATAGGAAAAATTAGTTTCCTTGTAACCACCCGTGAAAGTATATATAGCTTTCACCTCTCTTTGTAAAAATCATCCAAAATAATACAATATTATATTTTGTCAAATATTTTATTAATAATGTAATTTTACTATTATTTCTCCATTTATTTTGGCCAATAGTGGTATTAGATCCAAGAAGGAGAAAGACATGCCATGATTCTAAGGAGGTAAAGACATGGTTATGGAAAATTAAAGGTTCCATACAGAAAGAAGATTGAAGGCTTCATACAGAAAACAGGTCCTCCAAGAAATTAGTATGTTATTTTTCTTGAATAAATTTATGAATTTATTATATTTTTTGGTTTCTCTCAATTCCATAATTTAGTAGCCATTAGAGCATTTAGATGACTGGTACAATTTTGGTGCATCTGTGTTCAACATGCTTCTCTCATCCTTGATGTATCAAATGGTTTCAACTTATATATTTTGAGAAGTTTTTGCTCTACGTTTATTTTTCTCCTCTTTAGAGAATTCTATTTTGGGTATCTTATCTACATGCTTGTTACTACATATAGAGAATGCATTAAATCTCAATCATCTGTGTGCTTGGATAAATACAAAATTGAAGGTGAAAGAATGAGAGATATCTAATATTTTCATCATTATATACAATCAAAAATATGTCTGATCAGATAACAGCTCTTCGCAAATTATATAATCTTATTATCTACACTGGGTAAGTAGTGTGTGGTTAGAATAAATTCTAATTTTCTCAATCAAATGATAATTAGATTTATTTTGATTAACACCAACATTTAATCTACACGATAATCAAAACCAAAGCTGTACGATTGGGTGTGAAGCCAGAGAGAAGAATTAACATACATAATGTCATCTCCACTCACTTGAGATTAAATGACATTTGGAACTTATGTGCTGCATGTAAAATAGAAGACTTGAAAGAGCTAAGGTTGAAGAGAGATATGGCATAATATTGAAATCCCACGCTGGACTTGTATGGGGAATTGAAATCCCATGTTGGACTTGTACGGGGAATTGAAATCCCATACTGGACTTGTATGGGGAACCAAGAGAAATTTTTAACATTTTGAAAAACCTATTTTTTTCCTCTCAAGATTGAAGTGGGTCCCATGAAATAAAAATTAAAATTGGTAAAAGTCTCTTTAACATAATCTCACAGTTTGGTGAAAGATTTTACCATATATTTTTATCTTTCATTTGAAAAATCATGGTTATCTAGGATTTAATGATTTTTAATACTTAAATTGTTTAAAATCAAGTTGGTTAAAAGAAATTTTGTTAGTTATTTTCACAAAGATAGGTCTAGGGTTTTAATTCTATTCAACTATTATTTTTTGGGTCGACTCAGTGATATAAGGGTGTAGTTATGATTTATTGAGAAATTTTTGCCTAGTCACTCTTTTTATCTGAAGGTGGTCATGTGACCAGTCAAACTATGATTTTTTGGATGTTCTAAACACAATGAAATTATTTATTTTGTGTTTTGAATATTTCATATATGTTTTTTGTTACCAACCTATTTAATGATGTATAAAGGTGCATTTTTAGTGAAAACTGACACTTTTGAGATGAAAATTATCACAATGCCACCTCTTGTTTGTGTTATCAAAAAATAAACCGTCTATTACATGTCTCGGGATCTTTTTGATTGAGACCATATAAGTTAAAATTGAAGGTTGGAGGACAATTACCCTCTCCAGTTAGCTATTCACTTAGATTTTGGGTTCATGCTTGAATAATAATTTTGGCTTGTGTTCTTCTTTCAGTTCCATTTTTGACTTTCTATGTCTGATATTATAACATGGAGTAGATAAAGTTAGTTGTTTTTATTTCTCTCAAAGTATGGCTTCTCACCTCTCCCCTGATAAGGGAGAATATTTAGGCATTGGTTGGACTTCAATCACTTGTTGATGACAGTACTAGTTGATAGGGGTTGCTAGCACCAATAGTGTTGATAAAAGGTCATCAACATTTGTTGGGCATAAAAAAGATGTGCCATATAGAGTATGAGTTTGTCACTTAGATGGGTTCTTATGTGGGATCTTATGTGGGTTGATATAGTTATAAATGCCTGATCATGTTCTACTATAGTATGGTATGATGATCACTAGGGATGGTCGTGCCTTAATCATGGTCATCAACCATTTTTTGACACAACTCATAAAGGTGGGCTTCTTTATGGAGTGACATCAATTTTTGGTCAGTGTTAGAGGTATAGTGCACTAGTTACAATTATGACAGAGTTCTTTTGATGACTTTAGAGTCATTACTCCAATTCTTTATTTTTATATATCCCTTTAGGTCAAGGGGGAGTTTGTTAGATTATTTGTGATCTAAATTTAATTATTTTAATAATTTGTTAGTTTTTAATTTATTAGCAAATAAGTTGGTTTATAATAAAAAATAGTTTCCCCATAACCACCTGTGAAAGTATATATAGCTTTCACCTCTCTTTGCAAAAATCACCCAAAATAATACAATATTATATTTTGTCAAATATTTTATTAAAAATGTAATTTTACTATTATTTCTCCATTTCTCTTGGCCAATAATGTGTTTATAGATCTAAAAATCTGTGAATCTAAATGCATGTGTAAATCTATGTAGACCCATGTATCTGTATATCTAAAAATATGTGAATCTAAATGCCTACATAAACTTGTTTAGACCCATGTGTTTGTATATCTAAATGCATGTGTAATATGTGTAGATCCATGTGTCTATATATCTAAAAATATGTGAATTTAAATGCCTATGTAATCTATGTAGACCTGTGTGTTTTTATATTTGAATGCAACTCTGTATGTCTAAAGTAATCTATGTATATTTCCCCCTTTTAGTGAGAGAGTCAAGACTATGATGAGGATATGTAACTAAAAGTGGCAAAGATCAATTATGTTAGTGTTAATTAGCATTTTTAATGTTGTATTAGGTTTTAATAATGTATGTATTGTGTTAAAGTTTATAATTTAGTGTGTAATTGGATAGATGCTAGGTCTATTGTATTATTAAATAAAATGCAATTATTTTTGTCATTTTGTAGATTTGATAATGATGAGGGGATTGGTTTAATCAATATGGGAATAGTGTATCACTATCAAATTCTATGTGCAAGAAACAATTTGTGAATTAGAGCTATGGTTCTCGAGATATGGCGATAACAAGAGAGTTGTATTAGTTAATGAAATTGGCTTGTAGGGGTAACCTTAATAAGGTGGCATTAGGTAAGTTATGACTTAAATAGGTCATTTTGATTAATTTTTTAATTCATTTAGATCATTTGAGTTGAAAACATTTTGTGTCTGAGTGAGAGAAACATGCTAAGGAGATGAGGAACTAATTTGTCATGTTATGAGGAGGTTGAGGCACGGATTAAGGCTAGGGAGGAGGTTCACCTGGTAAGTGACTCAAATTTTTTCCTATTTGTATCATTTTTGTTATCTTATTTACTATTTTTTTGAAAAAGGATTGGTTTAGGGCTGTTTTACATAGATTGGCACTAGTGCCCCATTCTGGGTGCTACTATCCAAGTTTTGGTGCTAGTGTCTAGGGTGTAAAACTACTATCATTTAGGCAGTGCTAGTGTCCAAAAGTCCTGAGATGTGATACTTAGCATTGCTGACTAGTTTTTGATGCATGTTATTATTATTTTGGTTTTAGTTTTTTCTCATTGATGTCTAATTTGGTTATAATTTTGTAGGTCGATGCCTACATGAGAGAGTTCTGCATGAGGAAGATGATGTAGACTTTGTGGAGTTTACCCTTGGTTGATGCAAAGATGGTGGTGATTGAGAGAGTAGGCCTAATATATGTTGATTTCTTAGAGCTTATGCCCTTGGATAAACATATGATTACTACATTATGTAAGAGGTGGGATGCAGATACATATATGTTTTGGCTACCCACATGTGAGATAAATGTGACATTAGAGAATGTATATTAGATTATATGATTTCTAATATCTGGGAAATAGTTTATATTATAGGAGGCCACTAGTCCTCAAGCCATATAATGGGCATCAAGGTATACCATATCTTTAAAGACTCATCATATAGGGAGTCAAAGTGATATATTGGTTACCATGATTATGATGGCTGATGTTCTATGATTGCAAAAATTCTTAGCTATGTTATTATCTTCATTTATTATTGTAGATGGGAATGGTGTCTTGATTTCCTATAAGATGTATGAGATAATGTAGGAGATTGTCACTACGTAATCCTGGGGTCATTCCATTCTAACTCATCTATATAGAGATCTATACCACTTTACATAAGAGATGAGTGGTGGGAGTACTGGTGCGTCGATGTTATTACACTGCTAGGCATATGAGCACTTAGTTATGAGTAGGCTAGTGGCACATGGATGGCATGGATGTGATCATCTACATGTGTTTTTAGAGAGATATCTTAGGATAGGGCATGCACTAAGGAAGAACACTACATAATGTTGATAATTACTAGGCAATTTGCCAACATAGGATATCATCTAGAGACCTTACAAGGGCTACCAAGGTTGGCCTAAGGATGGCACACAACTATGATATATTTGGTTTAGTTTTTAGATACATGATCATTGGGATAATGTATACGAATGATTTAGGTATGAGAGGGTCACCCTAAAGTTTGACATTATACATGATGTGCCTTCAACACTTGTGATATGGTTTAAGAGTTCTCAGGCTCTTACGAGGCTAGGTAGTATGTCAAGGCCATCTATTACTGAGCTAGATCCCATTCCATTGATAGAAAATGATAATAACATTGAGGTACTAAATATAGATGATGTTGGAATGACCAAGGCCTATGCATCTTGGTGGAGTGACCATAGATGATCACCTCTATTTCTAAGAGGTGGGATGATTAAAGATGAGGTATTGGATGTAGAGCCATTGAGGGCTATTAATGGTAAGTTACATAACATGTTTGTATGTTTTGTGTAAAGTTGATTTTGTGTTTAAATGATAGGATTCTTATAAATTATATGGATACTTGCAAGTGTAAGAGACGATGAGTATTGGGAGGTCACTATTAAGTCAACACTACATGAGTTGACATGGCATATCCCTGATGATGATATGGAGGATGGATTGGTGAAGAGGGCCATCAATGTTACAAGGGTACATGGTCATTTGTTAGATCAAGTTGTGATAGTGACTGTGACATTTAGGTGAGCATCAATAGATAGAGATGAGTTACGTGCTAACCTATAGAGGCATACCATGCCTGATCTTGATGATCTAAGTGGGGCTAGTAGTCATATAGTAGAAAACTACATATGATTTCATTGAGAACATGTCGAGTGTATGGATGAGTTGGGAATATATCAAGAGAGAGAGAGTAGGTGGAGATGTATATCGAGGTTACATAAAGATAATGGGGCCTCTAATTCTAATTTTGATGTATCTAAGACTGAGAGTACAATATCTGGTCCTAGTATTCATGTTTGCATTATTGAGTGATGAACCATATTTGTATTGAAATGATATTTTGAGTTATACATATATAGATGGTTGTTTTTTAATTTTGCATTGTGTATTGGCAACTAGATCTTGTTATATTGTATACATTATTATGTGTTGAAATAGTTTGATTTTTCTAAAATGTTGATGTTTGTGATTTGTTTCAGTTGGAGTAAATTTAATTGATTTGTATATGCTTTATGAATGTTTTAGGAATATGTGTAGGAGATTAAGTTTTTATATTTTATTGGCATATGGTTTTAATTTATATTTCATAAGATGTCTATGTGTATAACATGTGATGGTGATATTCCCTATCTGAACCTGGATGGCTGGAGAACCAATGACCATACTGCTCATACTATGTCGATGTAGGCATAGACTTTGAAACTAAAACTATCTATGATACACTGCTAGTATATGAATGTGTAGACTTTAATGCCAAAATCTTGATTAGTTGATGTTCTAAAACTACACTTTAAGTTATTTGATTTCTTATAAATATCTTAATCAGTGTGTGAATTAAAGATGTGTTATAATCTCTATAATTATTATCATATATATTTATTGGTGGTCAAACTAAAAAAATGCCTTTGGGTTTGTAATTATTCCCAAATATCTTGATTGGTGTATGCACTAGAGGTGCATTCTAAGTTCTATAATTATTTCCATATATTTTTATTGGTGATTATATCAAAACTATGCCCTTGGGTTTGTAGTTATTCACAAATATATTGATTGATGTATGTACTGGAGGTGCATTTTAAACCCTATGAAATGGTTTCCATCACTACTGAGTTTGTGGTATATGAGACTTCTCATAAATGGGTGTCTTGGAAGTCATAGGGCTCATACGATGAGTAACTCCATCATAGAGGAGTGTGATCTAGAAGAGTGTGGTGAATGAGGTCTCCATACCCCCTATGTAAAATCTATGATGCCTCGAGTAACATATTGGTCAATGCAAGATTAGAGTGCAAAACAATGATCAATTGAATGCCCATTTATCTAGTGAAAATGACAAAATGACTTATGTGGTACTAGGTGAAAATGGTAAGGTGGATGATAATTAGTAAAAGGAAGTGTGATCATCCCCCTATCTAATAGTGTAAGTAAGATATCATGAGGCCCAACCTTAAATAAAAATTGTATAACCCCTTTGTGTATATCTTGTGTTCTAATCACTATATAAGGTACTGTGTAGAGTGGTTCTTTGCCCTTACTGAGTATTTTTATTGGTTGTTTCTATTCCACTAGTTGCTGAATTGGAAGTGGACTAGGCTCTGAGAAGTCTATAACCAAATTTTCCTCTGAATAGATAATTATTAATCTCAACTGTACCTCTAATGCTATATCTATGTTGCATAGATGTCTAAATGATTTATATGTTTGGTATAGCAATCTCTCCTTGAAAGGATAGATTAAAATTCTAGCAAAGATGTATTATACTTATAAATTTATTGGTTGATAAATTAGCTGATGCAAAAAAGCTTTGAAATATAGAATGTATTCATATGTAGGTTTTGTCTCGACCTAATGTAATGAAGGTAATCTCTCATGTTTGACTAGAGGTCCCTTATTCTATATGTAATGACTAAGAAAGACCATCTCTAGCTCCTCATATGTATGTAAAGATCCACTAAGGATTATATGGTGGAACCAATCTAATACTTTTCCATTTAGGGACTTTGGAAACACTTGTAGTAGATTAAAATTATTTGTAATATGAGCCAAGGCTTTCTCATAATCCTGGAGGTGTAAGTATGGATCTCCATGTCCATCAAATACAGGTAACACTAGTATTTGAAAGTTATGTTGCAACCTCATAGTTGAGATTCTATGTGGAATAGGGTTTTTATGTATAGCATTGGCATCAACTTGAGATTTGTATGCTTTGTTCACTAAAATGAGATGATGTACTTGTTATTGAAAATCACCCGTAGCATGCATTAAATAAATTAACACTTGTGAAGATATATCATCATCATCAAGGGGTTTGTTTAATGCTTTAATTTTATTATTTATTTTATCCATTGATACATTGTATTGGAAATCTTGTTTAGAAAGGGTTGGTGTGCTCTCATTAACCTTTGGAGGTGTGATATCTTGGACCTAGTTAGAGGGAAATGATCTACCACCCTCGTTTAGGTTTGTTTGAGAAATAGGTTCTAATGTAGTAAGGGGTGTTAAGGGGGATTCATTGGTATATTTTGTATTGTTAATTTGTGAAGGAGTATCACATACTAGTTGAATAGAAGGTACTTTATTCTCTTGTGAATTTAAATTATGCACATAATAATAAGTGTGTGTGTGTGTGTCTCTTTATGTGTGACCTATTATTTTTTTGAACAATAGAGATATGTGTTGTAAGAGAAAAGTATAAAGTGTATATTATATGTCATCTTCATCATAATCACAATAATCATCATTATTCCATGGTTCATTGAAATCAAAATTTAATTCATTTGTAGAAGTAAGAATAGAATAACTATCATCCACATGCTCATTGAGAGAAAGAGAAGAGGAAGATTTTAAATTTTTACTATTATGAAATGTATCATCATATGTAGGTGTAATTCAAGGCATTTGTTCACTAGTTATTTTTAAAATTCAAACATGATTATCTCTTTTAATTGTGGAATCAATGGAAGGAGAAGTAAAAACCATGTTTTCTTTTTGCACATCATGAAAGATTGGAGAAGAGTTAGAGACATGTACATTATCGATTTGTTGTAAAGAATCATTGCATTGAGATTTAAATGTGAATGAGGATTGTAAATTTATTTCATCTACCTTAGTTTGTGCATTGATAAAAGGTGTAATAGCATTTATACTTGCTTTTTCAAATGTAATTGAGAAGGGTAAATAAGATGCATTATTCCTATCTACTTTACTTGAATCATGCAAAAGTGGTTTTTGTGTAGTGCACTTATATTGATTTAATTTTAATAATGAAGTAGTAAAACTAGTTGAAAATTTAGGATCACATTGGAATAAAAGACTACCAACAAGAGGTTCTTTTGGATTTATATTGATAGTTTGATTTTTAAGAGTAAGAGAAGAGTAAGAGGAAAGTTAAGATGATGTATCTAATATATCCTCATGTTAATTTCCATTTTCATGCTCATAGTAATCCTCATATCCATCATTTTAATAATACTCATCATCATTATAAATTAAGGCATTATTATGATCTTATGTACAATCCTGAAAATTAGTCCATTCATTATTATAATCATGAGAGAAAGTCAAGAGTGCATCAAGTGGATGAGGGGTAGATTAACTTTTAGATGCCATTTTAAACTTGAAAAAGAAGATAATGTAAATAAGGAATAATAAATACACAAGAGGTAGAATATAATCTAACATAAGTATGTGTGCAATGTGTGATTTTTTGAACAAAGTTTGTAATAGGAAATATGATTATGGTTGAAACCCTAATTTATAATATTTGTATGTATAGGGACCTAGTATGTGGATCTAGGGTTTTGATTTAGGATTGTGTTGTAAACATTTAAATTAAATTAAATAAATGAAACCCTAGGATAGGATTAATTAAATTAGCTAGGTTAGGCCAAAAAATAAAAAAATTAGATTTTTGTAACCCTAATTTAATGTACAAAATTTAGAGAAGGTAAAACCTAAGGAAAATTAGGGTTTTGAATAAATATTCAAAGTAAGATGGGTTAATCAAATGTTTTAACCTTTTAGGGGTTTACTATGTAAGTTTGATTAAAGGCTTGAGTCTATTTCTAAGCTAAAATAAAATTGGAAATGATTGATTCAATGTAACTTTCCCAAAATAGCAAGTGTAGAGAGAGAGGGACTTATCTAGAGATTTATAGTTTTAATTTAGATTAGGGTAATGCAAATGGCTGAGTAGACACAGAGGAATATTTCATCTTTTGATTGTTTGATGAGATCTAGCTCCAGACAGTAGTACCCCTCTTAGGAAATTAGCATCATATGATTTTAGTGTCCAATTCTAGTGTTAATGTCCTTTTTGTAGTGACTATCTATAACTTTTAGAGAAGTTTTGGCAGCTTATGGGGTCCTGTAGATGATTCTATTTCAGTGGGGGATCATGTGTGTCACTATTTTGGATAAATCTTCTCTAAAGCTTTAATGAATACCTACACACATGAAACAAAGAATGAATCAAATGCAAAAAAGAAACTAAAAAATGGGTTGTGAGATGTTACGATTGTGTTGAGCATAACCCTTGTTGTCTTTTCTGTTGCCCACATTAACTCCAATTTTAGGGGTTTCAAATCACATGTCATTTTCCCTTAGGGAATGTGTACCATCAACTTGCATGGTATGATATAATGAATTTTTCCTACGCCCTTCTTTGATCAAACATGCAAATGTTTATGTGTGAATACTGAGTAGTTTACAGAGTATTTGAGTTGTACTATTAGTTGATTTTATATAAATAAGTGACAAAATAGTAAGTGTTATATGTAAAATGCCTTGTGAGGATATTTATATAAGAGGATCTTTGTTTTGAATATAATACCTTATTTATTGGCCAAAACTCATGAAAAATATATAAAAAATATAAGAAACGGCTCACAAAGGTGTTAGGACTCAAACACGGGTGAAAGGGCCCATCAAACACTAAAGCCACCAGTGGACACTAGAACCATGTGTCATTACTATCCTAAAAGTGGCTCTAATGTCCTAAGGCTCAAAATAGATCAAAAATTAGGGAGGATATGTTAGGGGCCCTTGGGACTGGGACAAGATGACCTATGACTATTGGGAGTGACACAAATAGGGAAAATAAGACATAAAAGAGATTGAAAGACTCAAAATGACCATGCAAATAAGGACTATAACCATCACTAAGACCCTTATCTGAAATAACAATGAAATACATAGTACTTATGGTTTCTTGACCAAATTAGGGTGTTTACAATAATCTTAGTGAAAAAAAACCATTGAATCTACATGGTTTTGTGTATTTACATTGGGTTGAAGATCTTGATTATTGAAGATATAGTAGTGGGTATGTCTTCAACTTGTTTATTGGAGATATAAGTTGGATAGAAAAAGTAGGCTAATGTTGTGAATCCACCATAAAGGCTAGGTACATGGTAGTTACTCAGGTAAGTAAGGAAGCGGTTTGGATTCAATGATTAATTTCTAATGTTAATTTTATTCAAAAGGTTGAAGGATAGATTGTGACTCTCAAAGTGAATTTTTTATAGTAAGGAACCATGAGTATCATTGTATAATGAAACATATTGATATGCAATATGATTTTGTAAGGGAAATGGTTGAGGAAAAGGAGATATTATTAGGGAAGGTGGACACACATGAGAATGTTGTTGATTCGATGAGGAAAGCTGTGTATTGAAATTTTTCTTGGTATATAAAATAATTGGGCATAACTACCAAAGGTATGGCCCATGCCCCTCTATGGAAACTATTCAACAAGTGGGATATTATTGGAAACATGTTGTATATTTTCCATGATTTACACTCTACTAGATAATAGAGATAGAATGGGGTCATATTGGCATGAATTTGGATGGTTTTAACCCATGTTTAATATAGCCCATGGTTTTGGTACCCATGGTATTGCAATACTACTCTGATGATTACCTATTGATATGTATATATATAATCAGACATATGGTAGGATATTTTTTTGAAGGTACATTATTGTATTATAAATGGTTGAGTTAATACAATAAAAGAGTTATTATGTCAGGTTTTCTAATCAAAAGTGTTTTCCAGGTGAAATCATGTATACTTTTTAATCTTGTGGTTATGTCATTTTTCTTATTATGTTAGCTTAAGGATTCTAATAGTATTGATTTTAGTTTATTAGGTCTATTTTTATCTTTAGTAAAGGTTCAAGTTTCTTATTATTAATGGAAGATGACATGTCAGGACTCTCATTATTGATGAAATCTAAATTTAAATTCAGACATGCATGCCTAAGGAAGCGTGTATAAGAGCTCATGTGTTTTTCAATGTCCCCATGAAGAGTGGAGAAAATAAATATAAGTGTTGAGCTCACACAAAGTGGTCTCAAAAAAGATGAAACATGTGTATGATACTTAATTCCAAGAGGCATACCAATTACCTCACCATACTGACCAATACCTCCATTATAATAACCCATAAAGTGTAGTAGAAGGGAACCAAAAGATATAGTCTATTTATCTAATGAATAAAACACATCTACAAGATATGTAAAAGAAGTGAGGGTTGTGTTTATATGCTTTTATTATGATTTACAAATGAAATTCAATAAAACACTAAATTAATGAATTTAATATAGGTTAAAAAATATACATAACTTAAATGTAAAATATAGTACCTTACAGAACTTAAAATGAGCTATAAATCATAAATTGACTAACATATATGCAAACCTAGATTAAATTGAGTCTATGTTGACTTTGCAAGTTGATTATTGATGGAAACAGATTGTGAAGACCTGTAAACTATGTCTTCCAAAAAAATAATTCAAACTGTGCTAGAATAAGGTTGCATTGTGGCCTTGTCTATTGACTATGGCTGTGTCTTGATTAACTATAAGATTGTTTTTTTGATTTGGGTACCCATACCTATCTATGAGGTTTATTGATTAATTGTGTCCTAATTTTTTATATGGAAGACCTGTAAAATAAAAAACCATAGTTCCTACATAATAAACCAAATAGAAATCAAAATTTAAAAGGGGGAATTGGGTAAGGGTAATAGCCGAGATATCCACAAAAAACCCTACATAATATGAGTGTTGCCTACAAATCCCAAAAGGGCCTTAGGCTGATGTAGTTCTCTCACTTAAGTGTATGTGTGCAAGAGTGGATAAAATATTAGATGCTATTTTGAATATGAATACCCTTGACACAAGCATGCAAATGATATATTCAACCTTAGAACATATAAATAAATGATTTATTTATTAGATATAAATATATGTAAACTTTGTATAGCTTTTGTGATAATATAAATTGATCATTAGATTATAACATGACACTTGATTACATCAAACTCTTAAATTTTAATTTGAGGGATTATTGGCATACTATAGGACTGAATAAAAAAGACAAATAATCATAAAAGAGATTGTTGATGACATATAAAATTTAAAAATTTATGCAAGTTACACTAGGACAAGTCCACATTACTTAGACAAGGTCATAGTGCGACCTTATCCAAAAGCCACAAGATAAAAAAAGTAAAGACATATAATGGAGTTGGGTATCCTTAGGGTAGATATGAAAAGTTTATATAAACATTAGAGTGAAAAATGAGTGCAAATGAATCCTAACACTTACAACAAAATACGTCAATAAGCTATTTGTTCATCATCAATAGTTCTAATAAGCAAGGTTATGCAAAATGCATGTTTTAAAAGAGATTGTGTCAATTTTAGGTGTATACATTTCAATTTCCCCCATTTCTCCCCCACCCCCCCACCCCCAATTATAGTGATGTAGTAAATTAAAACTACTAGAGTTAAGGAGAAATGAAAACCTAAGTGTTAAAACACAGTTTGTCTTTTTGATGTGAAATTTTGATTATGTAAGATGCCTTAATGCAAAACCTGCAACAATTAAATTTAAAGTAGTTATTGTTCATATTTAAAAAATGGAAATCTAACACTTGAAAATTTTAAATAGAAATCAAGGAAAAAATGCACTTGGAGGAGTATGTAATTTGGTTTCTCTTATAACCTACAAGTGGAGACAGGGTGCTTTCAACCTTGTTTAATTTTGGGCTAGGGATAAAAATTACTTTAGAAAGTGGTTGTAGGATGAGTGGTAGGCCATTGGGTGTCACTATAATATAACCATATTGGCTCATGGAGTTAGAACATGTATAAAATTTGAGAGTGATCAAGTCTCAATGAGTTAAAATTTTGAATTAGATAGAGATATGCTTTCACTTGTGAACAACCTTGTAAAGAATACAAAAATCCTAAGCATCAAGTGTCAGTAGAATATAACAAGAAAATGAAAAATAAGGGGTGGGACCATGCACTGGGTTCATAAAAGTACATCAATAGCTATTGAGTATCACTAGACTCTAACATGACCCACTTGTCACTTTATGAAGCCCTCCGCTACAAATAGATCTAGATTTGATTTTTAAACTTGCTACTTTTGCACTTTGAAAAACATAATTTTGAAATTTTGAATGTAGAAACATGGACATAAATGAATATCAAGCCCCATGTATCTCTTCTAAATTGATATATAATTATATTGGACTTGTACTTATTTGAAAATTATAGCTTGTAATTATAAATAGTAGTGATTTAAAAATTGTGTCATAAAAAAAGGTGAGTACATGAACTAGTATCATGTCCCCTAGATTTTGTATTTATTTTGAAGGATCTTAAACAATTTAGAGTGAACATATAAAAGACTTTATGTACCCCATAATGCATAATTTTTAATGTTTATCTTGACATCATACTTTAAATGATCATGTATTTATGAATTTGAGACTTGAAGTGTTTGTCAAGAGACATATGCTTTATTCGACACATATCACCTTAATGTGTGAATATTGTAAATGTTTGAGTGCATAATAATTTGTGCCCCCTTTTGAGGTGAGGGATGAGAACAATGAATTATTTGAATTGAAAGGAGAGAAAAAGAATAGTATTATAGCTTGCTTCAATTTTGAGTAATAATATGAATATATAGCTTGGATAAGTACACTTGATAATGTTATGATGATTAATGTGAGTAATATCATACAAAAGATGATATCATCAAGATTCTAATGAATCTAAAAGAGCATGATTTGGATGAATATTACTCAAGATGTTGTTTTTATTTTGTCTATAGTGATTTGAATGAATAAAGTAAGAACATAGTTTTTACCTTTAGGAAGGTTATATATATATATATATATATATATATGTATATATATATATGTGTGTATATAATGGTAAACATTGTTTTAACTATTCTTTTACATTTTGATTTAAAGATAGCATTATTTGAATTTGTGAAGAAAGATCCAAAATGTTTCATAGGAAACCATCCATGCCCATACACTTTTAGAAAGTGCGAGTTGTTGTCAAGGCCGATGAGGAGCCTGATCTTGTGAGTATTAAGACCTTAGTAGTTATTATGTTGAAATTGTTTTAATTTTTTTAATTTAAATTTTTGTATGTATGGAACTATGTAGTCTAGTCGCACAGTATACAGTCCTATCCAAACCCACGATAGTTCTATATTGGGTCTCGTAGTCTTGTTTATGGTCCTATCCTAGGTAGTGTAGCTTTATATATGCTATTATCCTAAGTCATGCATTGGTGTCTGATTAAAACTTTAAATAAAATAATATAGTATTTTTCAATCATTATGTATGATGGATAACATATATTTATTATTATTTGATGATTTCAAGGAGATATGAAGGCTCGAGAGTTTCATCATGAACATATTATATAGAATATATGTGAGCTTCCCCTGTTAGCAAATGAGGTTACTATTATTGATGCTATAAGATTGGGGGATATAGGTTATTTGGATATAATGCCCTATGATATGAATATGATGATAACTTTGGAAAAGTATTGGGATCTAGATGTTTTCACATTCTAGTTACTTACAGGCGAGATAATTGTGATTCTAGATGTGTGGTGTATTTTATGATTATCGATAGTGGGTACCCAAATTGTTATAGAGGACACATTTAGTGTTGTTGATGTCTATGGAAAAATGATAGGTCATGATATAGGGAGAAGATATAATTCTAGAGATACTACCATTTTGTTATTTGAGATTGTAGTTTCAAGGGTTCCATGATTACATAAGTTTTATGTGGGTTACTAGGTGGCTTCAATGTATTAGATGGTGGAGGAGTGTCTATTTCATAGAATATGGTGAAAATTATTTGAAACATTTAGGAGTATTATACTAGGTAATTGTGGGGAAAGATAATGTTGGCTCATTTGTATAGGTATTTTTATAGATTTACAAATGAGGGATATGGTAGTGGACTTGGTTGTATGACATTGCTTCATTGTTGGGCATATGAGTATATAATGGTTATTTGATTGGTGGGGATGTCATTAGCTAGGTGGGACCATCTACATATGCATGCATGTAGATGGACTAGAAAGAGGCATGTGACATGCACTAGTACAAATGATTTTCAATGTATTTTGGGTCAATTATCAACATTTGATGTGATATGGTAGTCATACTATTATTTTGAGGGTTGGAGAGAGAATGTCATGGAGTTATGTTAGATATGAGTGATTTGTTAGATTCATGACCATTTTTTTAGAGTATATGAGCAATTTTAGATGGAGCAGGTTACTCATCAATTTAGTGTGATTTAGGGGGTGCCCCCAACACCATTGATTTGGTCATAATTAATTAGGTCCCCTTTGCAATAGGGGGAGTGAGATCAACTTGATGAGTTAGCCCCACTACTTGTTGATGAAAGAGATGTAGTACTATAGATATTAAATATAGATGATGTGGGATGTACATATGAGTATACATAGTGGTGGGATCAACATAAGTGGCCACACATATTTTCATTAGTAGCAACATTTGAGTATTAACCATGCCATAGGATCATGGGACAATGGGTGGTATGTATATATATTATGTAATATCAAGTTGTTAGTATGCTTATTGATTTAGATTAATATTGATATTATTTATTTGATTGATGTAGGAGGTGATGAGTCTTGGTCACTTAGTATAGATTCAAAACTATATGTGTTGAAAAGACATGTCCCTAATAATGTTGTTCTTGAGGGGATCATGGAGATATCAGACATGGCAAGGCCACATGCCCATTTATTTGATATATTTTCTATTGAGATAGAAACATATATGTGAGTGAAAACAAGGTTAGAGGAGATGATGATTTCACTAGAATTATTTAGAGTAGAGTGAGATACATTTGTGATTAAGTGAGATCAACCTTGGGCTGAGCTAAACTGACAACAAATGCATCCACCTATAGGGACATTAGATTTAGGTGTAACTATCTTTACAGAGTTTGTTTAGCTTCAAAGTGAGCATGAAACCATTTAAGAGTGTTTGGTATCCTACAAGGCCCAAGATATGAGGAAATTGAAGTTGAGGTCATAAGTGTGGGTAGTGCTTTGACTAGATATTGATACTTATTATGCATTAGTTGTTTAGGGATAGAGGACCATTATTTATTGACATTATGCATTAGATTATGTTATGTTTTGAATTTTAATATATATTTGACAATTTTTTTTATGTTTATGTATGAGTTATGTTGATATGATAGATTTATAAATAGTTCATGTTATCTTTTTTGCAATTTTAGTTTTACATTTAAGTAATTTGCCAACTTGATGGGAAAATGAATGTCTAATAATCAGTTAGTATTTTATCACTTGCACATGTAATAACTGGTTCTTTATGCCCATGTATTTCCTTATGCTCAATTTTTAACTAATTTGACTTAAGAATCCATACTTGAGTAGGTAAGTAGTTGGTACTTTTGAATTTTGTAAAGATTTTACATAAAACACTTCTTGTGTTAATGTTGTTTCATTACTTAGATTGTTAATGTGAGAACTATCAATAAAATTTGTTGAAGACAATGTATCTTTTATAGGATATTTATGAGAAATGTGTTATTTAACATTGGATATTTGGACTTATTTAGAAAATTATTTATTTTTTGTAATGAGATAATCCTTTTATTTGTTAGTTCTTTTAGATTTTATTGTAACACAAAAAATATTTATCATGATGTCCATTAATTCCATGATAAGTAAAAATGGTTGGCCCTTAATTTTTTACAATCAATGAAGAAGATGATAGTAACTAGGGCATAGTTTGATTATCTTTTTATTTAGTAATGTATTTAAAATATCATGTGGTAGATCATTGAAATCAAATTGGAGTGGTTGTACCTTTCATGATGTAGATGAATAAATATTATTAGTAGCTTTATGAATGGATTCCTTTCCTTTATGCAAAACATTTGCTTGTTCAAAAGTGGATTAAATTTTAGGTACTACATGATTAACATTAAGATGTGCCATTTTGTTATGGGTTCTTTAGTGTATACACTTTTAGAATTTTTTTTGTAATTTAATCCTTGTACTTGGTTAAGAATATGTGAATTAACAATATTTGATTGGAGTTCATTATGTGGATTTGATTTATGTAGCTCAATGCCCTCATCCATGTTATCTGACTTGAATAAGAACCAATTATTATTCTAATGTTAATGCCTCATAACATAGGGATATAAAAGATTCACAAGTATGATAAAGTAACTTTTATTGTAATGGATACATTAGACCTCTAGAAAAAATATATTGTACTTCTAAATCAGTTGGTTAGTAAATTAATTGCCACATATCAATCTTAAATATTAAATTCTAATTTTAAACTTTCTTGGATTTGCCTTGATGCAAGGAAGGTTATCCCTCAGAAGTGATCCTATGCCCCTTATTTAAAATATATTATATCAAGAAATAATCTTCAAATTCTAGATAGGTATTTAGGAATCTGCTAAGGAGAGAAAGAAACCAAGAAAGTGCACATCCCACTATACTTTTTGGAAATGATTGTAATAAAATTTGAATACCATTGTAACCATTCATGATTTATTAAAGAGATATAATATGAAGGTAAGGGTACCCACTTTCATCAAATGTATAAAATTTAGGCATTTGTAAACTAGGAGGTAAAGGTGCATACAATAAGATAACCATGGTCCACATTAGAGTCAACCCAAGCATGATACACTTTACTCTCTAATAATAATTGATGTAATTGAGCTTATAAAGCACCTACATCATGAATTAAGGATATGAATTATTGGGAAGTGATGTTGGGGCTCTTAAGAGGTTCATTTAAGGGATGAATTATATTTTTAAATATATCCATGAAAACACTAGTTCTAATAGGATAATGAGGTGGAGGGGTAAGCTCTTCCTTTAGTTTAGGAGATTCATTAGATATATATGAATCATTTGGTTATTGTTGATTGATAACATTAAAAGTATCATCATTAATAAAAATGCATCATCATATGGTAATTATATGCTACAATTATTACATTGTGTAGCATCATATGAAGACAAGCATGAGGTTTAAGTGGAAACAACATCATAATATGTATTAGAAGGAATATTCTTGATTTAAATTTTATTTCAATATATGTTAAGGGAAGAGGAAGGAATCTCATCTTCCTTGGTCAACAAAGGGGAAGATGTAGTATAGATATCTACTAATTATGAATAAGAAGAGATGATATCATTATTATTAGTACTTGATTACACTTCAAGGGAAGGAGAAACATGAAGTTGTCCATGAAAAACATCATTATTAAGGAATATTTTATGTGTATTTATTTTATAAGTGTGAATGTGAATAAATGCATTATAAATGTGGAAAGAGAAGTTGGGTGTGAAAGGATAAGCTTCCTCTTTTTTTGGTATTAGGTGGAAATTTAAGAAAGAGTAGATATTCATTCTTTGAATTTTATTTTTGAATTAAAGTATTAGTTAAGGAATAATATAGAGGAAAATACTTAATATAATATAAATATAGGTCTATAGTGGAGACTAAGGATGAATCCAAGGAGGAATTGAGAGGTGTAACTAAAGAAGAGTCAAAATATGAGCCAAAGAGGAATATATAGGTGTAACTAATTTGCCTTAAAGTATTAGTCAAGGAAGAAGGTAGAAGAAAATCCTTAATATAATCTAAAGATATATTTATAGTGGAGACTAAGGATGAATCCAAGGAGGAATCGAGAGGTGTAACCAAAGAAGAGTCAAAATATGATCAAAAGAGGAATATATAGGTGTAACCAAAGAGTCTAAAGATGAAACCAAAGAGGAACATTGAGGTGTAACCAAAGAGGGATCCAAGGATGAATCAAGAGGGAGATCCAAAGAAGGATCTAGAGATGAATCCACAGAGGGGTTTAAGGGTGAGTCAAGAGATAAATCTGAAGAGGATTCTTGAGGTGTATCCAAAGAGAGATTCAAGAATGAATCAAGAGGGAGATCCAAATAAAGATCTAGGGGTGAATCTAAAGATCAAAGTCAAATTGGCTAGTTGGTTCTATGTATTCACGTTCCCAAGATGCATTAAAATCATATTGTCTATTTATTGTTACATCATCAAAATTATAATCATCATAATCATCCATAAAAGTTTCTTCCATAAGGTTTTGCTTATTTTAGTTTGTCCATTAATTATCATAAGTAAAAGGTATAACATGAGTAGATAAAAATTTATCTAGATAATGAACATCATTAGCATATGTACTGTGATTATCCATGATATATACAATGAATTTAGATACAACGAATGTAACAAATAAAATGCTTATTACTATCAATTAATATTGCATGTACAAAAGAGAAAATGATTATGAATAAAATATGAACATAAAATGATAATGAATTTAAGTATGATATAAATAAAAATAAAGGTATAAAGGGTGATCTAGGCAAGGGTTTAAATGATTATATGGACTCTCAGATATACTTTCTCATTCATAGATTAGTGTTGGCCCAATATTTAAAATTTATAAGTAAAGATTCAAACTCATTCTTGTAGACCGATATCCTATTTTTTAAGGTACGGTGATAGTAAATTATATGGAGAATA
The DNA here is from genome assembly GCA_037957365.1 of Torreya grandis. Taxonomy (NCBI): domain Eukaryota; kingdom Viridiplantae; phylum Streptophyta; class Pinopsida; order Cupressales; family Taxaceae; genus Torreya; species Torreya grandis. Next base: position 7,915,145 of record JARHVA010000012.1, on the reverse strand, counting down.
TGCTCCTCTCATGTGCACTAAAAATCAAATGGCTAAAAGAGGTTTCCTATGGTATAAACAAGGGACCTTAGGCATTTATGATGTACCATGAGGTAGGTGGAAAATAAACTCCATGTTTAGTGTTGTACAATGGCTTGAGTATTAGGTCGATTCCCCTCACACCATGATTTTTATAAAACACATCACCACTTAGCCCATACTGATATTAATGAAGTATTTTTAAAACTGCCAGAACATAATTTATAAAAACAAGCAATAAATAAATAGAAAATAAAATCAAAAGATTTTTATGTATAGAGATAAAAAAAATTCAACTTGAGATCGAAAGAAAGAGATTTAGTGTCAGATTAATATCCAAGGTCAAAGAATATTGATTAGTGGTTTCATATGTATATTCAAGGTTGAAGGTTTTTTTCCTTTAAGTATCAAGAATTTATATAAATTTGTATGAAATCCTTAGACAAAAATCAAGAAAAAAACAAGAAGTGTTATAGATGAATATGGGTTCACCATAATGTTTATTTTCTTTTATTTTGATTTGAAAATGAAATACAATAAAGTAATAAATGATTGAAACTAGTCTAGGTTAAATTTTTTATAGAATATAAGTGTAAAATACAATAATTTACAAAATTTGAAATGAGTTATAAATAGTAAATTAAAAAATAGATATTCAAACCTAGCTCAAACTAAATCTATGTTGATTGTGTACGCTAATTGATATTGCAAACTAACTATGAAGACCTATAAACCATCATAGCCAAAAATAGAAATTCAAATAGTACTAGGACAAAATTGCACTAGAATGATAGGGCCATCCACTATGGCCTTATATATTGATTGTGGTATCTATTATGAGGTTTTAATCATTGAATGTGTCTTGATTTTCCATGTGGAAGATCCAAAAAAGCCAGAAACCCTAGTTCCTACATGATAAACCAAATATGAATCAAGTTTCAAAATGGGAGAATGGGGTTAAGGGGAATAGTTGAGTTATCATAAAAAAATTAATGTAATCTAAGTCATGCCTACATAACCCAAAATGGCCTCAATCTGATGTAGTTATCTCTTAGAAGTGTATGTGTGCATTAATGGATGCAAGACTAAAAGCTCTTGCACCTATTATTACCCTTAAAAAACATGAAAACAATATATTCATCCTTATAACTTGTAAATAAATTAATAAATCAATAGATATAAGTAGATGTAAACTTTGTATATCTTTTCTAATAATACAAATTAATCCTTACCTTATAATAGGACCCTTGCTTATATAAAACTATTGAATTTGAACTTGGGGGATTGTTAGCACATGAAGAGAAAGACTCAAAAAGACTAAAAATCATAAAAGAGGTCGTTGATGATGTATAAAATTTAAAAACTTTTGAAATTTACATTGGGACAAGTCCTATTAATTGGATAAGTCTATAATGTGGCCTTGTCCATAAAGTGTGGCCTTGTCTACAATCCACAAGATAAAAATGTAAAGACATAGAAAGGAATTAGGGATCCCCAAGGTATATTTGAAAATGTGGACATTAGAGTGATAAATAAGCGTAAGCAAAGCCTAATGATAATAATAAATTACATGAATAAATCATTTATTCATCATCAATAGTTATAATAAGCAAGGTTGTGCAAACCACATGTTTTGAAAGAGCTTGTGTCAATTTTGGGTGTCTATAGGTTGTAATAGGTACAAATTCATGTAAAATAGATAAATAATTTGACTTATTATTTGGTATATTAAAATCTAAATAGGATTCATATAGGAGTGTAATGAAATGACAAATGGTGGACTAGGAGCAATAGAGTCTATAGGGTCAAAATTTTGTTGTAAAATTGCAATAGTGTCTTGTAAGGATGTGATGAGGGTGTCTGTTATAAAGATGTGAGAGATATAGGGAGTTATGTGTTTTTAGTGACATTTTATCTTTAATTAAGGTAGTTATGTCATCTTGAAGCACATACATTTTAGAAAACAACATTTCATTTTTTGACTATAAATTATTATTTTACTACATGAGTGTTGGATGGTAGAACCTGACCTTATTATAATGCCTAATTCCCAATAGGGGGTGTGGGGGGGAAATGCCCCCCAAATATGGTTTCCATGTGGGTCTAGGGGGTGATGACCTACTTGGAAGCCTCCCCTAGTGGGGGTTTAGGGACAACACCCTCGAATCAAAATTTTGTTAAAAATACATTATAAAACATTGTAATTTTCATAGTAAATTTGGACCATTCACTATTAAGTCATAGATCTAATGGTATAAATTATATTTGTGAATTTTTACCCAATATGTAACCCTCCTTTCATACAAGTTCATTTTAATCATAGTGTCATACTGTGTGTGAGTGAAGATGACATTACAGTGGATGTATTAAAGGTTTTTTCTTTCATTTGTTGGACTAAATAATAAGGACTAACTATTTTTGTGTCGATGTATCCCATATTGGGTGAACCACGTTAAATATATGTCTCTATTGTGTTGTTTTTTTTTGCATTTTATTTCCATCTTTATTTCATTAATATTACTCTACATTCTATATTATTAACAATTGGTATTAGAGCCAAAGGTTTATTTGGAAGAGAAACTCGCTGGAAAAGAGGGTTCATGGTTCGAGTGGGAGCAATGGAAAAAGAAGGCAAGTTTAAAGTCAAAAAATTTAATGGAAAAAATTACCAGCTATGAAAGATGTAAATGGAGGACTATCTATATCAAAAATATCTTTTCCTACCATTGGGGAAAATAACAAAGAAGCCAACGACTATGACAGATGAAGACTATGAGGTTCTTGATAGAAAGGCACTAGGAACAATACGGTTGTGCCTGGAAGCATTAGTGGCATTAAATATTTCAAAATAAAAGATAATAGTGGATGTGATAAAGGTATTGGATAGAGTTTATGAAAAACCCTTAGCCTCTAACAATGTATTTATTATGAAGCATTTATTTAATCTAGAAATGTTAGATAGTGGGTTTGTTGCTAGAAAGTTGGAATGGCTTGGTCATGGTTATGAGTAAATGCAATGGAAAAACATAGGTGAGACATAAGGTAATGCTTTGACTATGGATAATAGGGGAAGACAAAAGGATAGAGGAAAGGGCCTAGGGAATCATGGGAAGTCTAAGAAGGGCATATCCAAATCCAGAGGAACGTTGGTGTGTTGGATTTATGGGAAGGATACCTAAAAAAATATTGTTGGTTTTGAAAAGGACAATAAGTAGATGGAGAATAAGATAAAAATCAAGAAGCAACTTTAGCAGGTGATGTTTTATAAGATTATTTAATCCTTTCTTTAGATAATATTAATGATTCTTTGGTGTTAGATTTAGGGCCTTCATTTCATGCTACACCCCATAAGAGATATTTTCAAGATTATGTTCAAGGTGATTTTGGACAAGTTTATTTGGGTGATAGTGAACCCTATAAAAGTGTTGGAAAGGGTAATATATAGATAAAATTATAGAATGGAAACAATAGTTACTAAAAGAGGTGAGACATGTTCCTGAGTTGAGAAGAAATCTAATTTTAGCAGGGCAATTGGGAAGTGAGGGTTACCCAGTTATATTTGCAAAAAATTTATGGAAGGTCAATAAAGAATCACTAATAATAACAAAAAGAGAGAAGGTAGGTATATTATATTTATCTAATGGTAATGTTGACTATTATATTGCTTTATCTTCTATAGAAGTAGAGACAAAATTATGGCACCCTAGACTTGGGCACATGAGTGAGAAGGGGATGTAAGTTCTCCACTCAAAGAATTTGTTGCTAGATTTGAAGAAGGTAGATTTGGATTTTTGTGAGCACTGTGTATGGAAAATAGAAGAGAGTCTGATTTCTTAGACTTGGGAAGATAGACAAGGATGAAAAGTTAGATCTTGTGCATACAAATGTATGGGGACCAGCTCAGGTATCATCCCTTGGTGGATATTCTTATTATGTTACTTTTATTTATGATACAACAAGAAAAACTTGGGTTTATTTCATATGAAAAAAAGTTTTTGATACTTTTAATAAGTGGAAAAGTTTGGTTGAGAAAGAGATAGGAAATAAGTTGAAGTGTGTTAGATTATATAATGGAGATGAACATTGTAGCAAGGAATTTAATAATTATTGTTCATCCCATGGGATTCATAGAGAGAATATGGTTTTAAGAACACCACAATAAAATGGTGTGTCATAAAGGATGAACATGACAATCATAGAGCATGCAAGGAGCATGAGATTACATGCAGTGTTGCCCTTACAATTTTGGGTAGATGCTGTGGATACTACTATTTACTTAATAAATAGAGGGCCTTCAAGTGCTTTGGATGGTGGCATTCTAGAAGAAGCATGGATAGGTAAAAAGGTAGATTATTCTTTTTTAAATACTTTTGGTTGTGAATCATTTGTCCATATCGATAAAGAAAATAGAACCAAGTCTAAAGCAAAATCTAAGAAATGTACTTTTATTGGATATGGAGTTAATGATTTTGGTTACTATTTATGGGATTTTGAAAATCACAAAATCATTAAGAGTAGAGATGTGATATTTAATAAGAAGGTCATGTATAGAGATCATTTGCAGGAAAAAAAAGAAAAGCCAAATATTGAATATGTAGTACTTGATGAAATCAATGGAAATGAAATTCCAAAAGTGCCAGAAAATTAGAATGTGCAAAAAATATAATAACAAGTACCTCAAACTCTTGGAACTATAGTTAGAAGATCTACTAGAGTAAGTAGACTCCTTAAATGATACTCTCCTTCACTTTATTATTTATTATTGACTGATGGTGGTGAGTTAGAAAGCTATGAAGAAGCAATGTAGGTAAAAACCATAAAGAAGTGGGAATAATGAATGAAAGAGGAGATGGACTCCTTGGTACATAACCAAACTTGGGATTTGGTTCAGTTGCATACAGGTAAAAGATCATTGCAGGATAAATGGGTTATTAGGTTGAAGGAAGAAGATGGATGCAAAAAGAGGTACAATTCTAGACTTGTTATAAAGGGGTTTGCACAAAAGAAAGGTATAGATTTTGATGAAATATTTTCTCCAATAGTTAAAATGAAAGAACTATTATAAGTTTGGTAGCAGTAGAATATTTGCACCTTGAATAGTTAGATGTGAATATGGATTTCCTTCAAGGTGACTTGGAGGAGGAAATATATATGGATCAACCATAGGGATATGAAGTCAAAAGTAAGGAGAAAATGGTGTGTAGGTTGAAGAAGAGTTTGTATGGCCTAAAACAAGATCCAAGATAGTGGTATTTGAAATTTGACATGTTTATGACAGAATAAGGTTATAGTAGATGTCATTCTGACCTCTACATTTACTTTTAAGATATTAGATAATGGAAGCTATATTATCTTGTTATTATATGTAGATGACATGTTTTTTACAGGGTCTAACATGCATGATAGAAATGAGCTCAAAAGAAAACTAGTAGATTCATTTGTAATGAAGGATTTGGGTGCTGCAAAACAAATCCTTGATATGAGAATAACAAGAGACAATAAATATATAAAATTGACATTATCTCAAGAAGAATACATCAAGAAGGTGTTAGTCAGGTTCAATATGTAAGATGCAAAACTAGTGAGTACACTTTTGGAGAGTACTTCAATTTAAGTAAGGAATAGTGTCCTAAAACACAAGAAGAAATCAATTATATGTCTAAAGTTCCATCTGCTTCAATAGTTAGAAGTTTAATGTATGCTATGGTGTGAACAAGACCAAATATTACTCATGCATTGGGAGTTATCAACATGTTTATGACTAATATAGGAAAGGAGCACTGGGATGTAGTCGCATGGATTCTCAGGTACTTGAGAGGGACTAATATAGATGATTGTGCTATAAAGGTTCAGATGTTACCTTATAAGGGTATGTTGATGTAGACATGGCTGGAGATTTAGATGGAATGAGGAGCACCATAGGTTATGTTTTTACTATTGGTGATACAACAGTTGGTTGGATTTCAGAATTACATAAGATAGTTGATTTATCAACTATAAAGGTAGAGTATGTTGTAGCTATAGAAGCAAACAAGGAGATGATATGGTTCATAGAAGAGTTGAGGCATAAAAAATAAGATTGTAGGTTGTATAGTAATATCCAAAGTATGATTCATTTAGCAAATAACTCAACATTACACTCAAGAACCAAACATATACAACTCAGGTATCACTTAATTCATTCAATTTTGGAGGATGGTCAACTGAAGTTGGAAAAGATCCATACAAATCAGAATCATGTAGATATGCTAATAAAAATAGTCCAAAAGGAGAAGCTACCAAGTTGTTCAACTTAAATAGGTCTTCAAAGATAAAAAATAAGATGAGAAACATGTCAGGGTCAAAGTTCAAAGAAAAGTCTAAGGAAGAGTTGTAGTGGTGGAGTTATAGTAATCAGTCTCCAAGTGGGAGATTGTTAGATTGTGGAGCTTGATCTTATTATAATGCCTGATTCCCAATAGGGGGTGTGGGGGGGGGGGTAATGCCCCCCAATATGGTCACCATGGGGGTCCAGGGGGAAGTGACCTACTTGGAAGCCTCCCCTGATGGGGGTTTAGGGACAACACCCTCAAAGAATTTTTTTATTAAAAATAGATTATAAAATATTATAATTTTTGTAGTAAATCTAGACCATTCACTATTAGGTCACAAATCTAATTGTAGAAATTATGTTTGTGCATTTTTGCCCTAATAAGTAACCCTCCTTTTGTATAAGGGCAATGTAATCATGGCATCATACTATGTGTGAGTGAAGAGGATATTGTAGTGGATGTATTACAAGTTTTTCCCTTCCTTTGTTGGATTAAATAATAAGAAAGACTGGCTATTTCTGTGTGGATGTATCCCATATTGGGTGAACAACATTAAATATGTCTCTATTATGTTATTTTTATACATTTTATTTTCATCTTTATTTCATTAATAGTGATCGACATTCTATATTTCTAACAATGAGTGTGATGAGTTCTTGGCATGATGTTACAATGAATCAATTCAGATTAATGCCTTGGAAATAAGATCAAACTGAAATGAAAACACTTATAATATGAAAATATCCTCCCCTAAACCTTATAATTTTATGGATTTACATCATTTTTTCCCCTGTGAACAAACTATATGAAAGTGGGAACAAAAAACTCTTTTTTAGTACATTATGAAAATAACATGATTACTGATATAAAGTCTTCTTGGATAAATAGTAGGTGTAAAAAACATGTTATGGTTTTCAAGATAGAGTGTATTGAATATTTTACATGACAAAGGCCTAGAGGGTCCACTACAATAAATGATATTTATATACAACAATAAGTTCTCAAGATTAAAAAAATATGAATTTTGCATGAAAAATCAGCTAGGGTAAAAAAATAGGACTTAGTTTTGGCTCACATATTTCAATATAAAGGCCATTACAAAATTACACCTTTAGTGGTATATGTGAAGTTACATGGGTAAAAATTAATTTTTTTTGGTGGGCATGACGTCCTATCACACTAGACCCACACTCTGATCTTCAATGGTAAAAATATGAATTGGTGAAAAGAGGGACCTCCCTTGTCCTTCAAAAATGCAAAAAAAATCCTTAGAGTGATAAAATGGAAAGGGCCTAGAAGGCCTTGGGAGGGACAAAGGAAACCCCCAATATATTTGGAGGTCCATAGTGAACCTAGAATAAATTTGAATGCTAATAAAATATGGTGTTGGGTGGCTAAAATTTGGCAATGGTTGAGTTGTGTTTATGTAAAGTTGAGTGTTGCTGGCATGATTCAATTTACATTCACATGGAGCAACAAAGAGGGAAAAGTTTCTAGTTGAGTGGAAAGGGAGGAAAACATATGTTGAGGGAGCACTACTAGATGTTGGTAAATAATGGAGTAAGGGTGGGGTGCTAGTGGTGACCCTATAGAAGATAGGGCAGGGCTACCTTAACCCAAAAAATCTTCAAAAATACATTACAAGAGCATTACACAGCCTTTTTTCCTAATAGTTTTATGTACATGATAAAATTTAGAGGATATTTTATAGAGAAGTATTGGAAATCCCTTAAACAATTTTTTTTATAGAAATCCTGAAACACCATGAGGACACCATGGACCACTTAATTCTATACAAGGCATGAAACTTGAAAATGCTATTACAAATCAACCATAGCTCCTAAAATCCTTTTTTTTAAATCACAAATTTTACATATTTTCCTAGAACATTACTATCCCAATAATGTTTTTTTAGAAAATTTCCAAAAAATAAGAAAATAACCCATATCCCCCAAAAATCACATTTTCAACTCATGAAAAATAAAACCTAGATTTTTTCCTCAAAACCCATAATAAAAAACTCATTTTCTCCACATTCGTAAACCTTAAATGTACAAAAATTATCAAGTGCTCCCTAATCTCAAAAAAATGTAAAATGTCTTACTCTAGCATGTTGAAAGAGTGCAGAAGACATGCTTTGATACCGTGTGGGAATAATATGAAGGCTCAAAGGGTTGAATCCTTTTCATATTTTTCCAGAATCTCTTTCGTAACTAATTCAAACCATACACACATAGGAAAATAAATATGCATAAAAGCAAAGAACTGTATAAAATAAATAAATGAATATATAGAAGGGGTGCGAGCCTCATGCTTAAACAACACAATCTCATATTCTAAAAAAGATGAAAACTCTCATGGATTCTATAAGATTTTATTACAAATATTTATTTGAAAGCTCATTTCCCATGGAAAAATCACGTACATGAGGAGTAATCATACAAAATCTAAGGTAAACATCCATTTTTATAATTGGATAAGGGAATGATGAAATTATATTGGATAGAGGAAGCGGTGCAATCCTATTGTCCCATGAAAATGTGCCTTTTATTAATTTTAAAATAGGTAAAATATTAAAATTAAAACTTTGATTTATATCAACAAACCTAAGTAAACTAAAACTTGGGTGTGACAGAACATCTACACCAAAAGTTTTCCCCCAAAAAGAATGGGGAAATTGCTCTGAAAGATGCTAACATTGTAGTAAACTATAAGGGTGTTCTTTATTATAGCCTCTCTCAAGTGAAGGTTTCCATTCTTTTATTCCCTTGATTATACTAATTTATCTAGAATGTTCACTTAAGGGTTTAAGATTTCTCTTTGTTTCTTTTGATTACTCTAATTTCCCTGAATTTCCCTAGTTTCAAAAGGTTTTATACTAGGCATCAAGTGTTGTTATGATATTTGGTTTGATTTATATTTGTCTAAGGATGGGTGTGCTTTGGTTGATTCCATTTTAAATGCTTATTTCATTGTTAACTTCTATTTGTCTTGGATATTTAAGACAAATTAGATATGTGTGGATGTTATTGAAAACTATGATCATTTATTACATCACGAAGAGGTAGAAATTTATGATATATGTTCCAAACTGGGTATCAACACTTATTATTTTGTGTCTTCCTAGTTGGTCAAAGATCTTGATGATTTGGTTCTGGAGGACCAAGAAAGGAAGTGTGGGTATACTATGATGGTCCTAGATTCTAGCAAGTAGAAAAATGATTAGCTGTTCAGGTTGAATGTTTTTTTTCTTTCCTATATCTATATCTCATAGAACCTTATTAGTAAAAAGTGACAAAATTTTATGTAATGGACTCTCTTGATTCTACCATGGATTTGTTATTTTATTAGGCCAAAAAATTTAAATTTTAGACATGTATGTCAAAAATTATAAAAAAATATCGATATTTTAAAGCGGCCACTAGACCATGTAGGCAAAAAAATTAAAAAAACAATTGTCAATTTTTGGCCTACATGGTAAAACAACTATTTGACCATGTAGGCATTAAAAAAAATGGAAAATTTTTAGCCGATATGGTCAAGTAGCCTCTTGACCATGTAGGCCATTTTTTGGGACTTACATGGTCAAAGGATTGTTTGACCATGTAAGCCAAAAATTTAAATTAGGCCCCTCAAAATGTAATTTAAAATGGTCCTTTTTAGTTAAATGGATGATTAAACATGAGAGAACATTTTAAATTTAATTTTATAAATCCAATTAAATTGGCTCCTCATTTAATTTCTCCACATGGAATGATATCAAGTTTCCATGTGGCACAAGTTCTTTGAATGAGGCATTACACATTAGCCTTAGACATGGGTTAAATTTGACAACTATATGAATAAATGTAAGATTTTTAATAGTGATGGAGTAAATTTGATGACCATATGAATTTATTTAATATTTTTAATTATGAAAGGGTAAATTCGATGGTCATATGAACATACTTAACCATGAAGGGTTAAACTTAATAGTAGTATGAATGCATTTAAATTTTTTAATTGTAAATCCTTTTGAGAGGAAAACTAAATCAAAGCCCACAAAATAATAGGAAGAGATTTAAAATTATCACATAACACCATTATACTTGTTTGAAAAGTGTCCATGTTTATTATGTGCTTGCCAAATGTTTGATTGTAAAATGGAAATGGGAAACAAGACATAATAGGGAATGAGTTGTATAACATAGAAAATGATTATACATCATTACCAAAATAAATAAATAAATATAACCATGCTATGGATGGTTATGGAATCCAAACCCAACCCCAATAAATCAAAAATTAAAATTTGAACAATAATATTTTTTCCCTCAATCAAATAACATACCCTCACTCTAATCCAATATATTTTTCTACATGATTTAGGGTTTAGAATCCAATCATGAAGGTAGTTGAGGACAATTTGAGATACTTGAATCTATTTTTGAACACAATGTGTTTTTGGGCATAGGTTTAATTTTTTAGGGTAAATAAGGTCTAATCGTAAAGATAATTGAAACCAATTTAAGCTCTTTGAACCTATTTGTGACTACAAAATGTGATTTTGGGCTCAATTGGCCCTTAGGTCACCACAAATTGATTAAATTAGTCAATTGGGGAAATGAGTGATGCGATTTGGGCTAAATTGAGCCTTGTGAACCTAATTGTTATTGTAAAGGATGTTAATTGCATGACTAAATAATTTGGTTCAGGGTTTACAATATAGGATTTAGGGTTTAGGTATTAGAGTTTGAGGTATATGTGAGATATAGTTTAGGGTTTAGAGTCCAATCACGAAGGTATTGAGGATAATTTGAGTTGATTGAACCTATTTGTGACCAAAATGTTTTTTTGGGCATAGGGTTAATGTTTTAGGGTGAATAAGGTCTAATCACAAAGATAATTAAAACCAATTTAAGCTCTTTGAACCTATTTGTGACTACAAAATGTGATTTTGGGCTCAATTGGCCCCCAGGTTACCACAAATTGAGTAAATTAGTCAATTGGGGAAATGAGTGATGTGATTTGGGCTAAATTGAGCCATGTTATCCTAATTGTTACTTTAAAGTTAATTGCATGACCAAATAATTTGGTTTAGGGTTTACAATTTAGATTTTAAGGATTAGAGTTTCAAGTATATATGAGATAGGGTTTAGGGTTTAGAGTCCAATCACAAAGGTAATTGAGGATAATTTATACTAATTGAACTCTTTGTGACCATAATGTGTTTTTAGGCACATGGTTAATGTTTTAGGGTAAATAAGGTCTAATCACAAAGGAAATTGAGACTAATTTAAGCTTTTTGAACCGATTTATGACTATAGAATGTGATTTTGGGCTCAATTGGCCCTAGAATCACCACAAATTTAGTAAATTAGTCAATAAGGGTAATGAATGATGCAATTTGGGCTAAATTGAGCCCTGTAATCATAATTGTTACTATAAAGGATGTTAATTACATGCATAAATCATTTGGTTTAAGGTTTACAATTAGGGTTTAGGGATGAGAGTTTTAATGTGTGAGATAGGGTTTAGGGTTTAGAGTATAGTCACAAAGGTAATTGATGACAATTTGAGCTGATTGAACCTATTTATGACCATAATGTGTTTTTAGGCATAGGGTTAATGTTTTAGGGTAAGTAAGGTCTAATCCTAAAGGATATTGAGACTAGTTTAAGCTCTTTAAACCTATTTGTGACTAAAAAATGAGAATTTGGGCTTAATTGGCCCCCAAGACACCACATATTGAGTAAATTGGTCAATTGGGGCAATGAGTGATGTGATTTGGGCCAAATTGAGCCTTATGAACATAATTGTTAGTGTAAAAGATATTAATTACATGGATAAATAATTAGGGTTTATGGTGTACATCTAGGTACATAAGGTATAGGGTAAACTAGTGCTTAGGTTTAAAGTGCTTAGAATTTAAGGCTTACACTTTTCAATTTAGGGTATAGGCTCCAATCACAAAGGAAATTAAAGATAATTTGAGTTGTTTGAACTTATTTATGATCACATAATGTGTTTTTGGCTTTGATTATGCCCCATGTTATCACATATTTAGTGAATTAGTCAATTTGATCAATTAATAGTGTGATTTGGGAAAAATTGAGCCCTTTGAACTAAATTATTAGTCTAAATGATGTTAATGGGGGCATAAATGATTGATTTAGAGCTTGAAGAGTTTACCATTTACAATTTAGGGTCTATAAGGCTTAGGATTTAGGGTTATATTTTAAGGTATATGGTTTATGGTATAGGGTACTATTTTAGTGTATAATTGTACCCTTGTGGGAGAGTTTTTTAGGCTCTCTCACTTCCAGCTATAATATTGGAACAACATCAGGCTATGGGTATCTTGTAGTGAGGTTGAACCTCTAAGATTTTTTATGAGGCTAGTTCCTTGGATGCTTCACTTCAACTCTTATTTCCCATGCTAAAATCTACTGTTGACTAAGGAAAAGGGATAGGAGGATGACATAATGAGGAAATCTGAGCTAAGGGAGGTGATGCACCAAATAGAGAGTGATCCACATTCAGACTAGGAACCTTAATGATTAATACTAAAATTAAACAAGATATAGTCTAACTGATCCTACTTCAAAGCCACAAGCATGAGTAGTTGGGTAGAGGTCAAAGGAGAGGATACACTTTAAAGGTCAAGAAGGAATAGGTCTACAAGAGAGACACTATAACTTTTAACACTTCAGAAAGGCACCAGAGGCTAACACATCACATGACCTACAAGAAACCAAGAAAAATAAAGTGAGGTGTGTAGAGAAATCATAGGTGATGAGAGAAAAACATAAATTCTATAATTTAAACTCTAATAATGCACACTTGACTTCAACAAAAAATAGAAAGTTATCTTGTATTGATTCAAGAGAGTGTTATAAGGAAATTTTGATAGAGTAACTCTATCACCAGTTCAGGGATCCTTTTTAAGGTTTAAATGTCTGTATATATAGTAGAAAGGGATGAGAGAAGAGGGGACATTATGTGAGAGGATGGAAAGGGGGTCATAAATGGTTGCAACCACCACTATGTCCTTGAACTCTATTTTGCCTTTAGAGCATGCAACTACTTGACCATGAAATGAACCATCCAAGGTCACCGTAAATCTCCTCAATCCCTTCATACATTCAAGTCTCCTTTTTTAGAGTTGAGAGAGCCATGTTATGGGTAGCTACATGTTCCCACCAAGTGTACATGATTTTATCTCTTGCATTTAAAACATGGCATGCTCCTTACTATTGTTTTAGACTTATATATTTTATTTTAAAATCAATACCCCCTTGGAATTTTGCATGTCCATAAATATACTTGTGCATGGATGCTCATTAGTCATCGATCTCCTACCAGTTGGATGACCTTATGCCATTTGTCCTTCACTGATTAGCCCTCTAGATTTGCTGACTATTTGACTATCACTCATGATGTTGATCTTTTATCATGAGATATTGACAAGTGTCAAGCTTATGGTAATCTTGATGAACCCTTTAATATTTTGAATACCAACAGCTACATTATGAGACCTATCTTTGACATCTGTGCAAATGTTCCAAGCTTTTCAAATCCAAACAGCTACTCATAGGGCTCAAATTTGACATTTTTGGGCAAGTCATTGAATATTTAAATCCCAACAGCTATTTTCCAAGGCTCAAACTTGACGTTTGTGGGCCAATCAATTTTGTGAGTTATTTCCTTCAAACATTTCCTTTTGGGTAAGTTCTGTAGACTTTTGTCTTGGCACTTTCTCGTGAAGGAATTCCTTTAGACTTTTTATCCACTCAATTTCTTTGGACTTTTGCTTGGGTTACTTTTCCAAAAAAATCCTTTGACCTTTTGAAAGAGACATTCTCGAAAGGAACATACCCTTCAAGAATCTTGAAAAGTACCCTTTTCCTTTGTGAAAATGCCCTTTGATACTTTTTGAAAATGGCCCTTTTGAAAGGAACATACCCATCAAAAAAATTGAAAAGTACCTTTCAAAATTTTTGAAGAGGACCACTTATTTTGAAAATTCCTTTCAGAAAAGTGAAAAATGGCCTTTCAAAAAAGCTCGAGTGCCCTTTTCCTTGAGAAAAAAAAACCTTTTAGAAGAGTTGTGATGGATCGCTCCTTGAGAAAAAGACCCTTTGAATTGTGCAAATGAACTTTTCTAAAGGGTAACTACCCTTCGAGAATCTTTGGAATGGTCTTTCCAAATGGAAAGTACCCTTCGACAAACTTGAAAATGAACCTTTTATGAAGGATATGCACCCTTCAGATTTTTTGAAGTGAACCTTTTACCTTCTTGAAAATGAATTTCTTCCTAAAAATGTCCCTTTGGAAAAGTTGTAAAGGACCATTTCCTTTCACAAGTGCCCTTTGGAATCTCTTTAAAAGGACCACTTTCCCTAGAAATGAACCTTTTGAGAAAGTTGTATAGAACATTTTTCTTGAAAAAGATCCTTCAAAAAACTTTGCTTGGACACTTATCCAAATAAAAAAATCTTTCAAAAATTTTCTATTGCATAAAATTTTGAAATAATTCTGACACTAAAAGTCCAAAAAAGGTAAGTAAAGACTTAGCTGAAAATGAGATTTTACACTTAGCTTTTTCTTGATCAGGTTTTCCACACTTGCCTACTTTGGACTTGTGACTTCTTGCAACTAATTTGAGAAACATGAAATCTCCCTCCTAATAAAACCTGAAGTCATCAATTAGGGCAAACCCAAAGTCCATTTTCTTTCTTCTTTGAACTTCTTTGAAAAACATGAAAAAAACCTTCAAGATAAAATTAGCATGAAGTGCAAAGTTCCAAATGGTAAGGGTGGCATTTTTGGCCTATGGGGTCAAAAACTTCTAATAGGTACATAGGATTTAAGGATTAGGGTTTAAGGTTCAGGATATAGGGTATAAGGCTAAGGGTATAGGGTATAGGGCTCAAATTTTGGGTATAGGGTATTGGGCTTATGAATTATGGTATAGTGTTATAGTGTTTACAGCTTAGGGTATTTTTCTTACACTAAATACCATATACACATTATTACCACTTACACGTTTTTCACATGTACATGTTATTACCATGTACATAGTTATTTCATTAATAATAAAAATAAAAAAATACCAACAACATTTTTTTTACTTCAAGAAAACTGTCCCCTACTCTATTATATATTGTATGTTGCAGGTCTGATTATAAATGATTAAAATGTTTCGCACATACTCAAAAGCATAAATCATTCTCTACTCACATGGTTGACTAAAGAGTACATAAGACTATTTTTAATTATTTTGGAATATATGGATTATTGTCCCCATTTGGTACTTCACATTGAAAGCAGATCTATTTTGGAATAATTGGATTATTTTACCCACCCTCAAAAGATAAAAACTTAATGAAATCATGGGTGATTGCTTTCTTAGTAGTAGGAAGAAGAAGTCAAAGAATAAAATGATAAATGAATTAGAAGTGGTGAGATAAAAACAAAGGCAATGAATGAAAAAACTTTATGTAAGTCTACTATCCCTAATGAATTGATTGTCACAAATAATGATGAAATGAATAATGATACTATACCAAATTATGGAAGTCTAATTATCAATTTTGATAGTATACCCAATTATAATGCAAGTCCACATTTAAATTTTACTATTTTAAATTTTGATGATGATGATATTATGCATGATGATGTGAATTTCATGGAAATATGCATTGGAGAACTACTAATGATGAAACTAATATGGAAACACCTAATGGATAAAGTTAAAATGAAGAAAACAATATGGGAACACCATTGAATGAAGAACCCATTAATGAAGAAAATAATATGGAAACACCAAGTGAATAAAATATAAAATTAAGAACACCTCCTAGGATTTATAGAAGAAAACCAATGAATTTAATTGAAATTGATGGATCCATTTTGAAACCAATTCCTAAAAAAATGTTCGAGCACCATATTAGAAGAAAATATGAAAGAATTTAGGACTAGAATTTTCAATATTCAAATGAAACTCAAAGATGCCAATTGTTTGTTACATTTATTAAAGTAAAAAATATGAGACCTATAATAAACACCCTAGGACTAAGAACATCTAATATTGATGGTGTAAACAAGGCAATTATTGAAAAGTTTCATAATGCATACCATAAAGTAGGTGTGAATAAATGCACCAAAGATGGTAATGTTACTCGACATGTTATTACAACTTATTTGGTAAGTGGTTAAAAAAATGAATTATTGATTAGAAAAATAAGTTGAGCTTTGCACATAAATAAAAAAACACTAATGAAAGTAATTGGGAGACGTACAATACTTGATGTTGATGGTAACGATGACTTGTGGGTGTTATATAGTAGACTCTCATAGAAAGATAAGGTTATAGTTGATGCCCTAAAGATTTAATTGTAGAATTTTGGAAAGATAACACAAGGATATCACCTAATATTATAGATGCAGTGAAAATAAGAGTTAGTTCTCATAACGATGAACCACATCCTAAACATTTTTTGGATGACTCAAACACAATTTTAATCTAAATATGTTGAAAAATATCCCCAAATTTATATTAGTCAAAGGTATTTTTAAATGGCCAAACTTTCTATGTGAAAATCAATCAGACACACACTACTTGTTGTAGGCAACATGTTGAATTTTCTATGCATTATGGTATTTTTCATCATGTTCATTGTACTTTGCATAATAACAAAATTTTGTAGGAGTGTGGAGTGGAATCCCCACCAAAATCAGTAAGAGAATTCATTTCAACAATTTTTTTTGAAAGACCAGATGGTTAATTATTTTATAACAGTGCATGTTTATATGGAAGTTGCAACATTTGTGGTGGATTGCGAAAATTAAAATCCTGTACCCATGAGGAGAGTACACATGGAATTGGATAAGAATTGGTTGGTTATAATAAATATAAATCTTTGGTATATCAAATGAAATATGGAAAGGAATATAAAGGGTGTGAGCTTGTTACAAAATAAATATCTATTTCCAAATTTATGGACAAATTCAGGGACGAAATTGTATATGAGTATGCAAGGCACAGACACAGAGCTCGATGACTATAAGAACAATTAAAGGTAAGTAAGGACACCTTCCTGATTGGTACTATTATTTTAGTAGTTGAATTTGTATATAATTACACATTGCAACTACAAAGAGAGGTTCAATCACAATTTTACAATTCAGTACAGGTTTCATTTTTTTTGTATATAACATTCATGCATTCACTTGATAGTATATAAAATGATTGAAAATAATTAAGGGAGTACCAATTTTATGTTAGCAATGATTGAACACATTCTTAAGATTATTTTCAAGGTTGTTTTCAATTATTTTAAGGAAAGTTGAGTGAAAATAACATTACATTCAATCAACATTATATATGGTCATATAACTACACTTCACAACTCAAGAATGCATGGATATTCTATTAGCTGAGCATAATGCATGTGAGAATTAGTGTAAAACATATTTGGATTTTTATTGAAGTAGTCCATGGAAAAGGGGAGCATGATGGTGTAGGATCATGTGTTAAAAGAGTGCTTGCAAGAGAGGAGTTGAAGTTTGAAAAAGTTGTTGATTTTTCAGATGCAAAAAACATAGTTGAATGGTGTAATGAATATATTGGCCATGGTGCTAAAAATAATTCCACTATTTGAAAATATTTTTGGCTCATGGATGAAGAAAAATTGGCAAGCTATAAATATTGTATGATAGTAATAGGATTGAGTGAGTTACACTCATTTTGTAACTCAAATGTAGGTTCTTGGATGGTTCATATAAGGCACATGCTGTGCTTTTATTTTGCATGCATTGAATTTTTTTGGAACAAGTGTGAGTCACAAGAATGGATGCATGAATGGATATCTAGGCCTCTAGTCCTAATTGACACTTATTAGGTTCCACCAACATTAAAACTTATAGAGCTGACATCATCATATGACTTAATCTAGTGAATCTAGGTACCATATTATATTTGACATGTGTTTTATGTACTAAATTTGGTAAATGTATTAGTAGATCATGTTATTAAATCATGTTTTATTTTATGATGCAGGGCATGTTTATGTAAGGGATAGGCTACTACTTATGTCAATGTGTAGAGGAAAACAAAAATTGACTTCTGAAATCATGGATGGGGAAAACATTCACTATCCCATTGGGTCTATTGTAGTTACTATAACTTGGCTTAGAAACTATCCTATGAAAAATTCTAATGTATGGTTGTTTAAAGATTTTGAAGTACATAGGAAGACACTCAACTATTCAAATTTAAACAAATGTTTAGATGCACAAATATCGAGGTAGGTTGTTGAAAAGGACTCTATGGAAGGTTTATGAATCTAACTATGAAGTAATTTTTGATACTATAAATAACAGAGCTGATCCTAGTGGTTCCTTAGATTGAACACCCAAGGTATGTTGAATTCTCAAATGCAAATGTATTTACTTTTATTAAATTTTATTTATTTCTTAGGTTTTACATATAAATTTCAATTTAACTAGATATTAACATATTTTTTGTAGACCTTAGTGGTGCCAAATTATCTTCCACCTTCACGTGGTTAGCACCATTATTAGATAATTCCATATTCTCGAAGCTAAGAGAAGCTTTTGGTTATTATAAGTCTGATTGTCGGTTGACAACATTTGTTGTCAATGTTGCTTGATGATGCCATGGGTCCCTCTATCTCTACCAATCCATCATTATACTCATATCAATATAACGTAACCTTTTGACAAAATTTTGGAAAGAAATGGAATCATTCTACTCATATAATTGCCTTCATTAGCATTTTAGGCCTTGTAGCCCTTCAAACACTAAATTCTGAGGATAAATTTCATATAAGACATCATATAAACAAAATTTACACCATTTCATATACCCATTTGGTCAAATATATTTATTATGAAGACTCCTAGGGGTATTGATCTAAAAAACATGTCCATTTTGCTATAAACCTCGATAAGGTTCTATCACTGGTAACAAGTGAAAAAAATCATAACTTGAGTTTTAGGGCACTTCAATACCCCATTATTTTTCCTACAGGTCTAATTTGACTTCTTATTCACTTCTTAAGTTGAAAATAACTTCCCAAAATGCATAAATATCAAGGAAAAGATAATTTACCAGTATACTATATATGAAAAACACAAACTTACTTGAGTTTATGAACATATGTTGAGAAATTTTACTCTTCAAGGTATAAATTATAGTCCTATATATATTATAGATACCCTATAACTTTCTTCCTTGAGGATCATGAAGTGATTGTGCCTAGATCTTTTCCAACTATAAGCTTTGTATTGAAAGCTATGCTCTAAGCTCTATTTTAGGAAAAGACTTAACTAAATCTTTCAAACTATCATACAAATAATTCAGAAAAACATACCAAATTAAGAATAATGATCAAATTCATCAGAATGTCATTCATACATAGGTGGATCTTATAAAAATATGTTTCTTCACTTTATTCTTGAGTCAAACTATATTGTAAAATTATGTATCCGCATGGATTCCAAGGCCATGCAAGTGGTAATTCATGTAATTCGAATATCCCAAGGTGTTTAAATTAACAAATTTGTAATATGAAGTCCAATAAGTGGAAATGTCTATTGGAGGCAAATAACTTGTCTCTTAACTACATAAAAGTTACATTGTAGGATTAACCACATAATCTTCTACCATGAATTTATCAATTATTTTCAATTCATGGGATATAAGGTGAATGTGGAGGAAATAGACACAAATAGGATGGTATTTTCAATTCGTGGATACAACCTAAGGTTTCTATTTTATGCCTATCCAAAGTTTGCCTAAAAATATTTTTTTTGCCATATAGGGAAATGTCATCTTGAAGCCATAATGGGTGCTTTGTCTCCTAACAGGGAGTGATAGTAGGCCAATAATATATTAATATACATTATTCACCACCCCAAACATGTTGATAATGCTATTTTAAATCCATGAGGTCTTATAAGTAGAAATCTCCAACTTGGCTCACATGTTGACAACATTTGTTGTCAATTTTGCTTAAGGTTAGAATGGGTGCTCTATCTCATAATCAGGAGTCTTCAGAGGCCAAGAATGATATATTAAATGTTAATCACCACCCCTGAGGTGTTTTTAATGTTAGGTTTTATCCATGAGGTCCCAAAAGTAGAGATATCTAACTTGGCTTGCATGCTGACAACATTTGTTGTCAATGTTGCTTGAGGCCAAAATGGGTGACCCATCTCCTAACTAGCAGTGATCAAAGACAAATAATGTGGTACTATATATTAATTTACACCCTAACATGTTGGTAATTCTATTTTGTAGCCACAAGGTCCTAGAGGTAGATATCTCTAACTTGGCTTGCAGGTTAAAAACATTTGTTGTCAATGTTGTTAGAGGCCAAAATTATTGTAAAATTACATATCTACATAGATTCCAAGGCCATGGTAGAGGTAACACATGTAATTTTCACATCCCATGGTGTTGGATGTAACATATTCATAATCAGAGGTCTAGGAAGTGGAAATGTCTATTGAAGGCAAATAACTTGTCTCTTAACTACATAAAAGTTACAATGATCATAAAATCTTATGCCACAAATTCATTGATTATTTTCAATTCATGGGACTCTAGGTTAACATAGAGTAATTTGAGACACATAGGATGGTTCTTTTAGTTTTTGGATATAACTTACAATTTTCATTTTATTCCTATCCAAAGTTTGCTTTAAAATAATAATTTTGCCTTCTAGGAAAATGTCATCTTAAGGCTAGAATGGGTGCTCCATCTCCCAACTGGGAGTGATTGGAGGCCAATAATGTAGCAATAGACATTAATATCCACCCCAGATGTGTTGGTGATGTTATTTTTCAGCCACAAGGCCCCATAGGTAGAGATCTCCAACTTGGATCACATATTGACAACATTTGTTGCTAATGTTGTTTGAGGTCAAAATGGGTGCTTTATCTCCTAAATGGGAGTGATCAAAGGAAAATAATATGGTCCTATACATTAATAACCACCATAGACATGTTGGAGATGCTATTTTTCATCCATGAGGCCCTATAAGTGGAGATCTCCAACTTAGCTCACATGTTGACAACATTTATTATCAATGTTACATGAGGCTAGAATGGATGTGTGTCTCCTAAACAGGAGTGATCAAAGGCTAATAATGTGGTCTTAGATGTTAATCACCACCCTCAACATGTTAGTGATTCTATTTTTCAGCTATGAGGCCCTAGAGGTAGATATTTCTAACTTGGATCACATGTTGACAACATTTGTTTTCAATGTTACTTGAGGCCAAAAAGGGTGATTTGTATCCTAACTAGCGATGACAAAAAGAAAATAATGTATTCCTCAACATTAATCTCCACCCCTTATGTGTTTGGGATGTTATTTTTCATCCATGAGGCTATGTAGGTAGAGATCTTCAACTTGGCTTGCATGTTGACAACATTTGTTTTCATTGTTGCTTAAGGTTGGAATAGGTGCTTCATTTCTTAACTAGGCATGATCAAAGGAAAAGAATGTGTCCCTAGAATACATGATCATCTTGTGTATACTTTAATCAATGATAATCCACCTCAAAAAGAGACAAAATGAGCCCAAGTCATTTCAAAACACCTATATGTCCCTTATAAGGCAGTAAATAGGTAGTTTAGAAACAATTTTTGTTTGGGATTTTTATGAAGAATTTATTAGTTTTTATAACTCCCATAGGTATGTAACATTAAAACCTATCAAATAATCCCAATAATGGAGCTAGGTGAGCCTTAAAACTCTTTTTTGACCCCCTAAGACAATTTAGGGCTTTTTGAGGCCTAGAAAGACCAAATTGGATATTTTTAGGAGTTTCAAGTGGAGTAGAGGGATAGAAACTTGCATGGAGGTCTGTGACAACATGAAAATGATGTTATAATCCTCATTAGGCCTCTTATTTTAATATATCATGTGAATTCACCAAGTTATATGTTTTCACTATGCATTTGGCAAACTTGGTAAGATGATAAAGTGAGCATATGAGATATCATACTTGTTGCATAAGTTTGAGGAGTTTCATGTCATCTCATGAGGTGTAAATAAGAGCCATCAATGTGGAGGAAATTATGTAGGTTTATGACACCTCAATCAAGGAGGGTAGGGAAATTTCAAAGGGAAAATTACACATCTCCTACACCAACTCTCTAGAAGGCTATCATAACACCAAGTTAACACATGTTGAAAGGGATGATAAAAATGTTTCTTGACTACTTTGAACATTGTAACTAACTTCACGAGTAATATAAAGACATCATCCCTCTTGGTTGGTGTCTTATTGTACCAAAATGCCCATAACATGTGTTTGTTTTGTACAAAGGGCAGGTCTATAAAAGGGTATATGGCCAAAAATCAATCCCAAATAAGCCTAAAACCCTAGTGAGAAAGGTCTATAATAGAGTTTAGCTATTAGGCATAGTCCTTGAAGCCAACAAGGGGAATTAAGTGGATAAGGTGGAAGAGTGAACGTCTAAGCTTGTGAAAATAATTATTTGAGATTGAAATGAGTATGATAAGCATGAGAGTGGGGTTAGGGGTGAGCTAGAAGGTCTTAGGGGAAAGAAGTATCTTCAACATACTTTCATAATAGTAAGCCTTGGTAGGTTGAAATATAATGAGGCACTAAGAAAGCAAATAGTCTTACCATGTTGAACCCATTTCTAAATCTGAAGCCAATAAGGGATATGAGTTAAGTATTTTTGTCTTCCTTCAATACATATTGATTGTAATTAATGAAATTAGCTTGTTGAGTGTACTTGTGACACCATTTCATATCTTCATTGAATACACTTATAAATTCTTAATATATATTTACTTATAATCCTACTTGTAATAAGGGGTATATCAGATTCATACCTAAGATTGATTATCACTTAATTTAATCAATGTGAAATTTTAAATTATGAAAAGGAGGGGATTGTTAGTGGACTTATACCTAAGATCAAGTTGTCATTCCATTAATAGGAAAAATTAGGTCAAGGATTAGAAATTTTGATCAATTAAGCCAATCCACCCAAAATATACCCACAAACCCTCTTTACACATAACATATAAAGTTAACATAATTCATTGACAATTATAACAACTAAATGTATGGCTTCCCTAATTCAAGTGTTGAAGGTGGTTTGGAGGTTTGGGTAGGTATATGAGAGGAGATATCGGCAAAACTCAATCCAAAATAAGCCTAAAACCCTAGTGGGACAGGTCTATAATAGAACGTACATGTTAGGCCTAGTCCTTGAAGCCAACAAGGGGAAGTAAGTGGATAAGGTGGAAGAGTAGAGGTCTAAGCTTATGAGAATAGTTGTTTGAGATTTAAATAAGTATGATAAGCATGGGAGTGGGGTTAAGAGTGAGAAATAAGGTCTTAGGGGAAAGAATAATATTTAAGAACATGAATTATGACTACTAGGCCTTGTAGCCCTACTTGGGCAAAAGTGGAAGATAGGTATAAGGAAGAGTTGGGGCCTTCAAGGAAGGTTGGTTAGAATTTTTGAGGATAGGGTAGGAGGTTGGAAGTTATTGGAGTTTATTCTAAGTGCTTATAGATAAGGTAGATGAAAATAGGCCTAGACAAGCCTAGAAGGTGCATTGAGAGAGTGAGACAAGATTGATTGCAAAAGGAGAGTGGAGATTCTATAGTGATTTGAACCTTGATAAGTGATTGAGGTGAATATTATAATCCTAAAGAAGAATAAGAGAGTTAAATTTCATTGAAAATAAGAGAGTCTAGTGAGGAATTCCATGAACCTAGTGGAAAAGAGCAAGGACAATGCATTGAGCCAGGTGAGTTTGGGATCAACATTGCAATCATAGGTCTTAGAGGTAGATGTTTTGTAGAGTTTTGTAGATGATAATATTTTACTTACATCAAGACCTATTGGTCTTGTAAGATAAATACAATAGAATAGACTATGAAATATTATAAACAAAGGTTTGTGAAAGAGTGTGAAAGATATTCAAAATCAGAACAAATTATTGAACAATATATTAACATAATTATACATAAAATTTCCATACATTTTAACAACATTCAATAGACTACAATGTTTAAAAAGTGAAATGTTAAAAAATATATGTATATATATTATATCCATAAAATCCATAAAAGCATAGAAAATATGAACACGATACAATATCTGAGGTCAATGCCATATAGGCATATACAACATGCCAAACAACTATACATCAAGCCATATAGGCATACAACAAAATGTCATAAGACATGATATCCCAATCATAAAAAATCATTTCTCTCTTTTCCATACTTGTTTAATCCTCTCCCCTAGATGCCTTACTCACAATTGAAGGTCTCTGAGTAGATTGACTATGAGCCCTCTTCACCTCCAAACTTGCCTGTAGCTCTAAATGTTCATATGCAAATATTGTTATAAATTGTACATGTTGTAATAATATTATTACAAAATTAACATGTTAAATTTTTAAAATCATACAAAAATTATTCATAGATGCATTTAATCCAAGCTAGTAGTTATGGTCAATTTGAGATTGGTGCTCAACAGGGTTAATGATAGGTTCACATTGGCAAACATGAGTGTGAAATAGATTAATACTATGAGTCGGTGACCTGCTCTTGATGGAAGGTGTAGGTCCATAAAAAATTATATATACATACAAAATAAAAATTCAAAATTATCTCATAAACTAAATCATTGAAATATAATATGAAAAATTACAAATTAAATTGTCTAACTATACCATGTCACTCCTGCTAATCATTTTGATAGGACTAAAAGACATTGTCGAAGGAGTCTGCATAGATAATTATTTTATGCATTATATATTTTCACAAGTATAGAGGATAATTAAAGAAACATGCCCATATTTACAATTAAACATTATGTAACATATAATTGGATCATGTAACTCAAAGAGTTGATGTACAAATGAAATCATAGTAGCAACACCTACATTTGTTCCCTCCCTAATAGACGATGGAGCGTTTTTTTATCATCAACTCAACATAAAAAATGTCATTGATAGTCACTTCAAAATGTGCACACACACACACATATAACATATATGTATAATGAATAATAACATTAATTAATCATAAATTACCTCTATACAGGTATAATTCTAGGTGCACTCTAAGCAACACATGTGCTTGTCTGGACTCCATAAACCTATTGTAACATAAAATTAGTTCACATACATCAAATTACCTTTTAAATTGTAAAAAAAATTTAAATTTAACAAGTTTGACATTTTTTTTGTGATAATTGAAATATTAAACATACCTGGGAAGTTTTAGGAAAGGTGACTAGATGAAATGTAGATGGACTGAAACATAGAAATATCGATATCATCTAAGCCCATGGAGAAACCACTATGTGTAGACATCATGAAATACTCCTTATCCTCATAAGGTCCAATGCATGTAGCACCACATGATTTGTATAAGTGATCTTGTTGGGTAGCAGTGTTAGATGAAGTCTCACCACATCCACCCTCCCTAGGAGGAGTATTAGAAATGTGGCTCATATGTTGGACAAAGGTATCAATAAGCATCTTAGGTGCACTTAATCTCTACAGTCTCCTTGAATTTAGATGGTAGTATTTCAGGAGGATGGTGTTTGTCAACATGTGTTTTCATTACCTAATTAGGTGTATGTCATGTCCCTAGCCTATCCTATGCAAAGCCCTTTCCCCTATCCTAGGACTCCAAGAAATCAAAAATAATTTGGGATTTCATTCAACACAAACTCAAAATTAAATTTTCTCAGAAAATAGAGTGAGACCTTATTATTTTTCCAAGGTGGGTGATCAAATACCATCCATCATTAGTTCTAAAATATTTATTTGAGCAAATCATGAGTGCACCAATGGATTAGAATCCATTTGGCTATCACATCAAGTGGCATACCAGTCTTCCCATAAATGATTAGGGCATAAATTTGGACTTTATTTGTGTTTATCTTTCACAATGACTATCGATAATTGTTAAAATAGTATGACCTACATCTTTTTCTATAGTCATTCCACCTATCAATTTGACCAATTAATAACTCAACTTGATCTATTAATATATCCAGTATGTTTTCTAGGGAAATTTAGTGGGGGTTATTTGAGTGTGGATCCCTTAATGACCTGATTAAATTCTCAAGTTTCAGCTTAATTTTTACTTGTGGTTTGCTAAATTCTCTTGACTACCTTGGGGAGCTTGAGAAACTACAGGAGGGTCAGGAGGGTTTTGTGAGGGAGGAGGGTTAGGAGGATTTTTCATGTAAGGAGGGGTTGGAAGGTTAATAGGAATATGAGGTTTATAAGGGATATGAGGGTTTTAGGATTCAAGTGTTGGCACATTTGTTGGTACATGTGAATTATATGCACTGAAAAACATAAAAATAAAAATAATTTCAAGAAAAATACAACAAAATTGGAAAAAATAGGGTCTAATTAGACTAAAACATGTTGGATTACCTCTTGTTATGCCCTTAACCTTTGGCATTTCTAGTGATATGTGTGGTTGACTTGTGGCTCACATACCTCTTTTATATTCTTGTTACATTTTTCTATGTTTTTAGTTAGGTTGGCATATGGAATAACCATGGCTAAGTAGATTATATATAAGAGGTAGTGGTTAGTCTTTGATCTTCATATTAACTATTCTTCTCTTATTACATTATTGTGGAGGTTTCCCCCTGGAAGTGGCTCTACTATTTTATCTAGTATTTTGCTCTACTATCAAGTATTTTTATGTGATCTCTTATCTTTTCTTATTCTATGTGATATATAATTATTTTTTGAAAACATATAAGTAATTTCATTACAAATGGTATCAGAGCTTTGATTTGGACAAGTTTCATGTGGAATTTTTTTGGTGAGGCATGACTTCTATGAGTGAAAGTAGAAAAAAAATATAATTTTCAATTTGGGAAGAATTCATTTTTTCTTCAGTGCAATATTGTTTGAAAAACTTTTTTGAAAAAAAAATCTTAAAAAAGGAGTCTAGAAAAAAATCTCCCTTTGTACATTTGTAGTTGGATTTATCTCAGTGAGATGATCGTAATGGTATATTCTATTGGTACACTTTTTTGGTACTAAAATTTTTCATCCTAGTATGCAAAAGCAATCTTTAGATTCATCTTGGAGAGATGATCATAATGGTACCATCACTTGATACACTTTTTTTTGGGAAAAAACCCTCCTAGGATTTATACATGGCAGGTCTTGCTACTTGAGGAAAAAAAGGGGGAAAGAAACTCCTAAGACTCCTAGGGATGACATGGAACTTAAAACTTTAGATCCACTGATTTCTTAACTTCATGTTAACATAAAGAGATTGGTGCAGTAGGATGACTTTTTTGTAGTTAAAACTAATGTTTTAGGGATGTGTGGAGAGATTAATGGGGTGCACACTCAATTTCATTAGATCATTATGCAATTGGCTTCCATTTCATCTCAGTTATATCTAAACAACCCTTATATTCATCATTCAGGTCCTCCTCCTCTCAACACTAACAAATCCAATCTTGGTGTGAAAATTATGTTGCTAAAGGTGGACATGCGTAATTTTGATGGTAAGTATCCTCTCACATAGATTACCCAAATTGATAATTTATTTGATATGCACCAAACTCATAGTTCTCAGAAGGCGATAGTGACATCTTTATATTTGGAACCTGAGCAGCTCATTTGGTATTATTAATTGTGTGCTAAAAAAAATTGGTGCTCTTGTTATTGTTAGGATGTGGAGCTAAAAAATTCACCAAGGAGCATTCATTATCAGGTTTGGGTCTACACAGACACCGGCGTCGGTCAGGAGCGACTGACGTCGATCACAGGCAGTTGCAGAGATGCCGACGTCGGTAGAGAATCGGCCGACGGCGGTCACAGACAAGCAGCAGGAACCGACGTCGGTTACCTGCGTGTCCAGAAAGCTATTTCTGTGGACAGAAGCGAGTGTTTGCATGATAAGTTTGAGTTGTGGACTCAAGCTTGCGTCTCTATTATTAGCATTACTATTTTTAGAGCCCTTGTTTAAGTGGTTTAACTATTTGTTGGAAGTACATGCTCAAGTCTCCTAATTCTATATAAAGAATTAGATCTTCTTAGCTTATTGTATTGAAGTAGTTGAATTGTAGAAGAATTCATTGTGTGTGAAGAACAATACAGAATTGAATCAATCCAGGCTTGTTGGAGTTGATTGTTCTTGAGAGAGATAGCTCTTGAGGAATAGATTGAGAGATCTATACATCTAGGAGAGGTGTGGAAGAAAGAAGCTTTCTTCAATTGTATTCCTTTTGTAAAGAGTTTGTTAATACAAGTTTTCAGGGTGTTTTCTTGTATCTCTTGTTCTTGCTATTATCATTCTAATTACTTGTCAATCTGATTTAATTACGTGTTTATTGCTGTCACAATTGTAATCTATTATTGGTTTGATCCCCCAACAAGTGGTATCAGAGCCTTGGCTACAGGTTCAGAGCTTGATAATCGGTATCAAAGTTCAGGTTCACTAACAGGTAGTTCAGATCTGTGTAGTGTGTTTTGATTACAGGTTCTCACAGGAGTTTCTGCAGGGATTCTGTTTGAGTGGGAGAAGCAATGGCAGATGAAAGTAAATTGAGAATGGAAAAGTTCAATGGCAAAAATTACCAACACTGGAGAATGCAGATAGAGGACTATCTGTATCAGAAAGATCTCTACTTACCGTTAGGAGGTATTGCAAAGAAGCCCAAAGACATGGAGGATGAAGAATGGGAAGTTCTTGACAGAAAGGCTCTAGGTTCTATAAGACTGAGTCTAGCATCCACTGTGATATCCAATTTATCACAGGCAAAGTCTACAGTAGAGTTGATGACTACGTTAGCAAATTTGTATGAAAAACCCTCAGCTTCCAATAAGGTATATCTTATGAAGCAGTTATTTAATTTGCATATGAATGAAGGTGGATCTGTTTCTACTCATCTGAATGATTTCAATGGTATTGTGAATCAATTAAGTTCAGTGAATATAGTGTTTGATGATGAGATAAAAGCTCTTTTGATATTATGTTCTTTGCCTGAAAGCTGGCATGGCTTAGTAATGGCAGTAAGTAATACTGCATCTGCATCAAATATTTTGAAAGTAGAGGATGTTGTTAGTGTTATCTTGAATGAGGAAATACGCATAAAAAGCACAGAAGAGGCATCTGGGAACGCTTTAAGTTTTGAGAGCAGGGGAAGGCAGAAAGAGAAGAGCAAGAAAGGCAGAGCAAGATCTAAATCAAAGGGGAAAGGCAGATCTAAATCCAGAAATGGCAGGAAGCCACAATGCTGGAATTGTGGAAAGATGGGGCACATAAGCAGAGATTGTTGGTCAAAGCCCAAGGAGGACAACCAGCACGAAGGAAAGGAAGAAGCCAAGATTGCAGGTATTGCACAGGATGCTTTAATTTTCTCTCTGCATAATAATATAGAATCTTGGGTATTAGATTCTGGTGCATCTTTTCATGCTACTCCTAACAGGGAATATTTCAGTGACTATATCCATGGAGATTTTGGAATAGTGTATCTAGGGGATGATGAGCCCTATAAAATAATTGGCAAAGGTAAAGTGCAGCTGAAGATGCAGAATAGCAACACATGGGTGTTGAGAGATGTGATGCATGTTCCTAGCTTGAAGAGAAATTTGATTTCTGTAGGAAAGTTAGGGGATGAGGGTTGTACAATAACTCTCACAGCAGAATCTTGGAAGGTGACCAAGGGTGCACTTGTTATGGCCAGAGGTACGAGAGAAGGTACTCTCTATTTGTGTAATTGTGTTACTAACAAATCTCCTTCTGTATTATCTACTTCAGATGTGGATGCTAAATTGTGGCACTCAAGGCTTGGCCACATGAGTGAGAAGGGGATGTCAATTCTTAAGTCTAAAGGTATGCTTTTAGATTTAAAAGGCATAGATCTAGAGTTTTGTGAGCACTGTGTATTTGGAAAATAGAAAAGGGTTAGTTTTCTCAAAACTGGGTCTACTAAGAAGAGGCACAAGTTGGAGCTTGTTCACACAGACGTGTGGGGACCGGCTCAGGTTGCTTCCATTGGAGGATCAAAGTACTATGTATCTTTCATAGATGATGCCACAAGGAAGGTATGGATCTATTGTATTAGAAAGAAATCTGATGTATTTGATACTTTTAAAGTTTGGAAAGCTATGGTTGAGAATGAAACAGGTAAAAGATTAAAGTGCCTGAGATCAGACAATGGCGGTGAGTTCTGCAGTCATAAGTTCAGAGATTATTGTTACATGCATGGAATCCATAGGCAAAGGATGGTTCCAAGGACACCTCAGTAGAATGGTATTGCTGAAAGGATGAACATGACAATAATGGAGCATGCAAGATGTATGAGATTGCATGCCGGTTTGCCCTTACAGTTTTGGGCACAAGCTGTTGACACTGCAGTGTACCTAATTAACAGAGGACCCTCTACAGCTCTGGATGGTGGTATTCCAGAAGAGGCATGGACAGGTAAAAAGGTTGATCTCTCATATCTCAAAGTTTTTGGTTGTGAAGCCTTTGTGCATATAGATAAGGAAAATAGAAAGAAGCTTGATGCTAAGTCTATGAGATGCACGTTTATTGGCTATGGCTCAGATGATTTTGGTTACAGATTGTGGAATCTAGAAACTAACAAGGTAATCAGGAGCTATGATGTTGTTTTCAATGAAAGAGTGATGTATTGTGATTAGCTAAGGAAGTTGAATCAATCTGAGCAGAGCAATGGTGAATTGGATGAGGTAAAAGTCCAAGATGAGCTCACGAGAAAAAGAAATAATCACTTACAGGAAAACACAGAGATCGACGTCGACAGGACAGGAACCGGCGTCGACAGGACAGAAACCGGCGTTGGCCATACAGAGACTGATGTTGACAGAACAGGTACCGAGGTTGGTCAGGCAGAATCGACGTCGGCCAGTTACAGGTCTGCAGGTGACTGAGGTCGGTCACTGTCAGAGAATTTGGGTGGATAGCGTGTTGTGGACGAGTCTCAGACACCCATCAGGAGGTCAGAAAGGGTGAGTAAGCCTCCAATTAGATATTCTCCTTTATTTTATTTATTGCTAACCAATGGTGGAGAACTAGAGAGTTTTGAAGAAGCAATACAGGTGGAGTCCAAGAGTGAGTGGGAGCGTGGCATGGTTGAGGAGTTGGAGTCCTTAAGAGAGAACTAAACATGGGATTTGGTTGAATTGCTAGATGGTAAGAGAACACTTAAGAACAGATGGACCTACAGGTTGAAGGAAGGTGAGAATGGACAGATGAGATACAAGGCCAGATTAGTGGTAAAAGGATTTGCACAAAAGCCAGGTATTGACTTTGGTGAGATTTTTTCTCCTGTTGTTAAAATGACTTCAATAAGGGTTATTTTGTCTTTGGTTGCTTTTGGGGATTTGCATCTTAAGCAGCTAGATGTTAAGACAACGTTTCTTCATGGAGATTTGGATGAGGAAATCTATATGGAACAGCCAGAAGGATTCGAGGTCAAGGGTAAGGAGAAGTTTGTGTGCAGGTTGAAGAAAAGCTTGTATGGCCTCAAGCAAGCTCCTAGGCAATGGTACTTAAAATTTGACAGGTTTATGACTGAGCATGGCTACAATAGGTGTCAATCAGACCATTGTGTGTATTTCAAGAGATTTGATAATGGTAGATATATTATTCTATTGTTGTATGTAGATGACATGCTGGTTGCAGGGTCTCACATGCAGGATATCTCAGAGCTTAAGGTAAAATTAGCTCAAACGTTTGCTATGAAGGATTTGGGAGCAACAAAGAAAATCCTTGGCATGAGCATTAAGAGAGACAAGAAAAATCACAGGTTGATATTGTCTCAAGAATATTATGTGGACAAAGTGTTAAAACGGTTCAATATGCAGGATGCTAAACCAATAAGCACACCTTTGGCTGGACATTTTAAGTTGAGTAAAGAACAATGTCCTAATTCATATGATGAGGTAGAGTACATGAGTAAGGTTCCATATTCTTCCGCAGTAGGGAGTTTGATGTATGCAATGGTGTGTACTAGACCAGATATTGCCCAAGCAGTGGGAGTTGTAAGTAAGTATATGGCCAATCCAGGTAAGGAACATTGGAAAGCAGTTCAATGGATCCTTAGATATCTGAAAGGAACCAACAGTAGGCACTTGTGCTATGGAGGTTCAGATACTTCTCTACATGGCTATGTAGATTCAGATATGGCAGGTGATTTGGATGGCAGGAGGAGCACTACAGGTTATGTTTTTACTGTAGGTGGAGCGACGGTTAGCTGGATATCTAAGTTGCAGAAGGTTGTTGCCTTGTCAACTACAGAAGCAGAGTATATTGCAGCCACAGAAGCTAGCAAGGAAATGATATGGATGACACGGTTCATGGATGAGCTTGGTAGGGAGCATGAGAGTTGTAGATTGTATAGTGACAGTCAGAGTGCAATCCATTTGGCTAAGAATTCAGCATTTCATTCAAGAACAAAGCACATACAGCTAAGGTATCACTTCATACGACAGGTATTAGAAGATGGTGAGTTGAAGCTGGAGAAGATCCATACAGATAGGAATCCTACTGATATGCTAACAAAGCCGGTTACAAAGGAGAAGTTGAATCTTCATTCAACTTCTGTTGGTCTTCATGATTGAGTTGAAGATGGTGGAGCTAGAAGATGTTGCTGTATAGGTACTGGTGCAGCTGTTTATCTCTAAGTGGGAGATTATTAGGATGTGGAGCTAAAAACTTCACCAAGGAGCATTCATTATCAGGTTTGGGTCTACACAGACACCGGCGTCGGTCAAGAGCGACCGACGTCGGTCATAGGCAGTTGCAGAGACGCCGATGTCGACAGAGAATCGGCCGACGGCGGTCACAGACAAGCAGCAGGAATCGACGTCGGTTACCTGCGTGTCCAGAAAGCTATTTCTGTGGACAGAAGCGAGTGTTTACATGATAAGTTTGAGTTGTGGACTCAAGCTTGCATCTCTATTATTAGCATTACTATTTTTAGAGCCCTTGTTTAAGTGGTTTAACTGTTTGTTGGAAGTACATGCTCAAGTCTCCTAATTCTATATAAAGAATTAGATCTTCCTAGCTTATTGTATTGAAGTAGTTGAATTGTAGAAGAATTCATTGTGTGTGAAGAACAATATAGAATTGAATCAATCCAGGCTTGTTGGAGTTGATTGTTCTTGAGAGAGATAGCTCTTGAGGAATAGAGATCTATTGAGAGATCTATACATCTAGGAGAGGTGTGGAAGAAAGAAGCTTTCTTCAATTGTATTCCTTTTGTAAAGAGTTTGTTAATACAAGTTTTCAGGGTGTTTTCTTGTATCTCTTGTTCTTGCTATTATCATTCTAATTACTTGTCAATCTGATT
Source organism: Torreya grandis (assembly GCA_037957365.1). Classification (NCBI taxonomy): domain Eukaryota; kingdom Viridiplantae; phylum Streptophyta; class Pinopsida; order Cupressales; family Taxaceae; genus Torreya; species Torreya grandis. Next base: position 7,881,429 of record JARHVA010000012.1, on the reverse strand, counting down.
TAATTCCGCATTTATTGCTGTCACAATTGTAATCTATTGTTGGTTTGATCCCCCAACAGTTATATGGTCTATTTTCACTGATGATTTATTGGCTCATTATCAAAATAATGTCTCTGAAGACTACTTCAGCCAATTAGCCAAACTATGTCAAACAAAAACTGTGAGGGATTATATTCATCAATCTTAGAATCTATCCTTACAAGTGGAAGACATCACTGAGGAAAATTTGACTGGTCATTTTTTGGGTGGACTCAAAGATAGCATCCAATTAGAGGTTCAGATGTTTAACCCATCATCTGTATCAAAAGCTATTCTAAGGGCATGCATGGTAGAAAAAAAAGAGATGTTTAATGGAAAACTTTCACTACTAGTTGTGATCGCTCCTTTCCAACACCATCATTTCCTTAACCCACCAAATTAACACCTCAAGAAATTAAGGAGAAGAGATCCAAAGGTTTGTGTTATGGTTGCGATAGAAAATGGAGCACATGACATTGTTGTGCTAAAAAGAAGTTATTTTACATCAAAGGTGCCAATGAAGATGAAGATGATGAGGAGGCAATTGGTGAGGATGCAGAAAGACCTAAGGAGGAATATAAAAACTCTTAGCCTACTATTTATCTCAATCCAAAATTTTAGGTTATGATTGTAAATGGTGGTACTATTAGTTGTTTAGTAAAATGCCATAGTATTAAGCTAGCCATGGGAGACTACCTATTAGATTCTCCTATGTTTACTATTCCTATAGGTGGAACCAACATTGTTTTGGGAGTATAGTGGCTCACCACTTTAAGCACTATTGAGATGAATTTCTAAGAATTATTCATGATTTTTTTTTAGAGAAGGACATTTGAGCTAAGGGGATTAAGGGCTAAATCTACAAAACTTGTTAGCTCCCATCAAATGAGCAATATTCTCTGAAAGGGTGTTGAAGGATTTTTAGATCGCTTGTTTTCCATTGAAGTCTTGCCAACTCTGCCATCTATACCTCTTGATCTACAAAAAGTGATTGATGCCCATTATGTTATTTTGAGTGACATGTAAAAAGGACTTCCACCCAGCTACACACATGATCATGCCATCAAACTTATTCCTAGTAGTACACCACCCAACATCATGCCATACATGTATCCCTACTCCTAGAAAAGTGAAATTAAAAAGATGGTACAAGAGATGTTGGAAGAAAAAATCATTCACCATAGCCAAAGTAAATATTCTTCACCAGTTGTCATAGTGAGAAAGAAAGATGACACTTAAAAGATGTGCCCTGACTACAAAGAGCTCAATAAGTACACTATCAAAGATAAGTTTCCTATTCCTATCATTGATGATTTTCTAGATGAATTTAATGGTGCTCTCTATTTTATCAAGTTAAATCTACATTTTAGGTATCATCAAATCTGGATCCATGATGAAAACATGCCCAAAATAGCTTTCAGAACTCATGAGAGCCATTATGAGTTTATGGTTATGCATTTTGGCCTAAAAAATGCACCATCCACCTTTCAGAGTTTGATGAATACTATTTTTAGGCCATTTTTGAGGAAACTTGTTCTGATATTTTTTGATGATATCCTCATTTATAGTAAAAATTAGGAAGACCATTTACAACATGTAAAACAAGTACTCTCAATTTTGGAACAACATTAGTTGTATGCCAAACCTTCCAAATGTAATTTTGGAGCTCATGAGGTTGAGTATTTGGGGTCATATGGTTTCACATAAAGGATTAAAAGTGGATCCTCAAAAAATCCATGTAATGGTGGATTGGTCGATTCCTAAGACACTCAAGCAACTCGGGGGATTTTTGGGGCTAATTAGTTACTATCATAGGTTTGTCAAAAATTATGGTAGCATTATAGCCCCACTCACCTCTTTATTGAAGAAAGACTCCTTCTAGTGGATTGATACAACTACCAAGGCATTTGAACAATTGAAACTAGTTATGTGCACCACTCCAGTGTTGGTCACTCCTAATTTTACTCAGATTTTTGTGATTGAATGTGATGCATTTGATATGGTATGGGTGTTGTGCTCATGAAATAAGGTAGACCACTTGAATTTGAAAGTTTCCAACTAAAGGGTAAAAATTGGATCAAGCCCATGTATGAGAAGGAAATGATTTCCATTATGTATGTAGTCAAATAATGGAGACCTTATTTGATGGGTTGTCAATTTCAGGTAAATACTAATCATGATAGTCTCAAATATTTTATAGGAGACAATGGTTGTCATTAGAAGAACAACAAAAATGGGTAACTAAGATGTTAGGATATTATTTTGAAATAGTCTACAAGAAAGGCAAGGAAAATGTGGTGGTAGATACACTATCTAGGAGGGATGAATCCGTTAAGGCATTGCTATGTGCCATGACCATTTGGTAGGCAGATTGGATAGTGGAAGCAAGACCATAATGGGAAAATGATAGTGATACCCCTGATTTGATTCAAAAAATTTAGCAAAGTTTGGGTGGATTTGAAAAATTCACATGGAAGGGTAATGTACTATGGTATAAAGATAGATTATATTTATGTAATAATTCTCTTCTCAAACAAAATATCCTTTAGGAACTTCATGCAACTCCACTTAGGGGTCATTCAAGATTTTTGAAAACCTATCATAGAATCAAGCAAGCTTTTTTTTGGGAATAAATCAAGGGGGATGTATAGAAATATGTCGCTAAATGTATGATATGTCAAAAAAATAAAGGTGAAACCATAAAAAACCTAGGTCTTTTGTAGCATTTATCCATCCCTAGCTAGCATTGGGAAGAGGTGTCTATGGATTTCATTATAGGGTTATCAAGATCTGATGGTCAAAATGTTATCACAGTTATTGTAGATCATCTCAACAAGTATGCTCATTTTTGTTCTTTATCATAGCCATTTATTTTTAGTATAGTAGCTTCTACTTTTCTTAATATAGTTCAAAAATTACATGGTACTCCTAAGATCACTACCAGTGATAGAGATCCCATTTTCACTAGTAATTTTTAGACTCAATTATTTGCATGTTTGGGCACCAAGTTGGCTCATATTTCATTCTATCATCCTCAATCAGACGGACAAATTGAGGTAGTCAACAAATGTTTGGAAGGATATCTCTGTTGTTTTATTTTTGATAAATAGGATAAATGGGTTCATTGGTTTCCACTTATTGAATGGTGGTATAATACTTCTATTCATAGTTCTTCCAAAATGCCCCCCTTTATGGCCTTATATGGATGCCACCCTCCATCTATCACTTCAAACTTGAAGGCCCATCCTAAGGTTTATGTAGTTGAGGAACATATTCACCATCAACAGGAGGTCCTTGCAAGTTTGTGTGAAAATTTAGCCAAGGCCTAGAATTGCATGAAGTAGCAGGCAAATTAACACAGGAGTGAGAGGCATTTTAACATTGGTGATTGGGTCTTTGTTTGCTTGCAGCCATATAAGTGGATGTCCTTGAAGCAATATAAAAAGGATAACAAGATGTCCCCTAAGTATTATGGGCCTTATCAGATCTTGTAGAAAATTAGTAGTGTGGCCTACAAGTTAGAGTTTCCTTCATCCACTCACATACATCCAGTATTTCATGTATCATGCCTGAAGAAAATCATTGGACATTGAGTTGTTACTCAAATTGAGTTACAATAATTGGATGAGAAATGGAGAGTTATTATTGATCCCGAGGTGATCCTTCAAATGCGCACTAAGCAATTATGGTCTAGAGCGATTAAGGAGTACCTGATCAAATGGAAGAATCTACCATGTGAAGATGCCATTTGAGAGGATGAATCCTTTGTGTAACAACATCCAGATTTGATTCAGTGTTGAAGATAACGATATTTTTAAGGGGAGGGGCATCTATGTCCTTAAATTTTGGCATGTCTAAGGATATATGTGGCTGACTTGTGGCTTACATAACTCTTTTATATTTTTTTACATTTCTCTATGTTCTTAGTTAGGTTGGCCTATGAAATAACCATGGCTAAGTAGAGTATATATAGGAGGTAGTGATTAGTATTTGATCATTGTATTAAGTATTTTTCTCTTATTGCATTGTTGTGGAGGTTGTCAACACCCTTAAAGTGGCTATGCTATATTATCCAGTATTCTGCTCTACTATCAAGTATTGTTATGTGATCTCTTATTTTTGCTTATTTTATGTGATATATAATTATTCTGTGTGAACATATAAGTAATTTCATTACACCTCTACTTTGGCATGACATTATCGAATTGAATGGTGGGTGGCTCCAAAATGTGAAATTTTGCTTGCTTAAACTTGTTACTCTAAAGTGTTGGTTTAGTCTTCTTTCTTTTCCTCATAGTTTTTACTATGTGAAATGCCAAATGATTTGGCTTTCAATTTTTTTTTGTTTTAATGTATAATCACCATGTACGAGGTTTTTATGCATACATAATTTTAATGCATATGCATTTTTTACATGTATGTGGTTTAACCTTGATAACCATAGAGGTTAAGTTCAAGAATCATGTATGTGATTCTAATAACCATGTATGCAAAACAATTATTGGGGGGAAAAAGTGAAATACTGTCCACTTTTTGGCCCCTTAACTTCATGCATACACCCTTTAGTGAAAATCCAAAACCAAAAAGACTGAATCCAAGGATGGTGATCAACAATAACGATAACCATACTTTTGATGGTAATCAATGGATGTTGTTATGCCTATTTTTTAATCACCCCTTATTTTTTCTATTAGTCTTGACATGTTTCAGTTTTGGCATATTGATGACTACAGTCATGAAGTAAAAAACTGTTGGGCCAACTCATTTATTTTCATTTGAATATTTATTTTATTGTTCATGTGAAATCATGAAATAATTACTACATTGAATATTTATTACTCCTGATGTTGATTAAGTAATTTTGAGCATAAATATCTCATTAAGTAAATGATATATTTCATATTCACATGATTGATTTTGTATTTTTTATACAATCAATAGTTGTTTTTAGATTTGACTGTGTTATGAACAATGATAGTTTTATAGATATTGATTTATTTTAGTTACAAAAAAGTATAATCCATTCAATTTTGTTTTGACATGCTAAGGAGGTGATAAGGTAAAAAATTCTATTAAAAGTTAATACATTTGGTTATATGAACAATTGAATTACAAGATGAGGCATGAACAAATATTTTAGTAACATGTTCATATAAATATTCTGGTCTCCAAGTTTATCTTCAAAGCTATATAACACGATTGCTAGGCATTTTTTTATGATTTTTCAAATATTTTTTTAAAGTTATAGATATGAATGGGACCTAATGCTATATTATTTAGGGTCAATAATTATGTTGATAAAACCTAAGTTCTAAGGTCAATGTGACTTAGGTCATAATATTTTTTGATTATAAGAATTAATTTGGTGATATATGTCTTTGGTGGCACATTAAGTCGAGGGTGGCAAGCATAATGCAAGTGGTAATGTTAATTTAATAATAAAGGTTTATATTTTAGTTTTAAAGCAACTCAAGCATTGCATATTGGAGATCGACCATGAATATTTTTAAGCTATAATTTTAATGAGCTCAGAGCTCGATGTTATATCCTTCTAGATCTAAATCAATTAGTAGTAGGGGAATATTTAATATTTGGTACTTGTCTTAGGTTTTGGTTTTGGTGGTCAAGTTAGTTAGGGAAATAGTTAAATTGATAAGCTAGATAGATGGATTTATAATGTTGACTTAACTACTTGATTTATTAGTAGAAATGAGTGCGAATAAAATTCAAACACGTTATCAAAGTGAGTAATGATGGTTACCAAAATATAAAATGGTGGTTTTATTTGGTTGTTGTTATTTTTCAAGCTTAGCAAGCGTAAGTGGAGCTCTACTAGTTTGAAAGTTGTATCGAGGAAGCTAGGATAGATTTTGAGAAAGATTTCAAGGAATTATGCATAATATTAAGCTACAAGTTTAATATTTTTTAAAATCTCATATGATTGTCATAAAATGGATTCATTCCTTCTAAGAATATTTGAAAGATAGACATTTTCTTTGATGAATAATGGTGTTTTGGTTAGCGAATGATGTATGTTTCCAAATTTGTTTGTCTTTTGGTTATTTTTATTATGAAATATAGGAAAGAAAGCTTTCTAAGAGCAATAACCATGTAGTTGATTCTATGGAGGGTTTTTTTTTGGTTTATGCCATTTCCTTAGTTTTGGGTACTAGAAAGACTTTCATTTTTTTAAAAATAATGAATGGATTTGAGTAGTATTCTTAGGTGTTGTTCTTCTTGTGTTAAGGTTATAACAGGTCTGCATGCAAGTCATTTTTTCAAAATAAATATGTTTTCCTTTGTTTGTTTGAATATGAATGGTAAAGAGTTCGCATACATGAATTCAAGGAAGTTGTCACAATTTGAGGGTTTTGAAATAGTATGGAATGTCATGATTTGTATGCAAGTTTGTTTCTAGTTTGGTACTTTTGGCTCTTAGCATAGAAATATTGGGTGTCGATCCTACTATTCAGATTCAATAAACTTTTACCTACACATTTGTTTTTAAAAGAGGTCATTATGAATTGGTTTTATGATGGTTCTAAGGAAAAGAATTTATTGAAAGTGGCTTGCATACATATAGTAAAAAATAAATGAAAATTTGATGCATTGGTTTGAGAAATATACGTTTCTTATTTTTGGCATACATAGAAAATCAAAATTTCAAGGGTTTTGTTTCTTTGATTGAGGATATTTTGAAATTCATGTTTTGATGTATTTTTCATATGATGCAATTTTGGGCCCATATGTTAAAAAAAAGTGTTACATATTGCACTCGATTATTCATTATGTGGAAGCTTTTGTATTCTTTTGATTATTTCAAGAATTATGATTATTGAGAATTGGCATAGCTACCACTGTTTGGTGTCATTTTAAGGATACAAATGTATGTACTTGTTTTGATTTCATATCAGTATTTGAGGATTATATGAGGTTTAAAACAAAAGGGATATTTTCTTAAGGCTAGCTACAAATATATTGGTTCATTTTATGGAAGAATGATGAATGTGGTATGAAGACAGTAATATAAATTCTACCTTGTTTGAAAATTTATATATGTATAGATTTTCAAATTTATGTTCCAAAATTAGGGTTTTGTGCCATTTATTGAAATTTGGAATTCAAGGGTTTTTGTGTCCTTGGGTTGGGAAAGAAAATGTTTTTTCCTACATTTAACTTGTCATTTCAAAGTTCATAAAGTAGTGGTGAATTATTGTTTTGGTTTCTGCATGCTTCTCAGTGTTCAAATTTATACAAGAATATATCATCCAGGTTTATATGAAGTTATGGTAAAATGTGATATCATTGGATGAATGCAATTGTTGTCTAATTATTTTATTTAGAATTATATATAAAGGCAAATGTAGTTTTAAGAAAAGTTAAGCATATATGGTTTATATTATTTTATTTGTTTCTCAATGAACATGATGACATATGGATAATTTGATAAAGTTGTAGTTGATGATTGGTTCATGCACAAGTTTCGATGATGATAAAGTAATATAATAATATAATATACATTGTAGTTTTCATTTCTAGATATGAATAAGGTTTTGTTAAAGATGAATTCTTTTCAAATTTGATCAAGTCACAAAAACCTACGTAATGGAAAGCTTTGAGTTTTTGTTGTAAAATGGATATTTGAACATATCAAAAATTTGGTTGTGTATGTTTTGTTTAGGACTTATTTTAGTATACGTCTTAGTATGTCAGTGTGGAGCCTAAAATTGCATGGATCTGGTAGAAATGTTTGGGGTAGAGGTAATGATCAACACAATGAGAACTCCTTTGTGAGATAGTTTTTGAGGCCAATTATTTCATGGTCATAAGGTTTCTAACACTTTTTCTTGGCCATTTAATTGTGGAACTTGAGTATGCATTCATTTTAATGCTATTGATCCCATTTTATAGAATGTATTTTATTTTGTTCCTTCTAGATCCTCGCATTTTCATGGTAATAGAGGATTGAGGAGAGCACATTGGAGACATAATACTTATGGATGAGGCACTCCAAGTGAGTCTTCTCAACATATGCATAATACTATCTAGTCTAATCTACATAATACACCATTACATGCTCAACCTAAAAATGTGCTTCATGTTACTACAAAAATTTTCCAATCTAATTCACTTGTGCCACTAAATACTAGAGTTACTTCCCCTGATCTTGAGAGTCCAACTTCTTCTAGTAGAAAATGTGTTAGTAGCCATTAAACATAGCCCATGGTGACTAGGATGTTGAAAAAATTAAAATTAGAGCTTGATGATCCTGAGGTTACTCATTTGATTCAGCTTCCCATTTCTTCCTACTAGTGTAGGCGTTTTCCAACCTAGTGGTTTTACCTACACATCTTTTTAGCTTACTTAGGTTAGTTAATTAAGTCATAAGGGGTCATTTACCTTTAAGTGGGTTCTAATTTTGAATTAGAGTTTTATTTTTTTGGTGACCTAATTTTACCGTATATGTGCTTTCTTATTATTCTAAGTTGGTTAATGCAAATAATTTTTTGTAGAATTTTCTTGTTTTTGGAGCTCTCACTCTACTTTTACAAGAATTCAACATTATTACATGCTCACTATTTAGAGATATTGGTGAGCTCTAAAATGGTACCAGAGATTTCATGATAGCCTCATGAATTTGTCTCCTTTGGCATGATCTTCTTGCATTCACCATTGCTAGTTTTTCTTTTGTACGACTGTGTTTTTAACCCTAGAGATGTGATTTTTTTTCTACCTCAAAACTCATGTCAAATGACCTCAAATAAAAAATCTAATTTCATATTCCTTGTGGGTTTTTTAAGATCTTAAATGGTCTCTCTTAGATTTTTGAGAAAGTTCACAAATTTATGGCCATTTTTAAACTTTAAAGGCGTGATTTTTCTCTTCCTTGAAACTCATGTCAAAAGACCATTAATGAAAAATCCTCCTACATATTTTTTTTTAGGTTTTTTGAGATCTAAAATGGGTCTCTATTATATTTTTGAGAAAGTTCATGGATTTATGGCCATTTTTTTGACCTTAGAGGTGTGATTCTTCTCTACCTTGAAACTCATGTCAAAAAGTCATTGATGAAAAATCCTCCTACATTTTTTTTGTGGGTTTTTTGAGATTTAAAATGGGTCTCTCGTATATTTTTGAGAAAGTTCATGGATTTATGGCTATTTTTTTGATCTTAGAGGTGTGATTCTTCTCTAGCTTGAAACTCATGTCAAAAAGTCATTGATGAAAAATCCTCCTACATATTTTTTGTGGGTTTTTTGAGATTTAAAATGGGTCTCTCTTATTTTTTGAGAAAGTTCACAAATTTTCTATAAATAAAGTTTTTTCTTATTGGTTAGATATTTGTAGGGATGTGTAGAAGAGCCTGCAAAACCCATAAACCTGGTGACTTAAGCAATTAGACTTCTCAACCCTGACAACTTGGAAGTAATCAGACTTCACAACCTTGACAACTTAGAAGTCATCAGACTTCACAACCCTGACAACTTAGAAGTAATCAAACTTCTAAAACTCGAAAACTTACTTGGAGAACTCATTGGAATTTTGACCCTTGACTACTTGCAATTTGTGTTCTCCAGCAAAGTAGGTCCAAAAACCTAGTTTACACTACTATAGACCAACTCAAGTTTATGAAGGGCAATTACTTATTTAGTAAAGCAGGTCTAAAAACCCAAAGTAACAATTATTTGAAAGCCTAAAATTACAGTTACTCAAAAGCCCAAAGTTGTAGTTATTTGAAAACTTGAGTAGTAGTTATTTGGAACCCTGAGTAAGTAGTGCTTAGTCAGAACCCTGGGCAAGTAAATCATGTTCAAAACCCCAGGCAAGTAAAGCTCCTTTAGAACCCTGAGTGAGTAAAGTAACATAAAAAACTTGAGTAAGCAAGGTCTAAAAACCTGCATGATGGTCAGGAGGGCATCAATTTTTAGGTGAAAGGTAATGAAGAAATTTTCCATTTTTGGAAAGGGTCCAGGAATATTTGGGCCCAAAAACTTGTAAGTGCTATAACTTTCAATTTGTAGCTTTGTTTTGGGTGCTATTTTTTTTTGAAAGTGCATAGTTTTTTAAGATCTATATATTGGTGATATTTTTTTTGGATTTTTGTAATATACATTTTCTTCATGGTGTAATGGCTTAAATCTCATTTCATCCCTATTGTACTCTCTCTTAGATGTATTATCAATTGAATCTGACATCCCTTTAGTTCCTGGTACTTATGCACCTACTGTTTAAGATGCATTTTTGATTGAATCTAATGTCTATACGAGTGTGCTTATATTTGAAACATCCAAGGGGGTCACTAATGATAGTTCTAAGGGGGTACTATGTTGTGCTATGCATTCTTTATTTTTTCTACATTCTTCTTTACTTACTACAACAATCTTTACTTTTGCACTATGGATTCACTCTCTATTAGTCCACTTACACCATTTAATTATCATGAATGGAAATCATCTTACAATCCAAGGGTTACCATCAAATTATAATAGGCACTGAGACTGAACCTATTGATGCTGGAGCAAAAATCAAATGGTTTAACCATTGTGACAAAGTCCTTAAACTAATGTGTTTTTCCATCTCCCCAAATCTACTCTTTCACATCGAATTTACCAAAACACCTACTGAAGTGTGGGCCCAACTCACCAAGCTCTTTGGGGTACAAGATGTGATGAAAGGACATGAGTTGGAAAATGAGCTCATTAGATTGAACCCAAATGACTTTGACACTTTTTAGGACTTCTTCACCAAGTTTAGACTTTTTATATTGCAGTTGAAAGCATGTAGAATTGATAAGAAAGATGAATATATTGTTCTATCAATACTCTCTAAATTAGGTCTTGAATATTATGTATTTGTATCCACTTTCCATACCACTAAGAGTGTTCTTCATACCACATGGAAGATGCCTTCTTTAGATACCTTTGTTGTCGACTTAATTTGGGAGCAAGATAAATTGATATAGATGGGCACAGTGAAGTCATCTAAATCTCATGCACTACTTGATGAGAAAGATAAGTCTTCTAACAACATAGAGAGAAAGTGGACTAATAAAAATGATGAAAAGGGTGAAAATCTTTCCACCTCCAAATCAAACAATGTGACCTCTTCTTCTAGTAATAAACCTAAGAAAGATTGGATAAAATGTGGGCATTGCTCAGGTAAGCATGATGAGATTAAATATTTGAAGAAACAAATTGACCACCTTACTAGCCTTCTTATTTAGAACAACATAGGTGTTCCAGATTTTGTCAAACCATCTTCATCAACCCATGAATCCACTAAGGCAAATGACTCTAGCAAAGAAAAGGCAAAAGAGAATAACAAAATGAAACATAAGGGCAAAGCCTTAATTGTATTTGTGCCTCTAATTCCTCTTACATGGGTCATTGAATCTGGTGCTTCACATCACATGGCCTCTTCACAGATTGAGTTCAGTTCCTTAGAACCATGTGACATGTCCTCTATCCAACTGGGTGATAATACTTCTAAAAAGGTTCTCGGGAGAGGGTCTATTGAAGTGATTAGTGGAACATTCAATAATGTTCTAAGTGTGCCCTAACTCTCAACTAATATCCTGTAAGTCTATTAGATCACTCATCTTGGTCCAAGCATGCGAGTTGAATTCACTCCAGATTTAGTGTACATTAGGGAGTTGCATAGTGATGCTATTTTGGTTGCGAGAATGGTTGATCATCATACTAGGATATATAACTTCTCACACTTTGCTTTTGACTCTCCTTCAAAAATTTTAGATTCCTTTTCAAATCACCTATACCTATTGACACTTTTGAGCCTAAGAATTTTTCTAATATTGAAAACTCTTCTTCTGCAGATGACCACAATAGTAAAGTGGACACACCTCCACCATCTTCTTATCACCTTCTAGATATTCAAGAATTAGTACCTGATCCACCTACCTCTAGTTTGCATTCAAAATTATAGGGAAAGGGTCTATTGATCTAGGATACATCAGACATCAGGTAGTCTATAATTACAGAGAATTCCATAGTCCTTTGCCTCTGCTTTTAGTGCATCATCTTGGTGTAGAGAAATTAGCCCATCTACCTCATAGTATGAGAATCATTACTTTCATAGGAATTACACCTTGGTTGAAGATCCATTAGGCACTTTGTGGATAAAATCACTATTTTAAAGTGAACCACTCTTCACTGCATCTACTTCTGATTCATAGTCACTCCTGAGCATTCTTTTTGGGGATACCAAGTGGCTACAATCAATTATAGACATTAGTGGGGATTTTTATCTCTCTTCTCTTATTTTCTATCTTTTGGGGAGGAGTTTTGTTCCTACGGGTTTTTTTATTTACCCTAGTTTATGGGAGTTTCATTGTGTCTGGGTACCTCTTCAGGCCTCATTGCTAGGACCCAATTCTTCTACCCACCTAAGCTATGCTTCAGGGAGGTGTTAATGTAGGTGTTTTCCCACCTAGTGGTTTTATCTACACATCTTTTTAGCTTACTTAGGTTAGTTAATTAAGTCATAAGGGGTCATTTACCTTTAAGTGGGTTCTAATTGTGAATAAGGGTTTTACCTTTTTGATGACTTGATTTCATTCTATATGTACTTTTTTCTTCTTCTAAGTTAGTTAATGCAAGCATTTCCTTTGTGGGATTTTCTTATTTTTGGAGCTCTCATTTTGTCTTTATAAGAATTTGACATTACTACATGTTCACTATTCAGAGATCTTGGTGAAATATAACACTTCCATGGAGTATAAAATAGATAAGGGTGGTCCATTAATTAATTTAATTTTTGATGCTAAGTCAGACTAAACTGTTATGTTCATATTTGATACTTTGACTTACTATCATGAAACTAAATTTTTGAGTATGAATATATTATTTTGGTGGTGTTTAATATGTTGTATGTCATTAGTCTTATGTGTTTCAAGTAATTTTACTGGCTTATTTAATTAAATATTATGGATATACATATAAGTTCATGCTACTCATGGTATGTGTAAAAAAACTTGCATAGAGAAAATTAACTTTGGGAATGCACTAAGATATACAAACATTACTACAATAACAAAATGTCAATAAGGTAATACAATAGTATGGATGCGTCTTTGAGGAGCCAAATAATTATTCAACATATTAGTGTTAAATCATCACATTGATTTGGTTTTTGGATCCCCTCTTCCAAAATTTAAACTATACCAACATTTTGGAGAATGAAGTTTGATACCAAATCCATGAGATTCTTGATCAAGGTGAGATCAGACCTAGTTATTCTCTTTTTGGGGGTCCACTAGTACACATACCATATAAATATTATACACAGATACTTTACATTAAAATCATGGCTCTTTCTTCTACCACAATTTGGCTCATTTTGGTTTACCCACATCCATTGTGTCTAACCATGATGCATGATTTGTCAACCACTTCTATACATATTTTTGGGACATGATGGATACACAATTAGAGTTTTTTATGACATTTCATGACCAAATAAATAGATACACACTTATTCATTTCCTTCCCATGTACAACAATACACATTTTTGAATTTGGGATGATAATTTAATATACAATTAACATGCCTATAGTAGAGATTTACATAACTCTATAGGGCATAGTCCATTATAGGCATGTCTTGGGTTCCAACCAATGATACCTGTAGAAAAATATTACCACACACCATCTGACATGTTGCATGCATCAGAATGTGAAGTGGATAAGGTGCAAAAGTTTATATAACACATTCATAATAATCATTAGTAAGATCAAAAAAATCTCTCACACCAAAAACTAAAGTAAAAAGAGTGGCATAATTCACATGACACACTGAATGAGTTCAATGTGCACAATAAGTTTTGGTTGATTTCATAGATGAAACATTTCAATAATTCACACCATAAGATCAAGCCTGTACACTATGGTCTATACACCATCCTACATGCAGATGGAGAGAACTCTTTTTGTTACATTCCAATTCCTTGCTAAGCTAACTTGCTAGATTATCCATGGATATCTATAGTTGATAAATTTATATTTGGCTGTTTTAAACTAATTTGTGAGATATATGTTGATATGGGGCAACATGATATTTCTTAGGTTACATGATCACCCTGCTATGAGTTAGCTTTAATTACATGTTTACTTTGTTATCATGTTGATTTGTCATTTTAGCTATATTTTATGATGAATATATATCATGATTATTATGGTCTAACTACCTATTTTATTATGAGGTTGATGCAGGACAATCCATCCCTTAGTGTATGATAGAGGGAGAGCATCATCAGAGAGGGTGATGTATATGAAGATGTCAGAGGATGACAGAGAATGAGCAAAAACCCTACACACACCACATAAATAATTCAAATTAGATGCATAATATGATTGGTTAGCATTAGCATCTTCCTTATGTTAGTTGCATTTAGGTGATTGTTTATGTGTGTGTGTGTGTGTTAATCTAGATTTATGCCTAGTGTAGAATAAAGTTCAAGTGATTTATTGTTTACTCCATTACAGGTATAAAATGTTAGTATCAATATCACTAGATCATTATGATGAATTATTGATGTTAAGTAAATATTTATTATTAAATAATTAGAAATTAAAATATCTCCAACCATGAAATATGATGTAATAACTGATGGAGTATCATTTATATTAGACCAAGATAGGGAGGTTTAATGACATGTTGAATACATTGAATTTCATAGATCTACAAGCTAATGGTTAATAGTGCATGTGTGGTGTTAAATACAATACAAAACCTTTAATAAAAACTAACCCATCACACATATTTCCAAATTTCCTAATTTATAGAGTTCAATAATTGCATATAAGTGATACCAATGTTTATAAATAATGCAAAGATACACACATATTTAAAAAATACTTGAGATATATGTCAATAATACAAATAGGTCAACCAGTAAAACTTGATGGGGTTATGGAACATTAAATAATAAATTAGAAACAAAGAATATAAATCTATGTTAGATGTTAAATTGGATGCAAATGACATCACAAATAAATATGGCCCAAAAACATGGATTAGAGTGGTGCTACTATGAAATAATTTATATATATGAAATACATTACAGTGACCACATATATTGAAATAGAGTGGTGATGTCATATATAAAGTATATCATATATATCATATTTCTAATTGGAGATCAAATGTGTAGCGCCCTTGTCCTACATGTGGAAACTAATGCTCTCTATCGATGGGGAGGTTGACAGATAGGTCGATAGAGAGCTATCTGATGGGATATGGTAGCCTTAAATATTAAATATAATCAGGGAGGTTATGTTACATGTGGTAGCCTTAAATATTAATTGTAGATAGGTCAATAATGTGAATCTACACACATATTTAATCCATGTAAATATATAATGACTATCTAATGTAAATATCAAGATGTTAATCTTGTTGCTTTGGCAAGGAAGCAGGGTTGCCAAATATTGGGATGGAATATAAATGCATGAATAATCAATTAGTTTTCTTATGAAACTCTTATCAACACAATTCAATGCTAGAGTAATAAATCATGGGATGTGAATGTAAATAAAATAAACCCGAGATGTGAACCTAACATTAACATGAGTTACAATATGCTAAAAAAGAATTATAGGTGTTTATGTATATATTCATTGAGGAGTATTCTCATATCTATATTTTTCACAGGTGAATTATAACCCTTATTAAGGATTTGAGAATAATAAAACTTGCCAAATGCATACCTGCAAACCTATGAATGTATGTCAAATACTAGTTTGGAGTTACTCTATGTTAAATGAATATTGTCATGTTTAGATTAGCCTATCAATTAGGTTATATTGATTGAGATTTAATATGAGAATTGTAAATGCTAATAATTTCAATAATAATGTTGAACATTTTTATGTATTAATAAAATAAATATATATATGTATGTATATATATATATATATAATGTGTGTGTGTGTGTGTGTGTGTGTGTGTATATATATGTATGTATGTATATATATGTGTGTGTATATATATGTATATATGTATATATACATCTATATACATATATATATATATACACATACACACACACATATACATACATACATATATATACATCTATAGACATATATATACACACACACACACTTATATATATATATACATATATATATATATACATATATATATATATATATATATATATATATATATATATATATATACATATATATACATACACACACACACACACACACACACACACACACACACACACACACACACACACACACACACACATATATACATATATATATATATATACATGAGTATTTTAGAGTCATTGTATGTGTTAACGTACATTGGGTATGTTTGATTATATACCTCTAAGTTGACAAATATACCCACATTTGGTCATAAGACCTCGAGAATGGTGAAAATGCATCAAAATGAACATAATATTTTAACCTAATCTTCTAACCTTGTGTATGGTCATGTCCATTCAAATGAAACTAAGTATAAGATATTCTTGATTAAAACATATATGAGAATGAAGGGTTAGCTTTTGCATAATATTGGAATACTTACATGTGGTGTCAGTTTATGATGTATAAGTAATCCTATATGGGAATTATACCTATGGTTTAATATATGGCTAGATTAGTTCATTAAGTTTCTAAGAAACCAAAAAACTATAACCTTTTGGAACAGTCTCCTAGAAGCAATGTAACAACCCCGATAGGTTAGATGAAGAAATATGTGAAAAATATATATTTTATTTAAACACATATATCAAATATAGATTTCACCATGAGAATATACAAAGACCACAATAAATACACAAGGTAAGATAATAGGTACAAGCATAATACATCACATAATACTGATCTATGATATCATGAGAGTACATATCACAAGGTGAATATAGAAAGTAATCACATTAATTCTACTATAACTGTAACAAGTCTACAGACACCACTATCAAAATATAATAATAAGTAATTATAAATCTTCATGACAATATTCAATGATAAATATAATACAATACAATGTACATATAGATACATGGATCCCTTGGAGTTTAGTTCTCAAACTCAAGTATCTATGGCAGTCTCAAGTGTCATCTTGATAAGTAGTACTGTTGTGGGGAGAGAGAGCATCATCTAAGCACTTTTACACACCAACCATGGACCAAAGATCCCCTATACTAATGCCATTATGGAGATGTCCCTCCTTTAATGGATTAGTAGATAGTGATAGTGTGAGAATTTAGAGAGACAAATAAGTACTCGTGTGTTATATGATTCTAAACTAAACATGCAATGTATCATAGAAATATGTTCTATTGCAAGGTATCACACAAACATGTGAATTAAACTTATGAAATGATAGTGTCTCACTAAACATACTTTGGCCCAAGTTTTACAAATAATAAATAATAATGATCTAGATCAATCAAATTTATACACACCACTTAATCAGACTGCCTTCATCTATCATTATGAGACTAGTAATCCAGTGAAGTCCATCTCACACCTTACTTTGTATCAGCAATATAGATTGGTCAAATATATTTGAACCATAATATTTATTTAATTTACATTCTACTAGCAAATACATCATATAATATGCTATACATAGCAACAACCAATTCATACATTTATTTTATCAAACACATGAATAAATATTACATTAATTTCTATCTCATACTAGAAATAATGACTATAGTCTATAACACTCAGGTAAAATATACATAAATTATATTTCAATCACCATAATTTATTTTCAAACATACTAAACCTATGATAACCCACATTACCATAGTCTAGTATTCTAAGACATGACTACTAGTTTTCCCAACACAAATAGTCATATTAAATAGTCTTAAAATCATGGAAACAAAAGTAATTATATATAATGAAGCAAGCAATAATTTTTGTTGATGTAGTGGATTGCACCCTTTGAAGGGAGGCTCAACTCTCTTAATCCATGTGACACAATGGAGGCATCCCTCTTACTGTGGGTTGTAAACATGAGGGATGAATCTCTAGATTAGGGGATAGCTCCCCTTAATGCACCTTGATGCCCTGGATTTCCTACTGCTAACAATGAGGGGGATGAAAAGGGAGAGAAATATTGAAATTAGAACCTACATTAAATTAGTGATGCACCAAAATGTTTGGTCTACTTGTTTTTGACATACACTCTACATCAAAGACAAGCAAGCATACACTTCATTCAAATGAGAACCTTTCCTGCATCGGTGTTTCAATAGGGGGTCCTATGGAGATATAAGGAGGGATAACTACTAGAGGTGTTCTAAGACACACTATGGACAACCTGTTCATATGTGCCTATACTCTATTTTGGACACTTCTTGTTGACCTACAAGAGAATAACTCACAATACACTATATATGCTGGATTCAAATTGTGAAAGCATGAAATAAAATGACTTGACACAAGATCAAAACCATAGACATATGCAAAAGTGTAAACTCAAATGGAGATAAAATGCTATGTCTGATTCAAGGTAAATTCCTGCAGGGCTTCACCATACAAGCTACTAAATTTTTTTTTCAAATGAGAAATTATAATATATAGAGAGATGGAAACAAGATGTTGATAAATCAAGGAATGGAAACCCATGCTGAGTTAAACACTATTGAGATAAGAGACCATGTTGTTGTTGTATTCTTTAAACTACATATGGGAGAGCCATGTTTTAGATGTCCAAGCCACCACCCTTGCTCTTTTGGGCCTATAAAAGCATGGGATACTCCTAAAAACTGACAAAGTCATCCCCAAGTTGTTGTAGCTAGACCATGCTCTCTTCAATGCTGGGTGCAACTAGCTATGCATTAATGGTGAAGCATGAAAACATGAGTTGTTCTTCTTTATAATTTAAAAACCAATCTATTTTTTAGTTTTTGGTAGATATTTTACACTTAAATGTATTAACTCCCTTTTCTGAGTTGTTCATGCCACTTGTCTTATTATGATTGGTCATTAATTTTGCCCTTTATCTTTGTTAGCAGTTAGAAAATTTTTGAGTTTTGTCTTTTCTGCTTTATCTTTGCCCATGTTTTGTCTCTTTCTTTTGATTTATCTTTTCTTGATTTCCTCTTGGCTTATCTTTACTTATCAGGCCTTCAGGCTCTCAACAGTCTTCTACTCCTTCACAAGCCTTTGCCTTTGTCTCTTTTTCACTGGGTTTTTTACTTCCACTTGTTTCTTCTTCTTTACTTCCTCCTTTCTGTCTCTTCCTTGCCTTTGTCTTTGCTTGCTATTCATCTTCAAGTTTTTGGCTTTAGGCTTTTGGTGGAGGGTCATCTCGGATACAAATCCAAGGCAAACTTCTCGAGGGAAAGTTCCATGATTTCTTTCCTTGCTCGATTCTTCCCTTTGGCTCCTTCTTGTTTGTCTCTTCCTTTCTTTCTTTCCTCCTTGCCTTTGCTTTGCTCGCTCTTTGATTGTGGTGGGATTTTCCTTGTAAAGGTCCTTTAAACATTTTGTCTGAGGTAAATCATCCTTTGGCTTTCATCCCTTACACTATCGTCCCTCAGGATTTTGTTTGGGCATCCTTCAAACATTTTATCCAAAGGAAATCATCCTCTACCTTGGCTTGCTTCTTTGTTTGGGTTTGTTCGAGATTTTGGCAACCATCAATTCCATTAGACATTTATCTAAAGGAATTATTCCTTTGTGTTGACCTTTTTTCTTGAAGGGCCTTATTTTCTTTAGATAAAATTTTCAAAGTAAATCCTTCAAACATTTTGCCCAAATGATATCTCTTTTGGTGTTGGCTTTTCCAAAAGGGCACGTTATAAACCTGATTCCTTCTTGATAGACCGATTTAGACTTCCTGCAAGCTTATACTCTGGGTTTCACATTGACTCCTACTTATAAGATAAATGAGTAAAGCCATTTGGAAAACCTAATTTAGTCTAGCAAGACTATATTGGGGTATCCAAGTGGCTTGGCTTATAAATTTTTACAAGTAAAGTGATATGCAAAACCTAGAATGCACTATGGAGACCCAATTAGTTTTGTCTAGTAGCTTGAATTATGAAGTTTTCACAAGTAAATTTGTTTGAAAAACTTGATTTGGTTTGTCATCAAGTTTTACAAGTAACTTAGCTTATAAAACTTTCACAACTAAAGTCACCCGACAGACTTGAAATGCACTTGGCAAGCAAAAGAGGAAAACACTTGGTTTATTTTATGGGAAATGGTTTAATAGAGAACATTTTGCATAAGGCAGCTGAGGGATGAACTAGCTAGAACATGGATTAAATGACTCTTGTAAATAAAAAGGAGGGGTGCCCAATTTTGGCTTGCAAGACCAAAAATTGGTCAATAGTTCTCATAGAACACAATAACATACCAACTCAGCATTCATTAAAATCTCAAAGATTACATGCACACATACACAAAGTCTTACCAACTTTTATGAAACAAGCTATTCATAAAAATAACTAACATGCATACACTAAATCAGTCTAATACAGATGTATGTCTAGCCATAATAATTATAGTAAGTACCATCTGGGTATAACATACACTTATATTTGAGGTACTTTATGATATCCCATACTATCATAGTTCAAAAATACACAAAACCAACTTATGATTCTAAGAATCAAACAACCCACACACATAATACTATTCAAGAAAGTATGGGTTATACCACCCGAGCATACCCTAGGTTTATACTACATATTAACATTTCAAAAAATATAAATAATTAGCATGCATCACGATGCACCATCATATGCTAAATATAACTAAGAATTTATACATATTAACACCCATACAATATGTTTCGCACATAAGTATTGAATACTAAATTCATAACTAACAGTCAATCAATCATTTGTAGAGGAACAAAGATTTCATAAAACTTTTATGTTCTTTCATTCCAATAATTTTTTTTGTATTCTCGATTATAGTCTCATATCCCCATGAAACTTAATAAATTACTCAAACCATTTATACAACTATAGGTGTAATCCCTATGTATAATTATTTGTACATTATATTATGCTCCACATGTCAATACCCCAATGCATTCACTTAAGTGTTTTAATCAAGAATCTCTCATGTGCCTAACTATGTTTTAAATGAACATGAACACACACTAAGTTAGCAAATTATGTTTTTGTTAACACTATTTACAATTCCCGAGGTCCCATGACCACAAGTGTTTATATTTGTTGACAACTTAAAGGTATACAATTTTATATACCTAAAGAATGTTACTCTTACAATGACCCCTGAATCCTTGGATGTATTTATTTCCTTTATACATAAATGTCATTTTTAGTCATACGACTCTTAGAAGAATATTCGATCAATATAATTTTATTGACAAGCTAAATATAACCATATTTTTGTAATATTTAGGAATAAGAAATTATATTTATAGGAAATAGTAATTTCCAAACTCTCCATGTGCTATGACTGATCTCAAATGCCTATAACATTATTACAAAAACAATCCCATTTTGGCCCTTTACAAACCCTTAGTCATATTTATATAAATGAACTCATGTTGAAAGCCCATTTGCATAAACCATGTTAAAATCCCATTTAGTTTCCAAATCACTACCCATTTACAAATCATCCATTTATATTTGTATTTATTGTACTATTTATAAATCATGATATTAAATCAACAAATATTTGTATCTCCAAATATTAAATCTCAACATATTTACAAATTGCTAATATTCATATCTCTTACTATATTATTTGTTTACTAGCTCCATGATTTATAATCATATCTCAATGCATTTACCATTTCACATGTTATGAGGTCAATGAATAACTTATACACTCTAAATAATATAGATTCAACTCGATGCATATGATTTTACAATCATATAGGAATTACTGTAACTATCAGTCTACAATGGTTGTAACACATTACCAGAAATAAAAGTTGTTGGTATTATTATCAAATATTATTATCTTTTATTAATATATTTGATTTCATATAGGTAGTTGAGGTGGGGACTAAATCATGTACATCACACTTGTTTCCAGGTAGCAAATAATCAATTTTAGTTTATTGTCTAGCTATGACCAAATTAAGCTCAGTTATGGGGAAATTTTGTAGCAGGGATAACAAACTGGCAATCCCAAAGATATGTTATCCTTTTTTTTTAAATTTATTTGAAATTAAAATATTAACTAAAACATTTTCACTGCTCCCAAACTAGCATAACCAACATTGTTAATCATAATGCTCAATTGGGTCTCTCCCTATGACCTATTTTCTATTGATGGGCCTGCTTAATGTTAATTCACTGATAAAGTTTGCTAGAAATCATATGAAATTAAGGGTATATTTTTTGAGGCTTTGATGCCTTCCAAATATGTAATTCCATTTAGGTTTTATCACCCTTAGGCTGTTACTTCAATGCCACACCATTCTACTAAGCATAACCCTTCCAAAAAATTTCAATGTAAGATAAAACTCACCAATCATTGGGCATTTAAAGCATTGGAAAATAAAAGATATTACAAGCAAGATTTTTATACAATAGTCAAGACACAAAAATGGTTCCTCTAGATCAACACATGAAAATATCTCAAGAATTATTGACATTATGAGCTAGATCCTAAAATGATGTGCCCGGTATAAAATAAATCATTGTAAATGTAACTCAAGCTTATTTTACAGATCATTGGAATTATAAGTTCATTGTGGTTATATAAATGAGTCATTGGAGTTCACTAAACACAAATCACCTGATTAACAACACTATAATTTTTCAATGGCAAACATATCATTGTAATCATATTCTCCTTATATACGAATTGCTATGCATGCTTATAGTATACATAATAATTGCTATATAATCTATTGTTAAGTATAAATATAGTGTCTCATATGACTACAATGAATTTCTAGATTAATTCTCATTATTTCCTTTAGAGATTGGCAATCTCCCTTAAAATAGTATTGTAAAGTTTTGTTTTCATGATAGCCATTTTCTCTTCTGACTTGTATGCACACAATTCACAAATCATGGATGACATACACACATACATAAATTCACAATGATATAAGAATTTTAACTTCACCCTGAAACTGTAAATGGAATAACATATCTAACTTACAAATGCAAACACCACAAATATGCCATTCTATCAGATTGGAATAAGAACCCAATGAAGCTCATAACAAAATCATATTCCATATAACCTCTTATAGCATAGTTTTCTTTTCTTTTCAAAACAACAACAAAATTAAAGTCTACTTACCTGGCAAGATTACTCTCTTCCTTTCTATAGCACTATTGTTCCTTTGTGTTTTGCTTCTCTTTCTTGATCTTCTTCCTTTCCAATGCATCAAATAATGATTTTCTCCAACTTCTCTATGTAGAAATAGGCACAACCTTTACTTTTCTAGATTTTTGTTTTCATTATTATTATTATTATTATTATTATTATTATTATTATTATTATTATTATTATTATTATTATTATTATTATTTTGTTTTTTCTAAATTTAAAACCTTTAATTTTTTTTGTTTTTTTCTAAGTTTTTAATTTATTTCTTATTATTTAATTTCATTATATTTTTCCTTTTTCATGATAATTATTATTTTTAATATGAAATGGCCAATTTCATAATTTTAATTAAATCAAATTAGCATTTAACTATATTTAATTAATTTAAATGACAAATTTCAAAATTCATAAATAACTCGTATTTTAAATTTACCTTTGCTAAAGTTGTTGTTGGCCATTTTTGGCCTACATACAGAGCTTTTAAAGACTGAGCAATGTTCCTGATTGAGAGAAGGATCCAATGATAAAAGAAGAATATCATATTGCTTAAAGTATAATTCTTTTGATCTTAGAAAAATAGGTTTATAGAGTAAATGGAGAATCTAGATAAGTTTGCACAAGTAATTTTGTAGTACATGTCATAGACTTATTTTCTTATACTTCAAAAGTTCATTCGAGCTTCCAAAGATCAAACAAAATCTCAAAAGAACAAGTTTAGGAGCCAAACCGTCATTAAGATGTCGCTCAAAAATGGATTGGCCAGCTTGTTTGTATATTTGGTAAGTATGTTAAAAAATCCTCACAAGCCCTCTAGTCAAATGGGTTCATCCCTTTTAGTCTCAGGAATGTCTCCATCAAGTTTTATGCCTCCATGATTCATACATTTCAAGATATAAATTGTCAAAGGTGATCAAATAATGAAGATGTTCACATGAATGTCAATTTTGATCAAGGTAAGTAACCATTTGGGTTTTAAAAGGTCCTTAAAAGGCTTAAAGTTGGTTGAGATCTAACAGTCCATAGGATCCCTCATACCGACACATAAGATCTAATGATCTTCACTAGATTCAACCAATTCAAAAGGTCCCCCTAGGTAAAAACCTTTAAAGATCTACAAGTTGGACATAATCTAATGATGTGGGATGATCAATCCAAGATCCAACAAAGCAAATTCACTAATAAAAGGATGAGTCCAAGATAAATCAAGGGCTCACACTCAATTTTATCAATGATTTGATGGAGTGTAAGAACTGATAGAAAAGTGGCACCAGGGAGATCTATGGTGCATGTGAACTCATACATTTAGATCAAATGACATGTGTGAGTCAAACTGGTCAATGAATCTAAAGAGCTAATAAGTTGAGAAAAAGTGGCATAAGTGCATTTAGTTAGTAGAAGATACATGGCTTAGAGATTTATGGTGCATGTGAACTCATACATCTAGATCAAATGGCACGTGTGAGTCAAATTGGTCAATGAATCCAAAGAGCTAATGAGTTGAGGACAAGTGGCACAAGTGCATTTAGTTGGCAGAAGACCAATGGCTCATAAGCATCCATGCATAGATAGATCAATAGAGTGAGACAAGTCAAAAGGGGTCAGAGGATCTTGATGATGAATACAAAGAGTAAAAGTGTCCAAAGTTAGTGGGTCTTGATAGAGGATCGAAGACTCACATGCATTTGTACATATAGATCTAACAGTACAAGGTAGAGTCAATAAGTTAGCATATCTATGGAGATAATAAACATAAATATAGTTGGACATGATGTAGATGAGCCTAGTTGTTTTTTGATAGCCAATAAGAAAAGGTAATCTTGGGAAATTTTTAATGAAAGTCAAAAAGGTTATTTGGGACCTAGACAAAGCAAATATCAAGGAGCCATGTTTGAAGGCAGACTAGGGTTAAATCAGGGCCACAATTTAGAAACTAAACATCAGCAAAAAATCTCCATATAAGTGAAATAGATCATTTGGATCTAATGCAAAATTCAAAGATAGACCAGTGACTATGTGAAAACTAATGGTCTAAGATTGGTTTTCACATATAGTGGACTTATGTCTCACCTCATCATAGTTCACATTTTTAGGTTCAGATGGCCACCTAATGCAGATGTGGCACTTTTTAGCTAGTTTTAAGACATGATCCTCATCAACAGATCAAGTAAATAATGACATGATTTCAAGAAAAGATATGGCAATTGGATAAGGGCAATGGACATTTATTTCTTTTATAGAGTTGGTTCTTTGTTGATAAGATCTGAGTCAACATCCTCGAGAGTGCTAATCCATCAAAAGCAATTGGGCCTTTTCTAATGCACATATATATCTCTCTCTTTCTCTTTTCTATAAATACAAGCTTATAAGCCTTGATATGGATCCTTCTATCCTTCTTTTTGGTATGACCAGACTCTACCAAAATTTGTACTACAACACCTTTTGATGCAATAAAGATTAAATTCTATCATTTTATAAGCCAGATTGAAGTGTGTTCTATGAATTCATGCACTATTATTGAGTGAATATAAGTTCCTCACTTATGTATGAGTTTTCCTCACCTTTAGGAAGGACTTAATAGTCTCACAGGTCATTATAAGCACAAGCTACAGTTTATCATCTAGTTTGAAAGTGGGTATTTGCCCTCTCTTACTAATCTGGTAATTGATTATTGCCTTGTTATAAAATATTTATGTGAGATTGATGTTATTTGGTCTAAAAAGTGTCTCATAGTGTGTTTTGTGTGAGTTGGAGTGATCAAATCATTGGTGCACCACCACTTTTTTACATGCTTTTATAAGTTTTGTCAATTCTCTCTCCTTTTTCTAAGTAGGTGCTAGTTTATGTTTAGTGTAGGTGATAGATAAATAAAGAAGACAACATTTTCCATAGGTCTAATCCACTTTTAGGACACCCACAGCCTAGGATCAATCTCATGTTGGTCTAGATTTGAGTAGAGGATCCCCTTACTTAGCTAGGGTGCAATTTAAAACCTCAATAGTTTTTGCATGCCTGGTGGGACAAAGTTTCTTTAGTATAATCAAAGTTTGAATGAGAAGAAAGATTCATAGTATTAGGAGAGATATACCATCATTAAAATCTAAATATCCTTTAGGTTGTAGGGCTCATAGCATCTTTTAGATAAAGCTTTCATGCAAATGTTACAACAAGAGCATCAAGTAAAGGTAATTATTTTGAACATATTGAATTACCTCCTACTTCTTATAAAAGATCAAGATTCAATAGTACAAGGCCTTATCCTCCAAATTAGTATTTATCTTCTAGTCAATCTATTATTTTAGTCCAATCTATTGTTCCCATAAGCTATATCTTTTTTTCCCAAATGGTTATCAGGAATCAAGTGTTTATCCCATTTAACAAGGGTAGTCCCTTAAATTTGGCCTAGTATGATGATATTCCTATGTCTACTCTAAAAAGTATCCCTTTATTCTCTGGAGAATGGGATAAAACTACTGCTATTGAGCATATCCAAGATATTTCCAATCTATGTTTTGTTCATAATATTACTCAAGATAATGTGGCTATCAAATTACTTGTTGCCTCTTTTAAGGGAAAAACATTTCAACAGTATAGGAATCTTCCTTTGACCTCCATTTCTACTTGGGATGAGTTAGGTGCAGCTTTAGTTAAGCAATTTGAAGAAAAGTCTATCATCTATCTTTGGTTGAACAATTAACTACCATACAAAGGTATACCCTTTATTTCATGTCAGACTTTAACCTTAAATTCCAAAAAAAATGGATTATGATCCCTACATTGGTTAGACCATCCCTAGAGTATGCATTTTTGTACTTCTTTAAGGCCCTTAATTTTGATATAAGTGTCATGATACAGTCCATGGGTGGTAATAACTTGACAAATTCCTATGAGATTGATATCAGAGCTAGGAACAACTTGATTTAAGTTGGTAAACTTGATCCAAGGCCTCTAATGCCCTTTTTTATAGAATTATAACATGTTCCTCCCTCTTAAGTTCCCAAAATTCCATCTATAATCCCTATTTCATCTCCAAAAGTCCAGGTTGTATCCCTTCCTAATCAATCTAGTGAAATTGGTGATTTAAAAAGTATGTTACAAGCTTTCATAAATGAAATTGTTTCACTCAAGAGACAACAATACCAAGGTAGGCCTTATTAGCAGTAAAACAAAGGACCTATCAGTATTTCAATAACCAAAGACCACCTTATCAAGGTTTCAAGAACAATAGGAAGCCTTATCAAAATCAAGGAGCTATAACCCAAACTACGCCATATGTAACCCTTGATCCCAATGTGCCTTCCAACTCAAAAGTTATTTTTATCCAAAATAACTTAATGTAAGATCTAGGTTGGCATCCTTCCAATCCAAATGACATTCAAAATCAATCTTTGGTATCACAAGATATTACCATGCCATAGATGACACATGAATATTTCCCTCTTTAAGGTGGTCAATATCAAGACATCAATATGGAAATCCAAGGAGAATCTCAACAAGTTTCAGGGCAGCCTGATGATATCAATGTTAATTAGCATTTGGATGATCACATTATGTTCAACCAGGTTGGTGAAACTAGTAACACAAATGGTCAAGTGGTATCTCTAACTAGAACTAAAAGAAGAGAAGTTGAAGATGCTCAAGAAGTGAGAAGTACTTCTAGTGTCCCTAATTTTGTGTCAAAGAATGTCAGATATCAAGTTATTCCTATAACACAAAAGTTTCAAAACACAAAGATAGTGAATTTTTTCCAAATAACCCCAACTAGAGAACATCCAGTGGCTTAGAAGTTGAATCCAAAGGTTAGTGGAACATCTTTTAACAATATTGATCAAATGAAGAAATCAAATGTTAGTATTAACATGTGGAATGGCCATCAAAGTGATGTTGTTAAAGAGTTTGCAATCATGGAGAAACCTAATGAGGTTAAGTCATATTTATTTATGCTTGAATAATAGTCAAGAGATCAATCTGAGGTAGAACCATATTCATAGGTGTTGGAACATGGTGAAGATGAACTTGATGATCATCCACATCAAGGAAATTTTTGTCCAAGAAGATGTTAAGTTTGAGGCAGCTATCATGCTTCCTAATACTCAATTTGACAAGTTTAAATTAAATATGATACAGATAAAAAAGGTTGTATCTCCAATCAAGGCCCTAATAAATCAAGAGAAGACATTCATGAAATCCCAAAGTAGTCCACTTATAGGCCTAAGAAGACATAAAGGTGGTAAGCTTCTTGACCATCTACACATTCAAGTGGTTGATGATGAACATGATTCACATGACAAGTTGCTTTCATGGAGTGACAAAGATGCAAGAGGAACCATATTTGACCCTATTATAAGCATGGTAATATGTTTTTCACCTCAATATTGAGGTCTTATAAATACTAGATTAAGAGTGTGTCTTTGTTTCAGTTGTGGGTGTGTGTTCCATAAGTGTTCTTGAGAACATAAGTGTGTTTCCTTTGGTGTGTCTTATTTTGTGTGAACTTTATTTGTATTTGATGTGGTTTCAAATTAAAATTGAGTGTCAAACTTATGCATAAGTGAATCCATGTCCCAATGGATAGCATGAGGCTACTGATCTTGGCATAGCAAGTATACCACCCCTAGGAAATCACCAAGAATGTTGACTATTTTGACCACAAGTCAAAATAAGTCAATTACTTATAGCTAAAAACTTGTATATGGGTATATTATGATGTGATGGGGTGTGTCATGGTCATTTTTATGTCATTTAATGAGTTATCAACCTTTTTTATAGCCAAATCTAGTCCTAAGTCATTTTATGTCACATAGGGTCACTCTTAAAGTAATTAATGAAGGTTGTACAATTTTATTAAGTATAAAATTGTTAAAAACTCTCTTTCAATGTATAATATGTGATATAATATTATTCATGTCAATACTAACTAAAAAACTTGTAGGTCCCTAACTAAAATCACTAAAATAGTTGAAAAGGAGGTTTTAGTAGTTGTACGACCTATAGAGGAGTGTGACACGTGTGGAAATATTTTGGAATGAATATTAAACTTACCTAACTCTATTTATGCATTTTATATTCATTTAAATCATAAAAAATGGATCAAAATAATTTCACTTCTCCATCACTCCACTTGACATGTAAAACTGGTCAACTTCTCTATGGTACAGACAAAAGGAGTTGTTTCAGGTCAAATGCTATTTGTGGTAGATATCACACTTGGTATAATTAATTTTCATGGTAGGAGTTCAAGGATTTATTACCAATGATTTATGACCCATCCTTTAGAAGTTGATTTCTTCATTTTGCATGTTAATCCCCACACCCTACAAGTTTTCTTCTTGTATGAGCTGGTCCATATAAATCACTTATTGAAATTGATTTTAGAGGATGTGGAAATATTTATCTCATGGTTTCCATCCTTTTTTTCATGTTTGGAGGTGATTTGGTGAGCTCAAACTTATCAATTTGTAGGTTGAGTATACTAATGGAATTGCAGACATGATTATCAACTACAAAGGTTGTCATTCCCTATAGTGGTTTCAAATAGATATATATTGATGATTAATATTTCTCATAAGTTATGGAAATCACCTTATTTTCAAACTTAGTTTCTCAAATTCATGTAATGATTAAGAGTGCAGTCATGTTTAACACAGTCAAGTTTCTTGCATGTAGTCAAGTGTATGAAAGCTTGCCCAAAATACATGGAGATTCAATGAAGAGTAAAATATATGTTGAAAATATTCTCATAATGTGATAAATAAATATAAGCTTCCCCAAGTGACATATGACTAACTATGATGACTAGTTCTCATACACACACAGTCTTGCACCATTGATGTGCACCTACAGGTGCCTAAAGGAAGCTAAGCATGTTGAAATAAGGAATTTGAATTGTTCAACATATTTCAAGGTTGGAAAGGATTCATTTTAATTCATTTATAGAGTCTACGCATGTTAGAGAAACACATACTATGCACATTATCCATTTTCCACTTTCACTACCTTGTCTTTTACTACAATATACACCAATAGGTTCCCACAGAGGTCTAGAGTTTAGACATGTTTTGAGATCCTAATAGAGGTTGAGGAGTTGAAGGATGAAATAGGAATCATGTTGAATCCATATATTTTCAATCATATTTGAAAATTCATGTTTAAGATGAAGAAATTAAATTCAGGGATCCATTACCTTAAAAACTTCAAAATAGAGCCTTGACCATATTTGGTGTCATCATGGAATAGTATAATAGGAGGTATAGACATGACTAAGTGACTCCATAATGTATCCCTCATATATGGTAATACCTTTCAAAAGAAAGTGAGTGGTTTGGATAATAGGGCATGATGCCATAAGGCCCCCAACTCATGTAACTCTTCACTACAAGTTTTTAGTATTTACTACAATGATTTAAATTTCAAGTAACTTTACAGTCTAAGCTGGAAGTTTAGGAGCATGATCTCATGGTAGGTAATATTATTGAGGTGAGAAATAAATGTATGATTCTAAGAACATCAAGGAGGGTTTAATTTCAAGATTTTGACCTACATCACCACCTATAGGTGTGCCTTTGCCCTTAACAAAAGTCACATACAACCTGAATATAGGTACTCATAAATTCATGAGATAAACCTTAGAGATTGGAAACCTACAAACACAAGAATTTTCCAATTAGATTGAGTTATAGGGTTTAAAAGATATATAATTAGGTGTAAATAGAGTCCTAAGAGTTTAAATGCATCTACAAGACCTCTTTTACTCCAAGAATGGTCAAATCTAATTGATTATAACATGATAATGAGCTAGAACATGGTGGTTTGGAAGTTGGCCTAACATGCACATGATAAGGACAAGATAAACTATATTTAATTGACCTTAATTAATTCAATAATATGTTAGAGCAATACTATAAGTCTTAACTATGCAATATCCACCTACAGGTATAACTTTCTAAGCAAGGCAACATAGTGCACAATTGACTGCGAAATAGGCCTATCTAAATGAAGGGTTTACATTTAGAGATTTGGAAAAGTTCTTAAGGAATATATTTTAAATTAACCTCCATAGTGGTAGTAAACATCTAAGTATATTTTAATAACATGGAAATAAGGCAATAATGGGTTTTCAAGAACACCTATAGTCAACACACAAAACCTTGCAGTCATTGAGTCACACAGAAGTCTATCTTAGTTTTTGAGATGTTTGGAGGTGATAATGATATGAAAAAACCATATAAATTTGTACATATGGTACCTAAGAACTATTTAAGATCCTCAAATATTTTTTCTACCTAAGGCAATAGGGGAATTTTCCTTTGTTCTGTCTCAGATATAGGGCACTCCTAGAAGGTTATATCTTGCAGACTTAGCATGAAAAGGATAGAGAGATGAGTTGAAAAATATGGAATAAATTTAATGAGATGTATGAATATGTGTTGAGAATGATAAAACATATTGAATTCATCACAATCATGACTAATAACTTAGAGTTAGTTGTGAAGAATGAAACACAGTCAAGTCCTTTAGGTTTAGTCTAGGCATAAAGCCCAATTGGAGGGCCAATACCATTTTTAAGGCTAGGTGGAAATTACAAAGAATTATAACCTATTAATGGGGACATATAAGTTGTGTGAGAACATTTTTTTGTAGAGGAGGCCACAAAAATACCATTTTTTGACTTGAGAACATGACAGGGTGTAAAGAATGCCTTGGAAAACTTGAGAGGTCAACTTTGGAAACTTGCAATTGTATGGATGCATACATGGGAGCTCAAGGAGATAGGGTATGTTGAAGAAGGTATAAAAAAATTATTTAGTGAGATTTTTTCATGAGTTAAATGTCACAACTTTATGAATAATCCTTAAGGGTGAAAACTACTTAAAACCCTCTAAAATTGTTGATAAGGACCTGATGGGAAAGATGAAGAAGGAAAGGCATCTATATGAGCTAGTTTAGTTAGGGAAACAATTTGGACTTGTAGAGGACTCCCAAAGGCTATTTTACATCAATTTGGATCCTACCTACTTATACAGATAGGGTGTAAAATGGATTTTCTTGACAGGTTTTGATGTTTTATAGGTATAGAAGGGTTTCAAAATATGATGATCACTTTGAGAGGAATAATAAGAACTAATATAACTCTTCATATAAATTTATTACCTTATAATATATCACAAGCATCTCTTCTAACACCTCCACTTAAACCAATCTAAAATGACATAGTGAATTAAGATTGATCACCTAGTGAGAAGGTGATAACTTTAATTGGGAAGCCTTTTAAGGTTTACCTAATGGATTTAGAGACTTGAGGACCTTTGAAAAATGTCATACCATCCCATGTATGGATTGGTTTGATAAAATAATGAGAATCTTAGTGCTAAGTTTTAAGACATGTCTAAAGAAGAGTGATTATGATTGCAGGTAGTGAGAACACTTGGCCATAAGAATATTGATGATTAGGAACACATCTAATACATGTTGGAGCCTATTTCTAACCCTTCCCTCATAGCTAAATGATGTAATCTATCTCTAGTATGATGTGGAGCATTCAAGTAAGTCCAAATGATGAAGGCAATTTATAAGTAAGTAATTGAAGAGTCTTATTTTTTAGTGAAATAATTATTATAGCATTATGTAAATCATTATGGTGTATCATCTCCTTAGAATATCTTTTTTTCATGCATATTTATACCTCTTTTCCCACAAGTAATCAATTAGTTTAGGTGATAATCACTTCAAGGTCAATTTAAGGAGCTAGCCCTTAAACCTAGAGGTCTACCTATACTATAGGCAACCCATAGGCCTAGGGGTATTCACATGTTGCCTAAATCTAGAGTAGGATTAAACAACCTCCTATAGGGTGAAAGATTTTATGACAATAGGTTGGCGATCTATTTTTTAATAAATCTAGGGATTGTCTGCCTTAGACTATGCTAAAGGCCAAATTAAATCTTAATAAGGAAGATGAAAAATACATTTCTAAATTATATAGTTTCATACTTTCACAAGATCAGAGTTTCCTCTATCACACTGTGGTGGAAGGACTAGTCTTGGACTATGTCCATGCCATTCCATCGATACTCTCCTTAGTTGGTTTAAAATTTGTTGGCCCCTTAGGATATTAAAACTAATGATATTAACCATTGATGGTCTCTCCAATCCCTCTATCAGGTTTGGGCTTGAAGATTTGATAACATTTGGGTAGCTTGTAGTGAGCCAAAAAAATCCCACTTCCTTTGGCATATTTTGTACCAAGGTTTGCCCATAGGGAATAGTCTCAAGCACATGGGGGTGCTAAATCTCACTTTCCTAGCCTATCATCACCTAAAAACCATCAATCATCTCTTTTGGTTTTGAATTCATGCCTAGTCATCCTAGAAATGGATTCATACCTTTTTCAAACCCTTCAATCTTGAAATGTTCACTTGGAAAATGGATCTCCTAGGGGACTCCACCTTGTTACCTACAATATATAATATATTCTGATAGATTTTCTATACTGATATTTTTTTTAAGAGTTGAAAATATAGAGATCAAGAATTTTTTAATAATGATATTATGGAAAAAAGTTTTTCTATAAGTAATAAAGTTGGTGTGATGATGAATGTTACCCTTCATATTTAGAGTCAAATGGATAAGGTCTAACTTGAGATTCATTATTTTTAGCTCCTCTTAGACCATTAGGAAAATTATCCTTGTGTGGTTAGCTATGAGCCACCTGATCCATCATCTCATCACTCTCCTCCTTAGGGTCATGGGCATGGGGGAAGTTGCATCACTCTTTCAAATTGAGGTATCCAAGCTAGAGGATATCCTTTCCTTGCTCTCACTAGCCATATCCTCTAAGAGGATATGATAGATGTATAGGTAATGGTGGTCAGGAGGGGTAGAGGCCCCCTATGTAGGACAAGTTATTGTAATTGAAACTAGCCTTATCTTCTCCCTACAAGGATTTTAAGGTGTAGCATGATTTTGAAACTAAAAAATAGGCTAATGGTTGGGACCCCTCATAGTTGATGAAGATCCGCCAACCCAGGATGGTTGGGGAGGGAAGTCTTAGGACCGTCTTTCACTACCTCCTCTACTAGCTACCATGTTTATAGCTATTACTTAGTGTTTTTATTAGTGTTTGTACTATTTCATTATCTTTTTTCTATTGATGTGTGCTTGATTTAGTTTAACTATGGTTATCAGATAGGTTATGGTTTATTTTTAGACTTTGGTTTCTCTTGAGGAGCTCTTAGCTTAGTTTGGCTTCTAGGGTGTGAATGCTCCACCCATTTTTTTGTGACTAGCATTATAATATAAGTTTTATTTGAAATTAATAGAAGTGTACTTTTCAATCCAAAAAAAACATGTAGGGGTGTGTTCATGTAGATTAGACATTGGGTTTCTCATTTTGGAATTATAGAATTTGATCTAAAGGAAGAATAAATAATCCATAAATTTAAGGGAATCAATTACATCATATAGGACCAATTTCATTCAATAACAAGGTTTAAAATGAGTTGGTGTGTTACTCAATATTAAAATTAATATGTGATGGCATATTTAGATTCTCAAAAATATATACACTTTCAAAAAATGAAATCTCATTTCAAGTTTTTAAGAAAAAGATATGGCCTTTAGATCATCCAAGGTTTTGACTATGATGATATTGTTGAATTAGTTTTACAAGGTTAAGCAACAATTTTAAAACCACTAGGGAAGTTTTGTAAATGTCAAATTTCATTAAGGGACAAATTTTCAATCTTTGTGATAGCTATAAAGTGTTGATTTGCATTAAATGAAAATTTATCCTTCAATGATTATAAAAATAAATTAGCTTCCTAGAATGATTAGTTTTTACTTATTGATAATTTTAAGATGATTTGGAGTTTGAAGAGGCACAAGTCAGAAGAATTAATAAAATATTTGTTTTAGTTAGTGGGAGTATCTTCAAGGGAGAAGATAGAAAGATTTAAAATAAATATCTCTCTAAGAATATAGTTCAAAAATGACATTTGTGTGTAGGTTAATTACAGATATAACATTGTATCAAGTCCATTTAGGGTATGTGTTTGGAATGTAATATTATTCATGGTTTTATGTCAATAATAAAAACATGTGTGTGTAATCATTATAACATGATCATCTAAATGTAATGAAAGTATGTTTTGGTCTTAAGTCTCTTTTTGTGAAGGTGTGTCTATGCGAGAGTGTCGATGGTAAGATACATGGATAAGGTTGTCCTTCATTAAAACCCCTAACCCTCCCTTCATCAACTAAAATCCAAAATTTATTTCCATGTCAAGGCTCTACTCATGATACCATTCAAACCAAATGAAATTTTATCTCTAATTCAAGGATGAGAGACCATTACATGGAACCATTTATAAACCCAAATCATACCACACTTATTTATAGGGTATAAGAGTTGGGAAAATCTCAAGCAGTAAAAGCCCATCCCACTATATAAAAAAAAAGGCCTAATATTTCAATCTAATAAAGCATATAGGTTTGATAGAAATTCAAAGCATGAGGAATGTATAATTTATTAACAAACAAGAATTAATCAAAATAGAGTCTATCCATAAGAATATGGAAATCAAAATAAGTGAATAAAATTGAAAACATAAGAAGACAATGGGGAAAACAAAACTACTATCATACAACATTGTAAATGTTTTTTTTTGTTTAATATTTTTTTTGACATTTATTTAGAAGGATTTTGAGGATATTTGGTTGGGTGTATATAAACACCCATGACACATTGGTGTGTTGATCAATAAATAATGAAAAAAACCACCTTAGGCATTTTAAAGAGAACCTCTCTAGTTCTCTTTTTGTAGATATCATTGCATTATTCCAGCCAAATAATTAAACATATAAAATTGGTCCTCTAATGTTGTTACTAATGTATTGAAATTGAAAAAATAAATTCTTCCTTCATATATGTGTGGTGTGTCTTTGGGCATAAAGACACATAGATGGTGCATCCCTATTGAATAATTTTCATTGAATTACTACACTAAGATTTACTATAATACATTGAGAAACAAAATAAAAATATGATGATCCTTTCACAAGTTCAAAAATAAATTTGAAACCCTTATTTTTGAATTCATATAATCCTTGATTTAAAGATTATTATTTTTACCAATGAATGTGGTTTCACCCCCATGCATAACTATGATGCATTTTATAGACTTCATGCTTATGTTATTTATTTTCTCCTTTCTAAGTTCCCCATAAAATAGGTTGCGAGATGTTTACTATTAAAAATTAGGTGGAGATCATAAATATTTACTATATTATATATATTTCATGCTTATCTCTAGATTGAAAGAGTATATCAATATATTTACCACATGATGATTCAAATCATATACCAAGTTCACTCGATTAACCTTATTTCAGAATCAACTTCCTTTGACTACACAACTTTGCATATCAACTACACTCTCCTTGGATAATGGTTCAAAGGCTCATTTCCAAAGAGATTCACTTAGTTCTATTTTTACACTCTTTAATGATTTATTATTAATTTTTAGGATCTATGATACTCCTCTAACCATTCACTAACTCACAAACACCTCACAAGTTCTCCATGACAACTCTGCCTTCTCCAATCTCGATCATCCTACTAGCCCTATTTATGGACTACTAGACCTTGTATGAAATTTTACCTTCACAAAATTGAAAAAAAATCTTTATGTAGATACCATTTTCCATAAACTTATCAGTCCCCAAGTTTCATAATCATACTCTTCCCTTAAGCTAATTTTCTTTGCTTATTTAGCTCATTGTTTCCTCCTTTTACGTCCCTTTGGGTTTCTTTCCCTATCTATTACACTCAGTCCTTAATAACAATATGAAAACATTATGAAATGAAATAATTTTTTTTTAATACCTTAACTTAGGTCTTTACCTCGCTATGTACCAAATTTTGTTGAATTTTTATAGTTAAAAATTTGTGATAAGGAATAAACCCTAGTTTAAGGTTTTAACTGCACTATCACTACCTGAGAACTAATAAATCCAAATGTGAACGTTATAATGTGTTTAATAGACTCAAAATATGTTTTAAATGTATATAAAAACCTCATGCATGTTTATCAATCCTTGGATTTAGCATTCTAATCCACTGTTATAGGTTTTCAACTTCAAATACCTTAATTGTGTAGGCAAATATAGAAAGTACAGGTTTGTATTTTGTTTTGTAAGCTTATAAAAAATTATTATTGTATAAAAATGTTATAAAAACTTTCAAAAGATTTCATTTAACTTAATAAATTATTATTTTTCATTCCAATTTGATGCTTGATCATGTCTTCTTAAGAATTTCATTACACAGTCCTCCATGCCAGTGTGCATCACAAAATATAGTGGTTCCTTAGCAAATCTATCTCACGCCATATGAGTTTCAAAATATGTGTTATATCATGGAATTTAAAATATCATTCTACGACCTTGTAAATTTTTGAAAATATCTATTACATCTTTCATATTTAGTCAGTCAAACACATAGTTTGCAAATAAGGTAATTTCACATAACACAAGGGTTTCTCTTAAAAGGTCTATGCTTTAAGAGTTGATTTATCATATATAAGTATTTAAAAATAAACCACTAATAAATAAAATTTCAATATCATATAACATCATCTACTAACACATTTCATTAACAATAAAGAAAAACAATTTCAAAATCAAAAATATTGAACTTCAAACATGAATCTATTCTCCAAATCTGTCTACAGGGTCTGTGTACTCCATAAAATGAATAAAGTTTCTTTAGTATATTTTTATATACATCATATTATTCCTATCCAATTATTGAAACATCATACCATCCTTGAAACACATTAGGATGCAAATTTCACAATCTTTCATTAGACATGAACAATTGTAATTAACAATCTTGATCAATTCCAACAAGGGCCTGCATGTTAACTCTCCAAAACAAAGGTATCTCATTTATTTAATCCTTTAATTTTTATCTTAGATATACATTAATATTTCAACATACCTGAAAACAAATCCATTCTTCATTTTGTCATTAATCACAATGTATACATTCCTCAACAAAACAATGCAGTCAACAAAATTTCAAAGACCTTCAATAGAGGTTTATCTTCATATATCAAAAACTTATTTAATACCTTAATTTTTTATCTATTTCAAATATAATATAACTATTCTACTAAAAATGACTCCTCAATGCCTACAAAAGTGCATAACTACGTCTTGACCACTTTTTCCACGTAGAGGTTTTTCTTGTCAAATTACATTATTCTTGATTTTTACATGATGCAAGGTGTCTAGTACCATGAAAATAGAATAACTAAAATATTATAGACCTTTTATGATGAAAAAATATCTAGACATGTTTTTGAAATCTTTTTCCACCTTCACACATTGCATAAAAGTTCTTAGAAAGGCTTCCCAATATTCAAATTTTTAAATAGAACTTTTGGTGGGAAAAGCACAATTCAAATTTCATGCACTACAAGACTATCCAAACTCCACATATGGACCTATTATTGTTAGGTTGTGGAGATAAAAGCTTCACTAATGTAGACATAAAGGAGGTTGTTGAGAGGTTGTTGAGTTGCAGAGAAACTGACGTCAGTCTGATCAACCGACGTCGGTCATATCTAGTGAGCAGAGCAACCGACATCGATCAAGTATCGACCAACGTCGATCATCTCCAGCCAGACAGGAACTGACGTCGATCACCTGTGTGGTTCCAAAATTGCTAGTTGATGAATAGTTAGTTTGACAAACCAGTTGTTTGCATGTAAAAGGCTAATTTTAGTCTTGGAGCTATGGATCTAATTATTGTAATTGGATGTCTAATTATTGTTTATATGAGATCTATTTAAGAGACTCATGGGTTGTATTATAAAGTGTGAGGGATCAAAGTAGGGATTCCCCAGGTGCTAGATAGAGAGAGTAAGTTTGGCTCTTCATAGTGCCATAGTGCCAAGTGTGTATGATCAGGTAGATCTATGGGAGAGCAAGGTCTGGTAGAAGATCCACAGGGGTGCTAGTTTAGAGGACAAGTGTTCTTCATGGTATGTAAGATTAGGTTGGTCTGCAGGTGTGCAAGATCAGGTAGAAGATCTACATGTGGTAAGTAAGGTTGGTTGATCTGCAGGTGTGTGTGTGTAAGGTCAAAGGAGATCTGTGGGGTTGCAAGATCAAAGGTGACAACAACACATCAAGGAGCAAGATCAGGTGAGATCTACTTGGAGTACGTTGCATACTTGTTTGTATTGGCAGTATTATTACTGACTGGTGGACTGGCAGTATTGTTACTAGCTGGTGGAGGTGAACAACAACTCTGTGTTTGAGTTGTTTGTTGTGACCATAGTTGAGAGAGTGGGCTCTTGAAGAGATTTACTGTTTATGCCCTAGAGGTGTGGGAGCCCTAGAGGAGTGTAAGGAAGAAGATTGTGGCATCTTCTTTATTGTAATTCTTTTCTGGAAGAGTATTAATACAATTGGGTATTGTCTCTCATATTCTATGTTATTTCTAAATTTATAGTTAGTTGTTACTTCTAGTTAAATTCCACATTTAGTTGCTTGTATATGGTAATTAGTTGTGCTTCCTAAATCCTGACAAAGTGGTATCAGAGCTAAGGTTGCAGGGAGCAGGTTTGTGTTTGATTACAACTCACTCTCAGGGGTTTCTAATTGAGTGGGAGTATAGCAATGGCAGAAGAAAGTATGGAGGAATTCAAAAGCAAGAATAGTCAATTACGGTGTTATGGAAAGAAAGAGCAGGTAAAGAAATATTGTTGGTTGGTAGAAGATCAGTATGAAGGAATTGAAGAAGCAGATGTTGTAGGTGTTGTTGCACAGGATGCTCTGGTATGTTCCTTGGATAAAGTAGAATCTTGTTTTATAGATTTTGTTGCCTCTTTCCATGCAGCTCTAAATAGAGTATTTTTCCATGGTAAGGTCCTTGAAGACTTTGGAAAGATTTATTTAGGGGCTGGTGTGCCTTGTCAAAGTTTTGGCAAAGGGGAAGTGCGGCTAAAATTGCAGACGGCCAACACATGGGTGTTGAAGGAGGTCATGCAGGTCCCAGTCTTGAAGATGTGGCTAATTTCTTCAGGAAAGTTGGGTGATGAGAGATGCACATAAACTCTCACAATGGATGCACTTGAATTAGCAAGTGGTAAGAAAGTAGGTATCCTTTATCTATCTGCTTATATTATTGATTCTTCTTTTGTTGTAAAGACATGGCTTTGTAGGCTTGGTCACATGAGCAAGAAGGAGATGCATGTTCTTAAGAGGAAGTCATATGTCTTTGACAGACTTAAAAACTGGAAAGCCTTGGTGTTCATGGAGGAGATGACAAACAAAGATTAGTGGAGAAGGATGAGTAACTTTGAGTAGGGTAGTTTGGACAGGGTTTTGATCTAAAGAGAGCTTGCAGGTAAAATGCCATCACTCACAGGAGAACACAGGTACCAGCGTCGATCAAGAGGAATCAACATCAAACAGATAGGTACTGATGTCAATCATGTATAGACCAGAGCTGGTGGTGTCAGGCAGGGTAAGACCGATGTTGGTCAGGGAACCGATGTCAGTGACAGGTAGACACTGACATCGATCAGGAAACTAGCGTTGATAGTCAAGACAGTTACATGAAACTGATGTCAGTTGGATGCAGACTATGTGGTGACCAAGGTCAGTCACTGGAATGGATTTTGGGTAGACAACAAGCTGTCAAGGAGTCTCAAACGCTCATATGGAGGACTGAAAGGGTAAGTAAGCCTCAAATTCGTTATTCCTCTTCTTTATACTCATTGCTCATTATAGAGCAGGAAGGATCTATGAAACAATGGGAACATGGCATAAATGAGGAATTTGATTCCTAGGATGCAGAACCAAACGGGAGATTTGGTAGGGTTGCCAGCCGGTATGAAAGCATTGAAAGACAAATGGATTCCTTGGTTAAAAAATAGAGATAATGGACATGTGAGATGAAAGGTTAGGTCATATGGTCTTGAGCAGGCTGCAGGACAGTGGTATAGGTTTGACGGGAGTATGACAAAGCATGGCTTTAGTTAATGTCATTGTAACCATTGTGTTTGTCTTACCAAGTTGGATGATGGTCAGGACATTATCCTGTTACTGTATGTGGATGGTATGCTTATTGCAGGTTCAGACATACAAGGTTTTGCTGAGCTAAAGGTAAGGTTAGTTTAGTGGTGTGCCATGAAGGATTTGGGAGCAGTAAAATTCTTTGGCATGAGTAATCCTAGAGATAGGGAAGATCACAAGTTGATGTTGTCATAGGATGATTGTGTGAAGGTAGTGCAGGATGTAGAATGGCAAGCACACCTATGGATGGACAGTTCATAAAACAGGGTCCCCAATCACATGATGAGGTTGAGTACATGTGTACTCACTGATATTACCCTAGTAGTGGGAGTTGTCAGCAGGTTTGTGGCCAATCTGGGAAGGAAGCATTGGAAAGTAGTTTAGTGGGTTCTCAGGTATCTGAGAGGGACCAGTAACAGGGATTCATGCTATGCAGGGTTAGGCACTTTAGATATGGTAGGTTACTTGGATGACAGGTGTTGCACCATAGGATGTGTGGTGGTTGGTCTTCAAGATTGAGCTTGAAGAGGGATACAAGCCAGGAAACAAATTAGATAGTGTACAGGTATAGGTACAGTGCAGCTATTTATCTCCAAGTGGGAGATTGTTAGGTTGTAGAGCTAAAAGCTTCACTGATGCAGACATGGAGGAGGTTGTTGAGAGGTTACTGAGTTGCAGAGAAACTGATGTCAGTCTGATCAATCGATGTTGGTCATATCTAGTGAGTAGAGCAACTAACATCGGTTAGGTATCGGCCGACGTCAGTCATCTCTAGCCAGATAGGGACCGACATCGATTGCTTGTGCGGTTCCAAAACTGCTAGTTGATGAATAGTTAGTTTGACAAACCAGTTGTTTGCATGTAAAAGGCTAATTTTAGTCTTGGATTTGTGGATCTAATTATTGTAATTGGATGTCTAATTATTGTTTGCATGAGATCTATTTAAGAGACTCATGGGCTGTATTGTAAAGTGTGAGGGATCAAAGCAAGGATTCCCCGGGTGCTAGATAGAGAGAGCAAGTTTGGCTCTTCATAGTGCCATAGTGCCAAGTGTGTATGATCAGGTAGATCTGTGGGAGAGCAAGGTCTGGTAGAAGATCCATAGGGGTGCTGGTTTAGAGGACAAGTGTTCTTCATGGTATGTAAGATCAGGTTGGTCTCCAGGTGTGAAAGATCAGGTAGAAGATCTACATGTGGTAAGTAAGGTCAGTTGATCTATAGGTGTGTGTGTGTGTGTGTGTGTGTGTGCGAGGTCAAAGGAGATCTATGGGGTAGCAAGATCAAAGGTGACAACAACACATCAAGGAACAAGATCAGGTGAGATCTACTTGGA
Source organism: Torreya grandis (assembly GCA_037957365.1). Lineage (NCBI taxonomy): Eukaryota > Viridiplantae > Streptophyta > Pinopsida > Cupressales > Taxaceae > Torreya > Torreya grandis. The sequence continues at coordinate 7,838,718 of JARHVA010000012.1, read as the reverse complement.
GTACGTTGCATACTTGTTTATACTGGCAGTATTTTACTGACTGGTGGACTGACATTATTGTTACTGGCTGGTGGAGGTGAATAACAACTCTATGTTTGAGTTGTTTGTTGTGACCGTAGTTGAGAGAGTGAGCTCTTGAAGAGATTTACTGTTTATGCCCTACAGGTGTGGGAGCCCTAGAGGAGTGTAAGGAAGAAGAATGTGGCATCTTCTTTATTGTAATTCTTTTCTAGAAGAGTATTAATACAATTGGGTATTGTCTCTCATATTTTGTGTTATTTCTGAATTTCTAGTTACTTGTTACTTCTGGTTAAATTCTGCATTTAGTTGCTTGTATATGGTAATCAGTTGTGCTTCCTAGATCCTGACAATTATGACCTATATAACCTATATGACACCTAATAGACTTAAAAAAGACAAAAATTAAATCATTTTGGGCTCCTCAAGGGATTTTCCTACATCACATGACAAGGTAAGTACATCCCCTAATATTTGTATTATTATCTTTTTATTTATTTTGCTTTTTAAATTTAGTTTTATTTTTCAACATTTTGATACATGGTGCATCAATTTTTATTAGAACACACCATGTAATAAAAACAATGGCTTGGGTTGAAAAATAAAAATATGAATGTCCTTTCACAAGCTTAAAAATAAATTTGAAACCATTCTTTGTAAATTCATAGTATCCTTGATTGCATGCATGATTTTATATTAATCAATATGGTTTCACCACCGTGTATAGTCACAATGAAATCTAAAAATATATATTCATGTTATAATTTTCTAACATCCCCATAAAATAGGTTGTGAGATCTTAAATATTATCAATTGCATGGAGAGAATCAATACATATTACATTCTACATATGTCCTTCCTTTTTTTTTTTACAATAGTATATCAATATATTTCATACATGATATCTCTCTCTCTCTCATGTATTTTTGATGTAAATAAAATACATCAAAATTTACTTTTGAAATTATTATTTATATTTAGAAAAAATACAATTTTATATGAAATATATATGCATTATTTTTTGATCTAGTTATAATGTATATTATTTAAAGGTCTTATTATCTTGTTAATCATTCAAAAAAATATCCACAAGGATAAGTGCATAGGTATTTTTTTTTACAAAATTGGCAAAACTAGGGTATAATTTTATTAATAAGTTAGAAAAAACAAGGCACACAAAGGGATCTAAGATAATACAGTCTAAAATAGAAAATTTGAGTACTAGTATGTTATAATTACAAATTGAAAGTATGACAAACAATTGAATAAATAATGAGAAATGATGAAAGGACAAAGGGATATGAAATATGACATACTTGGGTAGGACTGTGAAATTATGGAATTGGATCTAGGTTATATTGCTCTTTATGAAATTTAAACTATTGACAATACTAAGATAGAATTAATAGACCACCTAACATGTATGGTATAAAATTTGTAGGGCACCAATTGTGTACCTTTATTTTTATTATTTCTATACTTTGTCATCAATTATGTACCCTATTGAATTTATGAATTTATGGGTAGGTGCACATGCCAAGTAGGGATTTATGATTGATTTTAAAAAGTGGTAGGTAAAATTATTGGATTTTATCTCTTTCACTCATTGACCTAACCTTCACATATTGCAACAAAACATGTATGTGCAAGTTAGCTGACTTGAGTTATCCCTTAAGGAGTTATTACTACATATACCACATGTTTGGAATCAAGGTCAATGTATTTTTATTTTTCATGTGAGTGTAATCCAATGCGAGTGAGAGTAATATCTTCACCTCCTATCCTAATTAAATTAATTTAAATAAATGCTCCTACTATAAGATTATTTTAGCACAAGGTGATGATGACATAAGACTTTGAAATGATGTAGATGCTTTGTAGACTAAATTTGTAGGCTCATTCACAAGTGTTTAAATATATAAAATGAATATGTGGTTTACTAACTTGGATATTGACAATTCTCTTAGTTTTTAGGAAATTATTAAGAATATACTTCTATATATAGGGTTATCTAGGATATGATGTGTAAATATTGACCATGGAACAATTTGATATAGCTAAATAAAAGGTGAATAAATTATGTCAAGGAAATAATTTAATATAAAATAGAGAATGAAGCAATCAATAAGTTTATTTTTTTATATAGGGAATAATTAATAGACTACAATTTTTTTACAAGTTGGAAAAAAAGGTTCAGAATGGAGACAAGAATCCTTAGAGAGTGGGTAACTAGGATCCTAAGCAAATAAAAAGAAAACATGATTTAATGATATCAAGGTGAATCAATGACAAAGAGATGTTAATGAGGGTGAAATATGTCCAAATATATCCAAATGTACATAAGTAGACCAAGTGCACAAAAGCATGACAAAGACTATATGGAAAAGGGTGTTATACCAAAATTAGGTGTCTATAAGTTTACCATCTTTAAGAAATGTTTTAAATTAATTATTTGTATATGAATTATCAATATTTGAGGTGGAATGTGTAGGAAAATTAGGAGTGAATAAATAGAACTGAAGAAATATTATGGTGAATTTATATAAAAGGAGACAATTATTTAGCCTCTTTGAAACTATTTAAATAGCATAAAAAATGGCCTAAATTTACCCTACTTTTTTTATAAAAAGAATATTATAGAATGTGTGTGTGTGTGGGGGGGGGGGGGGGGGATGAAGAGAATAAATAAAGGTGGGAAGTTCTTGTCTATGAAATATTTTATAAAAGGGGCAAATATTTACGTTGCTAAAGTAAGAGCATTTGTGCTTCAAAAGATGAAAGGATTTTGGTTGAAGGTGAAAGAGACATTGTAATGCCTAAATCTAGTTGTTTGGTTCAAAGAAAAGATGCAATTTGGGGGTAGAAATAAAATCTGCTATCCATTTTTTAATAATTTAATGAAACTTATAGTGTTAGTGTGGATTCTACCATCTTATATTACATATATATCAAAAAGATTAATATTGTTACTAAGGGATGTGGATCACTTTGAAAAGTGTTAAAGAAGAGATATACATTTTAAGACTTTAACTTTGTGGTGGAAGATATATCTTCCCCTAAGAAGGATCTGATGGGATCTATAAAGGATATAAATTTAAAACCCATGCATGTAGGGTTGGAAATAAATTCTTTGGTCTCTCTCCCTAGTGGTCTACACTTATATTTACCTTAGTTTGGGTCTCATAATCAAGATGAATGACATTTCAAATGATTTGATTGAGGAGTGTGAGGATCTAGCTTAAAAAGTAATTATGGGGAGATTACCTAGGAAGTATTATAAAAGGATTATTTTGGAGGATTAGCTTATTAAAAATTGGGATGAGCTAATTTATGGTTAAATTTTAATGTATCTATGGTAGAGATAAGATACTTCAAAACAATTTTTGGAAGGTTAAGGGTTGTAGATTGGTGGGTTTTCCTTGGCAAAAGACAAAAGAACATTCTCAAGGTAAAGGCAAATCTTAGATAAAAATTGGTATAGGTATTTTATATCCCTTACCATTGAAATATTTTAATTTGGAGGTGTTTAATATAATTGGAAATTATCTTGAGAAGTTTTATGATTCGAGAAGTTTTGTGATTAAAATGATTCCTTGTCATTTTTGCTAGGATTAATGTGGAATTAGATCAGTCTTGTTTGGGGATCATAATTTTAACAACAATTAATGTGGAAGGTAAAAATATTATCTAGATGGTTGAGTTTGAAGATCAAGGTAATGGATGTTTTATATTTTTTATGCTATGGCATACTACTAAATGTTTGTTCTAAAACTAGGAAAGGATGTCTATTAAATTCTTTGATAAGGGTCTTAAGGGAGAAATATCAATGATTAGAATAACCAATGGTTTTAGATTTCATGATATAAGGAAGGTTTGGATAATTAAAAAAGATGGTGATGATCTTAGTAATGTGAATGAGGGTGTTTTGAAATATTTATTTGATCATATGGGGAAAAGAGAATGACTTTTACATTTCAATTAGTTGTTTCTTTTAAATAATGTTTGAATATGATTATGGATGAGGTTTTATCTAAAATTGAGAAAGGTATGGATTTTTTTCATCAAATGTATAAAATCAAGGTTGAGGATGAAGGATTGATATTTTATCTAAAATATGGGCATGTTTTATATCACATGATTGAGAATATTATTGTTGATCCTTTCAAGAATGAATGTGTTGGATTAGGGGAAGATCATGGAATAGTAATAAGATGTAAGTCAATATCTACTCACCAAGATGATTCCACTTTTATTGAATGTTTGAGCTAGGTGGATGTGGAAGTGTGTGTTAGGTCATTTGATAAGGAAGCAGAGGTAGTGTCTAGCTTAAAGTTGGAATTTTCTAAAAAGGAAAATGTTTTAAGTAACCAAAATATGGGATGTGGGAAAAAAATAATTTTTTATAATCTCTCAAACATATTATGTTACTTGAGAGTTTCTTATCCAAAATAAAAAAATAAAGGTATAAAAATAGGGTTTAAAATCTCCTTAAATCTTCTTTGGAATTAACTAAGTCAGGATCTAAGAAAAGAATGGTGGAAATGTTAACTAGGTTTAAGAGGAAACTCCTACTTTGATGATTATAGATAAAGCCTAAAGGAGCTATTGATGGTTACCCATGGATGGTATATATTGAATAATTATTTCATTTAGGTCTTTTTTTATTTCATTTAGGTATAGGGTCCATTTTATTTTGAGGCTCTTTAATTAAAAGGTATTGTGAGGTAGGATAGTGTACTTGGGAAGATCCCTTTGAACAATATTGGTCCTTTGGATTTTCTTTGGCATACCCTTATTTATGAACTTTAAGTTATATGTGACATGAATGGTATTGTTATTTTTTGTAATGATGAATTACAAATGTTGTAATTCATAGGAATAATCATTTTGTGTGAGCATTCAGATAATTTGTGTGGATCCTTGTAATAATTTAGGTGGATATTTATAGGTTTGTGTTTTGGATGAATTGGATAAGGTATTATGGAAAAAGGATAAAAAATATATTTTTCATATTTTAGAAGTTGGTATGTGGTGTCATTAAGGGTAGAGTTTGATGGTGAAAATATGGGTTGATCATTTAGCAGGGATAATCATGAGGAGTGATGGTATTATTTTTACTTGTTAAAGATATAATAAATGATAATAGATAAGAATTAAGATTTGATTTTGAATTTTTATCTTCTTTATCTACACTTTTCAAGTTACTTTAATATCTTTCTCTTTTGAGCTACTCAAACTTCAAGTTTGTTTTGTTTCTTTTCCATGGTCTTCAATGAGTAGAGAGATAAATTGAAGTGAAACTTATGATAATTTGTTTATATGATTGACCAAGAAAGTTATTAGGATCTTAATATAAGTAGTATGGTTAACCTTATTCAATAAATTTTAAAAAAATTATGCTAAAATTGCTTTGGAGTTTGCTTAGAAAATATGAAGTGGTTGATTTTAGGGGGATTAAATTTAATGTTATTTAAGATTTTATTGCATTAAGGGTTTCAAGTGTCCCTAAAAAGGGATAAATTTTATATTTGGTAAAGGAAAAATGAGATTATCTTTATAAGATCTTTCTCCTACTAAGGGAATAAGTGGAGGACACAAGGAAAGAGCTGTCTAGAGTTTCTCTACTAGATTTTTGGCCAATGGTAGATCATATCATTTAGAAGTGTATAACATATGAAGGTATGTATTATATAGTTTTTCCTATCACTTTAAAATTATATTTCATTTGAGACATAATGAAAGGATCAATATTCAATTTTATACTTAAACTGTTAGATAATGCAAACAAAGTAAAAGGAGGAAATGCCAAAGCATTTGCTCATCTTGGCCATATTAAATTGATAATCATGGATTCACTGAGGTCCTTGGTTCATTTTTTTCTTAGATTTATTTTTTTTATTATAAAAATTTATTATAATTAACTAGATGACACTAGGAAGAAGAGAAGGAAGTTAGTATTAACTAAGGATTTGGATGATGATGGGATATGGTTTTGGGAAAAAATAGGTCTTTAGTTGTTCAAGAATTGGTTCTAGGCTAAGAGGGTAATATGTTGAGTGAGGTACTTATAATTTTTGGGTTAATTATGTATTTGAAATGGAATGTTGTTAATCCTATAGGAGAGTCCTTAAGCTCATTGCTAACATTAAATGAGGATTTGATCATTATTAAGAAGAAACACACTTGTTGATCTTTTGGTTAGAAGGTAGGATTCCACATGTATCTTAAGCCTCCAAATTAGATACTTTATATTTAGTATATAAATATTTATATATTAGGGTGGAAGATAAAGTAGAGGAGGAAACCAATTAGCTTGTTTACTATAGAAAAAATTGGAAGCAGTCAACTCTAAAACAATGGAAAAATGAATGTTAAAAGATAAAATAATTATATATTTGAGAGCTTATTTGACAATTATTGGAGAGTTGGATGATAAAATTAGGGATTTTGTATCCCTATCAAGAGTATATGCTTTTTTATTTAAAATAATAATGACTTTGGTTTTTACTTAGGAGAGTGATGTATTCTCCTTCATCAGATTTGACATGTCATAAGCATTTCTTCCAAATGTTTTTTTAACTCTAAACAAGATAAAATTATATTTTTTGAAGGTTACCCTCATAAATTATCTCTTCCTTATTTATTATAATGGAATTAAAATCCTATAGTTGGAGATATTATGATAAGGGAATTTTTGTCCTATCTAAAGAATGAATAATCAATTATGAAGGAAATCTTCTTTATTTTGAATTATAAAACATATAATCCCTTATAGATTAGAGGAGATCATCCAAATCCTCAATAAATAATTTGAATCAAATAAGATTATTTTCTTAGGGCTAAGGATTTTGAGAAATTTATGATTTTTTTGGAATAACATGTAAAAATTCCCAAGGACTATTAATTTTTATTTACAAGGATTATAATAAAGGATGGGATGAGCTGACAATCCCACTCACGAATAAGGATTAAAATTCCCCTATCAACCTTTAGTATGCCTTTGGAAGGGTGAATCTATATGATAAACTGGTGGTGAATGTTAAGCTTGAACGGATTGGTTTTAAATTCCACTCCTTTCCTCTTTGGAATCATATCATTGAGTGGAGGTTCTTTATTCCTTTTAATGTTGACACTTTTATAGAATTGTGGAAGCCCATTGTTAATTATAAAGGATTATTCATGATATATATGGTTCTTTGCATTATTTTCTATGATTTTAGAATATTTTTTATGAGAATTTGATGAGGCTTTCTTAGGCATCTATGATGATATGAATTTTTTTTCTTTATTTTAGAGGATTTGAAACTAGGTTTTTAGGCACTGATTGATTTCTCTCTCTCTCTTTTATTGATGATGGATTTTGACTAGAGTATAGATCGGTATCTCCATGTAATTTATTAAGCACCTAAATACCACATATATCTCAAATAATAACATATGTATACAAACTATTACTAACTATAGCCATCATCGGCCTCAAGGATAACCCATGGCCATTAACAGCCCCAAGAATATAACCAATGGCCATAACTAGCCTCACATGCCTTTCCAGAGATTTGAACTTAAGAGTGGCTTGAAATAACTAAGCCACTTAACCTACTCACCCACATCTCATTGGCTTATTTTTCTCTTTTGTTTTCATCTTTGTTTTGGATATTTGGGTAAGTAATTTTGTTAGTATATATTGATTTTAATTTTTTTTGTAAAACTATTTTCTTAAGGGTTGATAGTATTTAGGCTATGAATGTTTCTATTTTATAGAATTTTCTTTGTTAGTAGTGAAACTTTAGGTTTAGGTATTTTTATCTAAAATCTTGCTTCTAAATTTTTATAGCTCTAGTTTTTTGGCTTTCCCTTTGTAATATGGGATAAATATTTGGATTGCATATGGTATTTCCCTTGGGATATCTTTTTTAAAACAATTATGATATTAATGAAATGGGTGAGAGACCCTAAACCCTATTTTATTGATTTAAAAAATGGCCTAAATATAAAATACACATATATATCCCATGTTATTTTCTTCTTGGAAGACAACATAAAGCGATAAGTACTTATTAATCTCACTACTTCTTTTCCAAAAAATAAAGGACAATTAGAATAAGTATATGTGGGTTTGTATACTTTACCATACTTATAATATCTATAGGTGGCATATAATCCATCATGTAAGGTCACATAAAAAATTACTCAAAATAGTCAAGTGGAGTGACATCACATTAAATAATATTCTTGAAATGGCTTAATGGAAAATATTATCACAAAAAACCTTGTTACTATGTGTTTTAAATGGATAATGTAAAAGTATTTAAAATGCTTCACCAACCACATATATCAGTACCACAAGTAAATATGATCTAATACAATAAATACATGAAATATAATAATTAAATATCTATCTAAGTTTTGTAAAATAGGAAGATGAATGAAAGTATTTAAAAAACAAAATTGATAAGAGAAATAGATAGATAAATACCTAATTCTAACTCACCTTGATTTTAAATCACCTTGATTCTAATAAAGGTAAAAAAATATAGATCAATGGACCTAGAATATCATATAAAAATCCCCAAAAATCTAGTGTTCTGAGAGAATGAATAAAAATTAAATGTCCCAAAAGTGGTTGTTTCACAAAACTAGTCAATGTGTTCCAAAAGTGGCTATGTAGATCCATGTGGTGGATTTAAACTTTATAGAATTTTTTTTAATAACACATGTCTAAAATTTCTCTCTAATAAGTATAATTATGTGCACAAATTTTATAATGTTTTATCCTTTGAAAAGGCTTAATTTTACATTAAGAAGGCATAAAAAAATGGTGTTTTGGGTAAAAGAGGATTTCCTTAGTCAGTCTTCATCCTACCTTTTAAAAATGGTTTATAAATTAGAAATCATCACTCATACATAACATCAAGTAAATGTGTGTATATATCTCCCATCCTTAAGAGATACAGGTTCATAAAATAAAACCATGTGTTTTGTCACTAATACGATCTTTCTTTTAGTACAAGTATGCATCTGCAAACCTTTAATATATAAAGAGTGGAATGAGGAAAAAATATTATAAATGTGGAATGGATATGATCAATGTGTGATTTAATTGAAAATAATTGTGATTATTTGGAACTTATGGTACATGTGTATATATAGGAATATTTGAACTCAAATTTGGACACATTCACATGCATATCAACCATGGAAAAGCATGAAATCTGACAATAAAGGCACTAGAAAACATGGAATTATGGAAAAAATAATCCAAAAAAAACTTGACCACTTTATTACCATAGAAAAAAAGATCAAGATCATTTTTGAACTCTTTTGAATACATCCAAGATAATAAACCCTTGAAATAGAGACATAAATGAACTACAAGATACTTGCACAAATCCTGAGGTAGACAAATGATAGATTTGAAGGTGTTCACAACCAAATGATGATAATAAAATATATGAATGGTATAATGTGAATGGGAAGTGTAATAATAAGATCCTAATGTAAGAAACTACATGAATTGTGTCAAAATTAGGTGCCTACATAATTCTCCAATTTAATGTGTGTGTATATGCATTGAATTAAAACAAATCAGAGTGGATACTAATTTTTATGTGGTTACCTTACTCCCTATAAATTATTCTAAAATTTGGTTCCTCATATGAAGGTAATATTAAATTTAAAAGGAGGAAAGAGATTACCTTCTATCAAAGTTGAGCTCTAGCAACCTGTAAAAAAGAAAACCTAATCTTCTTTCTATCTACATGAATGTCTTGAATGTCACTAAGAAAACCATGAATGCCCCAATGTCAACATATTGAGTGTGCCTAAAATAAATTTTGAATCCATATAAGTATATCAATGTATTGATAAAATGATAAAATGTAACCAAACAATTGAAAATGAACAAAGGAATAAATACACCTATTGGTATGTGAAACATGTTTCCATCTCTAAAAAATATGAAACTATACTAGGTCTCAATTTTTCACCATAAGTAACAATGAAACTAAAAAAACTATCCTAGGCCTCAATTACCCCTATCAAATATCACGTACTAGCACATTGTTGACAATCCCTAAATGAAGTTGATACCTTTAAATATATGAGTTTGATAAAAAAAACCACATGATAACATTGCATAAAGGATGGAGGAGACAAGATATCTAAATCAAAGATGGACTAAGAAAAGTTTTGGACTACCTAAATAACTATGAAATTACCTTAATATATGCTACTATTCTTACAATACTAAACACACTACCCTATTATATTTTATCACATTATTCTTTTTTCATATTCAGGGTTGAATCACAAAAGCTACTGCCCCTTATTTCTTCTAATTCTCCATACCCTCTCTACCCACTGTGATACCAATGACAAGTTTACTCAGACATTAACACATAATAATAATTTTAATTTTATTCAACTAATGATTACTTATTTAAATACACTTTTCTCTCCTATAAAATAGGATTTATACTCTATCGCCTATAACTATTTCACTAAGTCAAGTGATTTATTCAAAAAACTCGCATAACTACATATACAAATATATTGCAAACTATATGAAGTACTAATATAAAATATTCAACATTGGATAAAGATGTAAACATTTATTACCTCTTTATAACTTCTTGATATTTATAACTTCTTGGAATCTAGACATATTACAACAAAAAAAGTAGTATAAGTTCACTATCTACCCCCTTTTTAGGTTAGAGATGTCTTTGTATGTCACTCATATCAAAATAAAGTGTGATGTGCACTATTTGCAACATAGATAAATATAAAATTTTGTAATAATCATTGAAATCAAATTTACAACACATGTATAAAATTATATAAATATAGATATCATCATGTAAAATTCAGTAGCAACATGTAACTGACAACTAATATGTAGATATAGAATTATTATAAGCAATGGAATAAAAAGGGAGGGGAAAATGACATGCCCCAATATAACCTCAAAAAGAGGGACAAGTGATATGCCTTATTGTACCCAAAAAATAAGGAAAATTGATATGCCTTAAAGTTAAAAAATCTCTAATATGGATAATATGTAGCAATAAATGTACCACACATAGTAAATTCTAATGTGACTAAGATGTATGAAGAATGTGAAGTGAGATCCTATCCTAGTATAAATAATGTAGGATATATAGATACATGGGTATATCATGCCCCCAAGGGAAATGTATAAGTGATAATCACAATAATACTATGCTCCTAATGTAGTCAATATAACATATATAAATCTATAGTGTAGTATAAGATATGACCTTTAATGAGTGATATATAAACAAGATAAGAAAGCATAAACAGATTCCTTACTCCCAATATATGCATGACATATATCATGGAAATTTAGGCAAGGGCATAAAACATCCATAGTATATGGGTCATGGTGAATAAAGGATTCAATTACATGTCATGACCAAACAAAAAAAGTAAGAGGAAAATCAAGTGTGTGCGTGTAAAGCAAAATAAGTGACAAAATTTCAATAAAATAAATCCCTATGAGGAATAATATGTAAAAAAAAAAAATCCAATAGGAAAATTAAATCCATTTCAATAAGAATGACTAGTCAATAAAATATAATTCAAAGAGATATAATAGAAAATGGAAAATAAAATTCCACTACTATGCCCCCATATACAACTATGATTCCATGATCATATGCTTATGGTGTGAGTCTCGTATCTACCATGTGAATCATTATCAAAAGTTGTATTTTTAATTCGATGAGATGTATAATTTAATTTAACTTGATTTGGAGTCATATTATGTAATAATTGTTTATTTTTTGTCATTGATGTTTGTATTTGATCTTGATGCACCCTTTTCTTGGGTACCCATCTGAGTTCATATTAATTTTTATCTTTTGACATCTTATGGGTATTGATAGATTGACAATTATGATTTGTTGCTTTAATATATGTATCTATTATGTCAATATCACCACACTTGATAAGGTGTTGAATTTTGTTCTCTAAAGCAAAGCATCAATTCATTAAATGACATTTAACTCTATAATCCTCACAATAAAAATATCAAGTCTTGATAGGTGGAAAAGTGATCATATTAGAATCAAATAAATTATTTGAAATGGCATATGAATTATCAACACATTTAGTAAATATCATGTATTCCTTGTGATAAGAAACAAATCTTTTTCATGATTACTCAACATTATTGACCAAATTCTTAAGATTATTCATTTGATGCACATGGTCATTGAGAGTTGAATCAGTTGAGATGAAAAAAATTATATATTTATGACTTAATTCACTTCTTGTGCATGATTATTAACATATTTTGAAATATGTGTATATAAAAAATTGTCTTTTATAGTACCCTTATAATTATAAGCTTTATGATTCACTTGAAAAGGTATATATATTTATTTAGAATGTTTATTATAATCAATACCATGTTTAAATTGATGGGTGGTTTTTATGATAGGATATGTGATACCTTACTCATTTTACCTAAATTTTGGCCCTTATATCCCATTTTATTTTCACACTTATGTCTAAATATATATGTTTCCAAAGATTCTTGATAAATACTAGGAGAATTTTTTGATTTAATAATATTACAACACTTATTTATCATGGTCCCTTTACCATTATAATCATAATATGGTGTATCAATAGGCATATATGATTGAGTAGGTACTCCATAGTCTTATAGGGTAATAAAAAATTATCCAATGTCAAATGCGCTCATATCAAATTTATACTCCCTAAGGCCATTCAGTATGCAATTTAGATTGGATAAAATTTCATCAATGTTATCAGGTTTATAATAATCCTCCTCATTATCATCTTAAGAGTTAATATAATTACCAAATTGAAACATGTGCACTTGATATATTTGGATCACTTAATTTAGGTGTCATAGTATGTGGTTGATGTGAATTGAGATGTGGAATGAATTTTTTTGTGAGTTCTACCATCTTAGAAAATTAGAAATGAACATCAACTAAAATAAAATTATATAGGACCCCTCATGGAAAATTTTCAAGCATCTATGTTACATATATGGGAAAAATGTGAATCCATGACCTGCTAAGTGAAATATATAGATCACATCATTAAATATCATTTGACATTCCATTGCTAAGTTTTATGGTCCAAAAATTATTTTCAATGTAATTATTCCTAAATCCTTTCTTGGTTGATTTTCAAAACCTTTTATAATTGTATCTGAATATGTAGATGAATGGTGACCAAGTCTAATTAAATTATTCAATCCTAAACCATTATATATAAGAGCACATATATTCTATTTATTATGGATGATAACTTGAATATACAAGGGTAAATGGTCCAAAATATCTTTGGAAGGTAAATCTTCTAATTCAAAAGATATGAATTTATCACTAGCATTTTATTTTTTAATAATAGAAGAAAAATATGAAATTTTGTTATCATGTGGTAAAATATTATCATGAAAGGTATCATAAGTTATGTCCTTATAAATGTTAGAATTTATGAGTAAGTATAAGATATAAATTTGACAGAGTATTCTTAAGTTGATATGTGATATTGATGCAAGAGCATCAAGCAACTTGTGTAAATTTTATCATGTGAAAATGAGGTTGGTCTTTTGGTATCCCTTGAAAGGTAATTGATTCTTTATAAAAGTCATTAGGTGTCTTAGTTTGAAGTTATTTGGATAGGGAGAGTTTCCTGCCAAAACTTTAATTTTAAAATTTGAATGGTGTTAGTATGCTTAGGAGCATTTGGTGTAGTTGTGAAAGAATGTCATGTAAGAAAATGTTTTTATTACATAATAATTAAGTCTATAAGGTGTTTCAAGTACATGTAATAATTCAAATGACATAGGATAAGCTATTTAAATGCACCTATCATATGAAGGTAGTTGTCATAGGAGTTAGTTATCAAGAAGGTAGTTTCTCATGTAATGTAACGAGTTTTTGGATTGAAAAAGGAGACAAAATCATAAGAGAGGTCAGTAGGTAGTTTTTAGGATTTAGTTATGAGTTTTAGAGGTAGATGTACAAATTAGTATCGATAATGAAGAAGACTGGAACCTCTGTAATCTTTCCAAAAGATAGAGTTCTTAATGTACATACACAGAATCAATAAAGATTGAAAATGATTTGAAGTGATGATTTGAATATTTATATTGGAACTATTTTGTAAATGAAATTTATGTGTGAAGACTATTTAAATTTCATAAGAAGAAGTATCCTGTTATGAAGACTTCAAAGAATAGTGTTATACAAGACTGTGACTAAATTCTTGTGTTTGTGCATTGAAACTACAGACTAGTAAAGAAGGATTCCTCTTAAGGTAAGATGTTGTATGTTCATGAATTATATAGGAGTAGCATAAATGGTATAATAATTCCTTAAAAAAATTATGAGTTTTATTTGTTGCTAATATAACAAGTTCAATATAACACTCTATTCATATACTCTGGTTATACAGTCAAAATCTTGGTATTGATCTCAATCATAAATATGCTAGGAAAAGACACCATGGAAGAATGAAAACCTTGAATGAGTAGCTAAGAACCTTTGGTAAAATTTTATGCATTCAAAATTCATGTTTAAGCTTACATAGACAAACTATGTGTATGTTCTTAGTTTACCAGCACTGTCAAGACTGTATAAGATCTCAAAAATAGATTATAAAGAGTTGTGTTTATGAGATGGTGTAAAGGGATATACTATTGGAATAGACTATGAATGGAATGTGTAAAAACCTAAAGGGAGTAAATATACCTCATAACTTTATTTTAACCTTCTACAGGTAGATTGTAATGGTAGAACACTACAAAATTATTGATTATAACATGTTCAGGGGTTGTTAAATAAGTATTAAAGTTTATAAATGTTTTAACCAAATGATACATACCTTATTCAGGCCTTGTGGTAGTTTTAAATCTATAAAGATTTACTAAAACCAATATTAAAGCCTCTCAGGCCTACATAAAGCTCAAAAACCCTAATATAGCATTTGAGCTAGTGAATTTTGATGAAACTTTTTAGTTTGATGTGTCTTTACATGGAGAAAATGATTGTGAAGGTTTTAGACCTGTACAACATTTGCACATATGGATTTAGATGACTATGTGCTAAAAAAAGGTGAAAAGACCTAATTAGGTATGAGCAAGTGTGATAAAAGATATCTAGAAGAGGAGTTAGTCCATGAAACTTCATGGAGAGGTCATATAGGATAGAGGGTGTCATATAATGTCTTTTTCTTCTCAATATTGAATCATACCTATCTGTACAATGCAAATTTGTTAGAAAAAAGGATACTAGGTGACAAAAAGTGGTTGAAGGCTTGAGAGGAGAAAAGATTTGAGATTGTAAGTGAGTGTAAATTGTGTTGAAAGAAGTTTGTTAAAATTATGAGAGACTATATATGATAAATATTGTCTACACAATATCTTGTTTAAGAACTAAGGTGATTTGGCCAAGAGAAGCTTGAAGCCTATTGAGGCTAGTGTATGAGATTATATAGAAAGGAAGATAGAGAATGAGTAGAATGATATGAATGGATGGAGAGAGGAGTTATTAATTTTATAAAGGTATGTATAAATATTTAAAAATGTTTATTAATAGGTCATGAAAGGTAAAGACATCAAACCAAGTGAGAGAGAGTTGACAAATAAGAGTACTTTGAGAAGACTAGTTATAAGAGTTGTTTAGTACATGTGTAAGAGCTATGGTTGAGTAGAGAATGAAATAGGTATCTACATCATTTTGGTATTAGAGTATCAAAGTCATGGGATGAGGAAAAGTACAACCAACAAGCACAAAAATTTGTAAGTTTGTTTTATCTTTCATTTGAGTTTTTTATGTATTCATGAGATAATATGAAGTGTGAATGAGAGATAAGAGTGTGGTAAGTAGCCCTAAAACTAGTGAGGCTTGTTGAGAGAGATAAAACTATTGGAAATCTCAAAATAGAGCTCAAGATTGAGCTTAAGGAGAGAGAAAGGTGTCCTAGGAAAAGCATAAGAGAGAAGGAGATAGACCAAGTGAGGTCATAGACAGAGTGACCAAGTGAGTGGTCATGATTGGAAAGTAAAAGAAGGCTTGCCAAAGAGAGTAGGTCTAGGTGAGACCAAGAGATAAGATGAAGATAGAGAGATAAAATAGGAAATAGGGCATAATTGAGAAAATCTACCACAAGGAGATAAAGGTGTAAGAAGACACCAAGAGGATAAAGATAGAAGAAGAGATGATAAAGGTGAGGCAAAAATTGGATGAGTTGCTAATTATCATAGAGTAAGTGAGAGAAAGTGAGAACACACATTTTGGATGGGTCATGAGGAAGAAGAAATTAAAGTGGTCAATTGGGATACATATGAAGAAAATAAAGATGAAAGCAAAGAGAGAGGAAAGAGAACAGAAGAGGTTGTTATGCAAGCAACTCAAGAGTGAAATGAAGAAGTATAGAGTGAGTAAACAAGTGAATGAAGATAAACAATACCTTGTAAAGGACAAGATCATTTTGAGAGAAGAGAAAGAAGATAGTTAAATACAAATAGGAGATTGGAATAACAAAAAAGAATAATATCAATTTGAAGGCCTTATGGAAGGCTTGGAAAGAGAGATACAAACCAATGAAAAAGGTATGAAATTTGATTATCAGTTTATATATGAAAGTGAACATTTAGAGGTAGAATTGGTAGCCTTAGAGAGAAAATTACATGGTGACATGATGAAAAAGGAAGAGAAGGTAGTTGAATCAATTGAATTCCACAAGATAGAGGATAAAAGATAATAAGAGGGAGCAATGATGGTATCAATACAATAGGTTGAATACATAGAGCCACATGGAGGTTTGAAATTTAGTGAAATAATAGGTAGTTAAACAATTGCCATTATATTTTTTATAGGCAAGAAGATCATATCAGGATAAGGTGAGAGTAAAAGTGTATCAATAGTTTGTTGGGGCATACATAACCCATATGACAGAGGCAAAGAGGAAAGAGTGAGTACATGTCAAGTGCAAGTTGATACAAGAAATTAGTGCAAAAAAGAAGGTGGAATAGTCTATGATAGAGGAAAGCATGAGAACAAAGAATAATAATAATTGAAGCATGGAGTATAAAAATATAAGGATGATCCAAGAGACATGAACTAGAAGACAAGGAAGAAAAGTGCATCAGTCTATTTAAGTCCAATTTCTTTCTTGCTCAGGAGTATGATGTAGGAGCATTAAGCAGCTTGTGTAAATTTGATCATGTGAAAATGTGGTTGGTCTCTTAGTATCCCTTGGAAGGGAATTGAGTCTTAATAAGAGTCATTATGTATCTTATTCTAAAGTTATTTAGCTAGGGAGAGTTTCCTTCCAAAACTTTAATTTGAAAATTTAAATGGTGTTAGTATGCTTAGGAGCATTTGGTGTAGTTGTCAAAGAATATCACGTAATAAAATGTTTTGATTAGGTTTTAAATGAATATATAAGGTGTTTTACATACATTTTATAATGCAAATGACATATACTAAGGTGTTTAAATGCACATATCATGTAAAGGTAGTTGTCATAGGAGTTAGTTATCAAGAAGGTAATTTATCATGTAATGTAATGAGTTTTTAGATTGAAAAAGGTGATATAATTGTTGGAGAGTTTATTAGGTAGTTTTTAGGTGTCATTTAAGAGTTTTATAGGTAGATTTATGGAGTATTATCAAGAATGAATAAGATATGGAACCTTTGTAATCTTTCCAAAAGATATAATTCTTAATGTACATACACAAAATCAATAAAGATTGAAAATGGTTTGAAGTGATGCTTTGAATATTTGTATTAGAATTGTTTCATAAATTCAATTTATGTGTGAATAATATCTAAAATTCATAAGAACAAGTACCCTATTATGAATACTACAAAGAATAATGTTATACAAGACTGTGACTAAATTCCTGTGTTTGTGCATTGAAACTATAGACTAGTAAAGAAGGATTCCTCTTAAGGTAAGATGCATGTTCATGAATTATGTAGGAATATAATTAATGGTGTAATAAGTCATTCATGCATATGTGAGTTTTTTATATGATAATATAGCAAGTTCAGGATAACACTCTGTGCATATACTTTGGTTATACAACCAAAGTCTTGGTATTGATCTCAATCATAGATATGATGCATGATGAAGATTGGTGAAGAGTGAATGCACTATGGAAATAAATCATGAAAAAATGAAAAAAATTAATTAGTATATAATAACCTTTTTTAATTTTTTATGAATTCAAAATTCTTGTTTAAGCTTACACAGATAGACTGTGTGTATGTTCTTAGTTTACCAGCACTGTCAAGACTGTATAATATCTCAAAAATGGATTAAAAAAAAGTTTTTGTGTTAATTATATGGTTTAAAGGGATTTAATATTGTAAAAAACTATGAATGGAATGTGTCAAAACCTAAAAAGAGTAAATATACCTCATAACTCTATTTTAACCTTTTATAGGCATACTATAATGGTAGAACACTACAAAATTCTTGATTATAACATGTTCAGGGGTTGTTCAAGAGGTTTTAAAGATTGGAAAGGTTTTATATAGATGATAAAAACCTTATTTAGGCCTTATAATAGTTTTAAAACCATAAATATTCACTAAAACCAATATTAAAGCCTCTCGGGCCTACACAAAGCTCAAAAACCCTAGTTTAGGGTTAAAAACTAAAAAGTGGATTATATAACATTTGAATTGGTGAATTTTGATGAATTTTTTTATTTTGATGTGTCTTGACATGAAAAAAATGTTTGTGAAATTTATAGACCTATACGACATCCATATGTACAAATTTAGATGATTGTGTTCTAAAGAAAGGTGAAGAGACCTAATTAGGTCTAAACAAATGTGAAAAAAGGTATCTAGTAGAGTAGTTAGTCCATGAAAATTCATGGTGAGGTCATAAATGATATAATATGTTAGATAATGTCTTTTATTACTCAATATTAAATCATACCTATCCATACAATGCAAATTTGTCAGAAAAAGGGCTACTAGGTGATAAGAAGTGGTTGAAGGCTTGAGAGGTCAATAAAGCAATTGAGATTGTAAGTGAGAGTAAATTGTGTTGAAAAAAGTTTTTAAAATTTTTTAAAGACTATTTATGATAAATATTTTCTACACAATATCTTTTTCAAGAACTGAGGTCACTTGGCCAAGAGAAGTTTGAAGCCTATTGAGGCTAGTGTATGAGATTGTATAGAAAGGGAGATAAAGAATAAGTAGAATGATATGAAAGGATGGAGAGAGGATTTATAACATTATAAAGGTAGGTATAAATATTTTATAATATTTATGAATAGTTCATGAAAGATAAATACATCAAACCAAGTGAGAGAGAGAGTTGACATATAAGAATACTTTAAGAAGACTAATTGCAAGAGTTGTTCAGTGTAGGTGTTAGAGCCATGGTTAAAAATAGAATGAAATAGGTATCTAAATCAGATATCATAATTATTATCATCATTCACTCTAATTTTAGGATCTTGAGGAAGGTTTTGAGGGGTGTTCTATTTTTACCCCAATTGAGGTTGAAAGGAAAGAGCAAAGATGTAATTGTTGTATGCTCTAAATTTCTAAGTTTTTATGGAATAAAGATTACAATGATCCATCATATAATTCACCACACAAGATGTATCACTAAAGGTAACTAAAAATAAGTTATCAATTGTAAGGGTATCAACACATAAAATATTTCTATGACATAAAAACCTATCATTATTTAAACCATATGCTAACATTATATGATATATGTGAGGAAAGAAACATGTAATCATTAATAAATATTTGAAAAATAACCATATCACTAGGAATAATAAAATACAAATGCTCAAAACCCTCTATTATATGCCATCATAGAATTAAATGTTATTTATGAATCATAACTACCCATGATAAAATGAAAAAAACACAATACTATACATAAGTTACAAAGGGGAAGAGAACCAAGGCTTATAAATTTTGACATTGTCCAATAAAGGGGAATCCTAATAATAAGGCATAAGCAAGGAAAGGGTTTATATAAACCCTAAAGTGATCAAATCTCACCAGAGGGATAATAATATGAAACCCTAAGGTTAGATGATTGTAAGGATCAAGTTTACCAAAATGTTCTATGTGGAATGTGTAAAAGTGATCAAAATAATATAATAACCACATAAAATGATGGAACAAAGATAATATTATCTAATATTATAAATACAATAATATAAACAAGATGAATGAAAGTATCTCAAAAAAAGAATAAAAAATAGAAATAGATAGATAAATACCTAATTCTAATTCACTTGGATTTTATCATATGATAAAAATGCAGATTATAGGATAATAGAATGGTGTAAAAGAAAACCCAAAGAGTAAGCAGTGATCTGAGACAATGACCAAAAATAAAATGCCTCAAAAGTGGTTAGACCAAAACCATAATGCCTCAAAAGTGAAAGTCTTCCTAAAAGTGGTCAACCTATTCTAAAAGTGGATCTATAGATCCATGCATCCTAAAACCTTATATAACCCTTCATCAAACCTCTCTCTAATAAAAATAATGATGTGATAGATGATATAATCTTATATAATTTTTTATGGCTCGAGTCCAACTAATAAGACATAAAAAATTGGTGTTTTGGGTGAGGAACTGCCTCAGCTAGTCCTTATCATATCCTTTACAATAGGTTCAAATTTTGACACTCAAAAATCATGGAAGTCATCAATAAAACATGTGTATCTAACTCCCACCCTTAAGAGACAATTTCTAAAATGAAAATATATGCTCTTTCATTAATGCATTTGTTCTTTTGGTACAAGTATACAACCATAATCTTTCAATAAATATAGAGTGGAATGAGGGAAGATTATATCAAATTTTAATGTATATGATCAATGTGTGAGTTTATTGATAAGGATTATGATGATTTAGACCTTAAGGTGCATGTGTCTATATAGGCCATCTTTGAATTCAAATTGGGACACATGTGTATGTAGTCTAACCATACAAAAGCATGAAAGTCAATAATCAAGGCAAAAATAATATGGCATGATGAGACAAAGGACCCATTAAAAAATAACCACTTTCATATGATATGATAGGTAAATAACACTTTTATACTATTTTGAAAATGGTCAAGATAATAAAACCATAAAATATAGGCCTAAATGAATTGCAAGACACTTGGGCAAATTTTAAGGTAGAAAAATGACATATCTGAAGGTGTTCATGAGCAAATGATGATAATTAATTACTATGAATGGTATAATGTGAATGGAAAGTGTATCGATAATATCCTAATGTAATAAAATGATTCAAATGTATGAACACATGAAAAAATTAATAAAAATACATGATTTATACCATAATTAAGAGTCTACACAATGTATTCTCAATATCTTTGACCTAATACAAGTGACTATATAGGGGAGTTGTAAATTTTAAACTAACTTTTGAGATATTAGGTATTTCTGACTTCCATTATCAATGACAAGAAAAATCAAGATTCATCCTTTATCTATAAGTTATCTGGTAAGAATGGATTCCTAATACTTTTGAGATATTATTTTTATTATCATTGTTAATGATAAGAGAAATCAAGTGTGATCCTTTAACTATAATTTGTTAGTAACTATTAAACAGTTTATGATTATCATGGTAATTTATGGGTTTAGAGTGGCTATATTTTCAATTGTAGTCTCTACAACTATTTTTTTATTTTTTTATTAAGAGTCTTAGAATCATTCCTCGCTTAAAGAGATTTACATTCTTTAATGGAATGAATTCTTATGATAATTATAGTGTTTCTTTAATTTACCTAAAAATTAATGTGTTTAGACTAAACCCATCCAGTTTCCATAAGGATTGGAGAGAGTTATGGGGAAAAAGAGTTTGAGGAAGAGACACTACTAGTGCTAGAACTAAAACTATACTTTTTTTTAGAAACACATATCTCTATTTGTTTTTAACAAATGTTATTTTATTTATTTTTTATTGAGAATAAAATTAAATAATATCTCTCATATGATTGGGAAGTAAATAAATATGTCTTAAGAACCTCTTATAAAACAATATTTTGTAACTTGTCTTGTAGCTTCTTGAAAGTTCAATATATTTGTAGACTATTTGACCTAGAAGTCCCTTAAGCTAAATTTGTGCTAATATATTTTATTGATACTCAATAAATAAATTATGAGACTAATTTTTTGGTGATTTGAGGAATAAAATAGCATGTTTTTATTCATTGTCCATGGATTAACATTAAAAAAAAAAAAAAAAGGTGCTAAATATTTAAAAAATTTAACCATTGATTGCCTCAATGTACCAAAAATAAAGTGTCTTCTATAAGTATAACCTCTTATTCACTACATATTACCTTTTTTAATTTGAAAACAAGTTTATTTTTTGATACTATGATCAATATAGATAAATTTATTCTATATTAACTTTAATATTGTGTGCAAGTATGACCTCATGGTGAGTCTTTATGTATGCCTTAAAACTCTATATCTAGGAGTCAATCACCATTGACTTTATTGTTTAACATAGGAACTGATGAATTTTACTTAGAATTAAAATTTGTGATTTTTAATATTTGATTTCTACATTGTTGATTTTATAGTATCATCATCTAAAATTCTACCATAATTATTTTTTGGACCATGGAAGTAATTATGAATCTAATCTAGGATCAAGATCAATTAAACCTTTGATCCTCATGACAATGGTCAAACATTGTTGAGAGTGTAATTTTAGCACATTTGGCATTTTTAAAAGGATACCAAAATTATTTATGAGTCAATGTAAGATGTCATTTTTCATTAAAAATAAACTAGAGGATAAGTGGTTTTGATACTAATTTTATAAACACCAACACTTATGTAATGACCTAAACTAGAAGGTTGAAAAGAATGTAGATCTAGTAGAGTGTAAGAGGCAGGATCCTTTAAGAGGACAAGGTAATTTAATGCATTAATTTTAATGGTGTTATATCTAGTAATGGTAAAAAATTAAATCCTTGAGGTAAATACAACTAGAATGTACAATTGTTAGGCTCTAATATTAATTGATATGAAAAAAACTAGTAAAAAAGTAAAAATAACATTGGATATTATCACAATTATAAATTATGTCAGCTCATTTGTATTTTGTATATATTAATAATATAATAAAATGTTTAAAGGAAGGAATATTATACAAGAATAATGATATACATCGAGGTGAATTATAAATAAAAAATATATAATAACCCAAATGACTATATCTTATTATGAAAAAATGCATAACCCATATAACCATATTTATAAAAGAAAAAAGATCCAACCCCCTACATGTTGATCACATATATTTAATAACATATAGGTATACATGCTAAAAAAATAACCTATATGTAATAACATATGTATCCTAAGCTATCTTAATTAATAAAAAATTAACATATGTATACACACTAAATTTAGTTTACCAAAACTTTTATTTCCCAAATATTTTTTATGGATTAATATACTTGAACGTATGCATTCACATACATTCAATATTGGGGCTGATCAACTTCAAGCTCTTTGTGAGAGATGTGTCATGGGTTTTGTTTATACTACCACATTTATATCATCATATTTGTATTCCTCTACCTTCTGGTAATTCCTATAACCCCATTCCTATTGTGTGTACTTATAATTTATATCATAAACCCAACTAATGACATATTTTTAGCACCTTTTTTTCATTGACATCATTTATTTGGCAAATTATGTTTTATTTATTTTAATGTATTCAAATAAGTTAATGTCATAAGATAAAATTAATGTTTTATTTTAGGGATTTATACCCCTATCTTTAGTTTTCATTTAGTCATTTCTCAATGAAAAAAAAATTATGCTCTAATTATGTACTCAAATCCCCTTAGGGAATAATAATAGGAATTATGGATAAGGAGCTTAATTATTCCTTTATAAAGGGGCCTTAGATATTCAATAATAAGATTTATCACAATGAGATATACTAAGTATTTGGAGTTCCCAATTGTGACATACTTATGGTTTCTTTTATCCATCTTGACTTCACCTATAAACATATATCATAAATATCTCAAATATAATGGGTAGACTAATGTGTCAACAAGTCAGCTCAAGGCAAGCATCCTTAACCCTATCCCCTTTCTTTAGTGCATGGTATATTTATAAATAATGTATGTTACATTTATTTGATATTATGACCCATGTTTTTGGTAATTTGCTTTATTTATATCTTTAATACTATTTTTATGACCCTTTCCTTTCCTATGGTCGACCTAATTAACATATCACTTGCTTTACCATATAATAGCCTTAGATATACTAAGGTCCTCTACCCTCTCTCTTAATAGATATTTTATATGTAGGTCCTATATGTTAGATCCAATACAACCTCCTTTACATAATGCCATTGTTTATATCCCCAAACAACTTTGTGGACCAATAATATTATGTGTTCTATCTATAAGTATTTATACTACTTACCTATTTAAAGGCATGTCATATTTAGACACCCATTCATATACCTAATATATTCTGGTGAACCCCACGTGAATATTAATATGCCTTTCACTCATCTATTTCTCATGTTTTCCTTTTTTAATTAATTTTACAAACATTTATTTTTTAATAAATTATCTCCCTTTATGAACCCTAAAGTTTATTATCCCATTCGCACAATAGAATTTCTTCAAGAAAACCATGAGAATATCCAATGGTGTGAACTTTGCCAAGCTCCATCATTTCCTAATTTAGATTTCAAGATGAACTCTTATAATCTCAATAAACTCATGATTCCTCCATCCAAGGTCAACATTATATCTAAATAAAATCAAATAAAAATGCATCCTCAAGAATAAAGTGACCAAAAGGGATAACACATGTTGAAATGAGAACAGAAGTGAACAGAAGAGAAAAACTACATATTGATTTATTAAAACAAGCTTGTGTAATATTAAAAACTTCATTAATTATTTTACAATGCTTCACCAATATATATAAGATTTTATGGGGAGATGGTTGTATATGAGACCCAACCGTCCATCAACCAACCCAATGTAACAACTATTTATTAATTAATTATTTGTTAACATTAATTACTTAATTAATATCATTTGTTTACTAAGGGGTTTCTCTCTCAAGATGCATGCCCCATGCAATTTAATAACTACTACCAATAAATAAATTTAAAAATGTCAAACTCATTTGGAATACATGACCCAACAAACCCCCTCTTGATCCAAATGGGTCTAGAAGATGTTCCAAATAATATGATTGTGAATTTATCTAATAGTCTCTTATCTCACCTACATATTGGTACATTTTACATCATATTACCGATCAACTAATGCCACTTCACATAGAATCCCTGTACCCCATGAATTATGACATGCATGATGAACACCATGTTAGCATGATCATACCATTTGACCATTCTATACCCATACTACATATAATCATAACCAATTTTTTTCAACTACATAGATCCACATTAGGCTTCACATATAAACCCATCTAATGACTATTTATTACTATGTATGGCACATCTACCTTGATGCCCAACAATGTTAACCTCACTTTTCTCAACACTACTAGTGCTAGTAACCCCATTTTCAACTAGAAACAACTAATTAACATATGGAATGAAGGACATAATATTAAATTACTTGTATTATAGATATTTGTATTTAAAAATCAACTAACAAGAGTTGAACATGTGACCTATTTCATTGAAATGTCTCAACTTTATCCCTCAAACCAACTTTCCATTGTATGTTGGTGAAGCTTAAACTTCACAAACTAAGCTTTATTTTAAATGTGTAACCCAAAAATAAAATACATGTATTAATACAATTTTAAAACAAATTACTTTAAAATTTTAATATGCAATTTTAAAAATAAATTTACTATAGAATAGAAAGCATTCAATAGTGAAGGTAAAAAGGGACCCACTTTGACTCTCCATGAAGGTAGAATATATTTTATCTTATGTGCCAATAGAATGCATCCCAACAATATGGCACTTTAGCAAGCCTCAATATAGCAAAGGACAATGCTCCAAAGGATGAAAATCTTATCAACAACAAAAAATTAATGCTCAAAAAATCTTCTAATGCCCTTCTAGGTCATGCAATGGCATTGCAAGCAGATGTGTCACTCTAGGTTGAAGAATAATGATCCAAGTCTTAGAATTTACACTAAAAATAACTTTAACATGTTTTTCAATGTCTTTAACAATGTTTTCAATGCTCCAGATAAATGTAAACATCAGTTTACATTAGAAAAAGATGAATTTCAATGCCAAATCAACATATAATAGTAGTTTTCAATGCATCTTTATAGCTATTTATGCTTCCCAACATGGAAAAACATGATCCAATAAATCTTATATGATTTTTGAAAATACTATAGTGCTTCAAGTAGAATAGTTCTCTAAGCAGTAATATGTATCAACAAAAATAAAACTTTTATTATCAGGGTTTGAATGTCAGTAGAAGTATATTCTTGAATAAGATTTAGGTAGATTTAAACACCTTAGATGAAAATAAATACTATTTTATTGATATAATTTGAAGCTTATCACATCAATATAATTCCATTCAATGGTTTGAAAATCCAAAATTAAAGATTTGAGCACATCAATATTATATTGGATGCTAACATGCAAATTTACATCTCTAAAAAATTCTTCAACACCCTCTGAGTAGGGATATATATTTTGTTGTTTAATTAAATATTCTCAGGGAATTTAATCATTTTATATAATTATTAATAATTAAAAATAAATAAATAAATTTTAAAATAAATCTCACTCAAGTAAAAAAAAATTGCTACATCTCCTTTCTTCATGGAAAATCATCATGGCTCTTCTATGAATATAGCTTCCTCACAAAACTGAATTCATAGTAGCTTTGATACCAATGTTGAAACAAGAACACATGTAAATAAAACAGAAAAAATAAATATTAATTTATTAAAATAAAGCTTACATAATAGTAAAAAAATTACAATGCTTCACTGAGATATATAAACTTTTATAGGAATATGGTTGTATACAAGACCCAACAGTCCATCAACCAACCTAAACTAACAACTATTTATTAACTAATTAATTACTTACATTAATTACTTAACTAATAAAATTTATTTACTAAGGATGTCTCTCTTGAAATGCATGCCTCATACAATTTAATAACTACTAACAACAAATAAACTAACAACTATAAAAATCATTTGGATTGCATGACCCAACAACACATGGATAACATTGATGTTATTCCCACACTGCAACAATTCACACTAGATAATCCTTAGTTTACAGGAAAATATCTCAAATAGATCTAACTTCTCATAAGTTTATTTATGTTACACTCCTTTAAAAATTGGGATATATAACTTAATTTTAATTATGGGGGAAATTCATGCCAATAATAAGACTTAAGTTATATTTTCTACATCCATAGCCTTGTACGCACCCAAAAATTACATAGTGTAACACTTATAAAAAATATGATGATGATGCAAGGATCTATAAAACATATTCAAACTAGGTTCTCTAACATTTTGATCCTTGATTCTTCTTTAGCCCTCTTTTGACCTTTTAATTTCTTTTTCTAACTCTTTTTGGCTTTAGTATCTAAGCTCCTTCATTCTTGATGAAACCGTTAGTTTCTATGATGAAATGACTCTTAATAATGATGAAACCATCCCTTCTAAATGAGTTATGTTACAATAATTTTTTAAACCTTCATGGAATAATTATCAAATTTTTGGTTGTTTACTTATTTGGAAGGGTGGTTTTATCATTGAATGAGGTAGTTTCATCACCTTATGCAATAGTTTCATATATGTCACCTAAAAATAACAAATTTTCTATTGCAGTTTGCATGTATTCCAGTTTTAGCATCTAAGACTTTAGTTATCACATGTTTTTATTCACATTTATATATTATTTTTATTTGTGTTTGCCTTCGTGATATCGCAACTCATTCCCACTCCTTTTTATCAATTCTTGTCCCTCCTAAGTTTAGCTTTCAGTCAACCAATAGTTAAACTCATACTTATAACCTCCCTTATTTCATAAAAAATCTCAATTTCAGATTATTTTTAGATATGAATTTTGTATTAAATATTAGTGTTTTAAAACTCTATAGAAACCTATCCTTCCTGATTTAAGCTTTTGAAAATATTTTGCTCCAACTTTGATCATTTTTGTGTCAAATATACACAGTTTTGGAGGAGAAAATTTACTAGATTAATAACATAGTCTTTTCTATCAATGAATCAGTCATTAAAAATATTGTTGAAATATTGTATAATATATTATTCTTCTCATTCTCCTTATTTTTCTATCATCCTTTATCACATAGTTATTATGATCACGTTGAGCAAAGGAGCTAGCTTCGAAAGGACGCTTTACACAACAAAAATATTTTGTCTTTGCTTGGTCATAACCATTGATTAGGTTGGAAGATTTATTTTTAATATTACTTATATTTATTATATTATAATATTTTAGTTATATTTATATATTACATCATTTAAATATTTCAAGAATTTAGATAAAATTTTAAAAAAAAACATTATTTCTTCCTCTCTTGCACAAAAACATAGTCTATATTTCTTATTTTGAAATTGCATGTTAGATTATTTGAAATAATGTAGTATTACATATTTTATATTGAAATTAAATCAATTCAAAATTATAGGTACAACCAAATATAGTGATTTATTCTTAGTTTTGAACAAGCTTTTATACGCAAACAAATCTCAAACACACACACATACAAATAACCTAAACAACTTAGATACTCAAACCTTACATATTAGATCCAAGATCCCTTCATTTGATTAATGAAAAAATTATATTTTTATATATTAAACTCAAAAAATAATAATATTAAAATTTCATTCTTTCATCCTTATATTATTTCATTTCATGCATAAACATTTAAAGCTTTCAAAATTGATTTCTAGTTTGTGTAAGTGAAGTCAATTTTTGAATTCTTAGTAAGCATGTTTGGTGTGGTATTAAAACTTGATTTTATATTTGAATGTTATTAAATACTATTTTCATATTATTATTTTATATCATTTACAAAATAAAGTCCAAAAACAAAATTAGATCATTCAAATTGCATTAGCCAAAGTCATCTTGCAAACTAGGAAAAACTAGGAAAAGTCAAAACTTTTATATTTCTTTTAGAATTTTAGTTTTAGGTTTGCATGCATCCAAAATATTGAAAAATAATAATAATTTAATTTTTTATTCCTTGATTCATTGATTTCATCAAATATATTAATTCACTTTATTATCCAGACATCGTAAAAATAACAACTTAAAACATCCAAAAAATCCTTGTCAAAATGAGCACGAGCACAAAACCTCGCTATAATATTCAAAACAAAAAATATACCATTTAAAAAACATTATCTAGATAATCTCATATGATTTATACACTCACAAAAACTTTACTTTCCTCTTCCATGACACTTTAAGAACATCCTTATCTTATTATAACAAGTCTTTTTCCTAAGGTTTAAGCTCCTTTTCCTACTGTAACTTATAAAGTGACATTAACATAGAGTTTAAATTAGAATTATTATTTCCACCCCCATTCCATACCTTATTTTTAACTATCCCAATGTTCTTGATGAGAAAGAACAAATTACTGAGCCTCACATAGTCATTCCCCCTCCTATGCAAGGTTGCCAATACATCATCTAAGCTTAGTCATTCACCTATCCTTTTTATTTTCTCATCACTACTAGCCTCATCACATTTTCATTCAATTTATATATGAAATTGACTAGGTATATCCAACCTAATATGATCGATTAAATCCCATGAGTCATCGAATCTAATCATACATGTTTCATTATTCCTAGCATTGATTAGGAACTTCATTATCTCATCATCATCGACATAGAGGGACCTTAGAGTTTTGTTTTTTCCTAATTATATGCCCTCAATGAACACCGTGATGTGACATATATATTCTTATACTATCATAAATATCCATTACCACATGTCATTCAAACTACCATTCCTCAACTTAATCAATCCCATCCATATATCTATTACATTGGTTGTCTTAGATAGATCTCGAGAAGTCTAGTGCATAAGTTAACATGTTACTTTATATGTGTTCATAAATTGGTGAACCCAATGTGAAAGGCTTTTCCTTTTAAATTTTCATTTTCCTCTCCATTTCCTTCCCTTATTCTAATTATTATATGGGTATTTATATACCCCTGAATATGTCAAAAAAGGATTTAAGAGGATATCTTGGCATAAAAGGTTATAGGAGAAGTCAACGAATTCATGGTGAAGATTTATTATATAGATGGAATAATAACACTTCTAGTTAAAATATATAATATCAATTCCAATATTATCTGAATCCTAATTTACAAACTAGGGCTAGGATACCAATTCACAAAGTAAAAGATCCATCAGACCTCTAGTAACCATCCTGATTCTAACAATCTGAATCTTATTACTGGGATCAGAACTAGTCCTCATAGGGAAACTAGGCCTCCAATTTTTTTTAAAAACCCAAATGTGGAAATCTCTACCATATATAATCAATACATCGAGAGAAAATGTTATCTAAAATATGAATTGAGTAGAATGTGTTATGACTATTTTCAATACCCCCTCTTTGTCTAAAAGTCTTGACATGATTAGTCCCACCATATGGAGATTTTTAAAATAATATTTAAATTTTTTTATGGGGGCCAACTTGTTTACATTAGTTTGAATGATCATTTTTGTGTGTATGTGAATATGATATATTATTGCATTGAAATGATTTTATTAATCGTAACATTAATTTAAGGTGTTATGTAGTATAAGATGGATCATTTAAGTAATTTCACATTCATAAATTCACTATGGTGGAACCTCTTTTAAACTTAATTTGTGTGAAATTTTACTTGTTATAACCTTAAATTTAATCATTGTCTGGGAATAATCAATTTATAATAGTTGTAAAATTTTTTGATAACAAGATAAATGAACTAATGATGGGAATAATGTAATAACTGCACCAAAAATTGTATTGAGTTCACCTTCTCATTAGTCCTTAGTGTAGTTGTAATATGATTGGTTGATATAAATGTCATAGTATTGATATTTTAATTATGTATTATTTGGTGTGTGATCTAATGATAACTAAATTCAGTTCTCAACCACAAGGTTTGTTTTGCTTGAAAAAAATGATTCATGAAGAAGTAAGAGGAGGTACATATTTTCATATCATTCCACTTATTTAGCTAGAATTTATTGAATATAAATTCATTAATCTTCATAATATGTTGCCTAACATCATCAAAACATAGCATGCATCCTTAAGGTAACAAGTATCATTGACAAATAAATGTGATGGCTTCTATGCTCATCTCGATCATTTTGTTTTGATTATTAATTATGGAATCAGATAAGACTTTGCATAAAACATAAGTACCTATTTGATTTCTTAACTATCATCAAGTTTCATAAATTATAAGTTTGAGGCTTTGTTACATGGTTAAAATTTTATGAAGATATTTCTTATTGCATAAGTCAAAGAGTTTCGGTTCATTTCAAACTTTAGCTTAATATATGCCTGGATATGGGTCATCAACCCCATATTTCCTTCATGCAAGGATAAATCAAATCATTCAATGAGCATATATCATGAAGTGGGTAATATTGGATTTATTAGGAGTCTTGTTTGGTGGTGAGTTAATGGTAGTCCTTGCCTCAAGTTTAGAGTGTTGATAGTAAATTTATAAGTATTCTAAAGAGCTTGCTAAATATATTTCACTTGTGTTTAATTTGACAAACCTCTATTTATTTTTTTAGTGATGACACTATCCGCTAAGAAAATGGCACATCACCTAAGTTTATCTAATATGTAGTTACAATAACCACCTAGCAATAAAAGGTCTTTACTTTGGTTTTTCTTGCATCATTTGGAAAGCTAGTTAGTGGAAGAGGAGATCTATAGAAATTTGGCTACTTGTAGAAGATGTTTGACTATGTTATTTTTAAGTTTTGAGGAGGATTGAAACTTGTTAAGGTACGTAAATATTGTTACTAGTTGAAGTATATATTTTTCTTTATTATTTTCATTCATTGTCAAACTTCTGTGGAATGAAATCTATGCATGCTTGCTAAATGGACTTTGAAATAAATAACATGAAAATTTCACATCATTTTGAAAATAAATAAAGGGATTGTGAATGTTTATTTTAGTTTAGTAGTATACAAGTCATCATAGTTGGGATATGTAATTTCTTATTACTTTTCTCCTTCGATAGACTTATATGTGTTAAGGTGTGGAGCTAAAAGCTTCACCAAATGAGCGAGTGCAAAAGTTGCAGGAGTCACACACTCACCGATGACAGTCAAGAATGGACCAGAGGCTATCAGCGTCAATCATGGATCAGCCGACGTCGGTCACAGGCAGATAGGCAGGGACTGACGTCGGTCACTAGTGCATCCAGAATCTATTTTAGTGGACAGAACAAAATGTTTGCATGATAGGATTAAGTGTTAGTCTTAAGTCCACATCTCTATCTTTAGTAGGACTATTTTGAGCACTTGATTAGGAGATGCATCTAATAGTTGTGATTGTATGCTCATGAATCCCTAAAGTTATATAATAGGGATAGATCTTCATAGCTTATTGTAGAACAGTACAAGAATTGTACAGCATATGTATATGTGAATCAATCTAGGTTGTTGGAGTTGATTGTAATTGAGAGAGAGAACTCTTGAGGGAAAGAGATCTAGAAAGAGATCTGTACATCTGAGAGAGGTGTGGAAGAAAGCGAGATTTATTCAATTGTATTTCCAAGAGTTTAATACAAGTTTTTAGGGTGGTTTCTTGTATCTCTTATTCTTTGCTGATTCTGATTTCTAGTTGTTTTCAATTTTGGTTTAATTCCACATTTAGTTGCTTGCAAAAGTAATCAATTGTTATTGTCTAGATCCTGACAAGTGGTATCAGAGCTTGGGTTCACTAACAGGTGTTTCAGATCTGGTTAGTGTGTGTTGATTACAGGACACTCACAGGGGTTTGTTCAGGGATTTCTGTTTGAGTGGGAGTTAGTAATGATAAAAGAAAGCAACTGAGAATGGAGAAGTTTAATGGCAAGAATTATCAATTATGGAGAATGCAGATAGAAGATTATCTGTATCAAAAATATTTATACTTACCATTAGGTGGGGTTACAAAGAAGCCCACAGACATGGAAGATGAAGAATGGGAAGTTCTTGATAGAAATGCTCTTGGATCCATAAGATTGAGTTTGGCATCTACTGTGATATCTAATTTATCACAGGCAAAGTCAATGATAGAGTTAATGACTACTCTAGCAAATTTATATGAAAAACCCTTAGCTTCAAATAAGGTATATCTTATGAAACAGTTATTTAATTTGCAAATGCAGGAAGGTGGATCTATATCTAATCATCTAAATGATTTCCATAGAATTGTAAAAAAATTAAATTCAGTCAAAATAGTGTTTGATGATGAAATTAAGGATCTTTTAATATTATGTTCTTTGCCTGAAAGCTGGCATAGCTTGGTAATGGCAGTTAGTAATACTGCATCTGCTTTAAATATTTTAAAATTAGATGATGTTGTTAGTGTGATCTTGAATGAAGAAATTCACAGGAAAAGCACAAAGAAAACATCAGGGAACGCTTTAAGTTTTGAAAGTAGGGGAAGGCAAAAATATAAGGGCAAGCATAGGAGATTAAGGTCTAAGTCAAAGACGAGAGGTAGATCCAAATCCATAAATGGCAGGAGGATAGCTTGCTAGAATTGTGGAAAGATAGGGCATATAAGCAAAGATTGCTGGTCAAAACCTAAAGAGGACAATCAACATGAAGGTAAAGAAGAAGCAAAAGTTGCAGGTATAGTTGCACAAGATGCTCTTATATTCTCTTTGCATAATAATATAGAATCTTGGGTTTTAGATTTTGGTGCCTCTTTTCATGCAACCCCTAATAGAGAATATTTCAGTGACTATGTCCATGGAGATTTTGGAATAGTTTATTTAGGGGATGATGAGCCTTGTAAAATTGTTGACAAAAGAAAAGTGTAGCTGAAAATGCAGAATGGCAACACATAGGTGTTGAGAGATGTCATGCATGTTCCCAGCCTGAAGAGGAATTTGATTTCTGCAAAAAAGTTAGGGGATGAGGGTTACACAGTAACTCTCATAGCTAAATCTTGGAAGGTTACCAAGGGTGCACTTGTATTAGCCAGAGGTAAGAGAGTAGGTACTCTCTATTTATGTAATTGTATTACTGATAATTCTCCTTCTGTATTATCTAATTCAGATGTAGATGCAAAGTTGTGGCACCACAGGCTTGGCCACATGAGTGAGAAGGGAATGTCTATTCTTAAGTCAAAAGGTAAGCTTTCAGATTTGAAAAGCATAGATCTAGATTTCTATGAGCATTGTGTGTTTGGAAAGCAGAAAAGAGTGAGTTTTCTCAAGATTGGGTCAACAAAGAAGAAGCACAAGTTGGAGCTTTTTCACACAGACGTGTGGGGACCAGCTCAGGTAGCTTCTCCTGGAGGATCACAGTACTATGTTTCTTTCATAGATGATGCTACAAGAAAGGTATGGGTCTATTGTATAAAGAAGAAATCTGATGTTTTTGACACTTTTAAGATTTAGAAAGCTATGGTTGAGAATGAAACAAGCAAGAGATTGAAGTGCCTTAGATCTGACAATGGTGGTGAGTTCTGCAGCTACAAGTTCAACTGGTATTGTTATATGCATGGAATACGTAGGTAAAGGATGGTTCCAAGGATACCTCAGCAAAATGGAGTGGCTGAAAGGATGAATAGAACAATAATGGAGCATGCACAGTGTATGAGATTGCATGTTGGTTTGCCCTTAGAGTTTTGGGTAGAAGCTGTGGATACTGTAGTTTACCTGATTAATAGAGGACCCTCTATAGCGTTGGATGGTGGAATTCTAGAAGAGGCATGGATAGGTAAAAAGGTAGATCTTTCATTTCTCAAAGTTTTTGGTTGTGAAGCTTTTGTGCACATTGATAAAGAAAATACAAAGAAGCTGGATGCTAAGTCTATGAGGTGCACATTTATTGGTTATGGCTTTGACGATTTCGGATTCCGATTGTGGAATCTAGGAACTAACAAGATAATTAGGAGCCATGATGTTGTTTTCAATGAAAAAGTGATGTATAGTGATCAGCTTAAGAAGCTGAATCAATCTGAGTAGAGCAATGGAGAATTGGACGAGGTGACAGTCTAAAATGAGCTCGCAAGAAAGAATAATCATAGACAGGAAAACACAGAGACCGACGTCGATCAAGAAGGAACTGATGTCAGCAATATAGGAACCGATGTCAGTCAGACAGTGACCGATGTCGGTCAGGCAGGAACCGATGTCAGTCATGAGGAACCGATGACAGTCAGTTATAGGCCTGGAGGTGACCGAGGTCGGTCACTATCAGAGAATTTGGGCAGACAGCGTGTTGTGAATGAGTCTCAGACACCCATCAAGAGGTCAAAAAGGGTAAGTAAACCTCCACTTCGATATTCCCCTTCATTATTCTATTTATTGCTCACTGATGGTGGAGAACCAGAGAGTTTTGATGAAGTAATATAGGTGGAATCCAAGAATTAGTGGGAACTAGGCATGAATGAGGAAATTGATTCCTTGAGAGAGAACCAAACATGGGATTTGGTTGAGTTGCCAGCAGGAAAAAAGACACTGAAGAACAGATGGATCTACAGATTGAAGGAAGGAGAGAATGGACAGATGAGATATAAGGCTAGGTTGGTAGTGAAAGGATTTGCACAAAAACCAGGTATTGATTTTGGTGAGATTTTTCTCTTGTAGTTAAAATGACTTCTATACGGACTATATTGTCTTTAGTTGCTATTGAGGATTTACATCTTGAGCAGCTTGATGTTAAGATAGTGTTTCTTCATGGAGATTTGGATGAAGAAATATATATGGATCAGCCGGAAGGATTTGAGGTCAAAAGTAAGAAGAAACCTGTGTGCAAATTGAAGAAAAGCTTGTATGGTCTCAAGCAAGCTCCTAGACAGTGGTATTTGAGATTTGATAGGTTTATGACTGAGCATGGGTACAGTAGGTGTCAATCTAACCATTTGTGTGTATTTTAAGAGATTTGATAATGGTAAATATATTATTCTATTATTGTATGTAGATGATATGTTGGTTGCAGGATCACACATGCAGAATATCTCTGAGCTTAAGGTGAAATTAGCTCACACATTTGCCATAAAGGATTTGGGAGCAGCAAAGAAAATCCTTGGCATGAGTATTAAGAGAGACAAAAAAAAATCACAGGTTGATTTTGTCTCAAGAGGATTATGTGAACAAGGTGTTGAAACGGTTCAATATGCAAGATGCAAAACCGGTAAGCACGCCTATGGCTGGACACTTCAAGTTGAGTAAAGAACAGTGTCCTAATTCACATGATGAGGTAGAGTACATGAGTAGAGTTTCATATGCTTCCACAGTTGGGAGCTTAATGTATGCAATGGTATGTACTAGACCGGATATTGCCCAAGCAATGGGAGTTGTAAGTAAGTATATGGCCAATCCAGGGAAGGAGCACTAGAAAGCAGTTCAGTGGATCCTTAGATATCTGAGAGGGACCAGCAGTAGGCATTTGTGCTATGGTGGGTCAAACACTTCTCTACATGGATATGTAGATTCAGATATGGTAGGTGATTTGGATGGCAGAAAGAGCACCACAGGATATGTTTTCACTGTTGGTGGAATGGCGGTTAGTTGGATTTCAAAGTTGCAGAAGGTTGTTGCCTTGTCTACTATAGAGGCAGAATACATTGCAGTCACAGAGGCTAGCAAGAGATGATATGGATGACACGGTTCATGGAAGAGCTAGGAAAGGAGCAAGAGAGTTGCAGATTATACAGTGATAGTTAGAGTGTAATTCATTTGGCTAAGAATTCAGCCTTTCATTCAAGAACCAAACATATATAGCTAAGGTACCACTTCATTAGACAGGTATTGGAGGATGGTGAGTTGAAGCTGGAGAAGATCCATACAAATAAGAACCCTGCTGATATGTTAACCAAGCCGGTAACAAAGGAGAAGTTGAATCTTCATTCAACTTTTGTTGGTCTTCATGATTGAGTTTGAAGATGGAGAAGCTAGAAGATGTTGCTATACAAGTACTGGTGCAGCTATTTATCTCCAAGTGGGAGATTGTTAAGGTGTGGAGCTAAAAGCTTCACCAAATGAGTGAGTGCAGAAGTTGCAGGAGTCACACAATCACCGATGACGGTCAGGAATGGACCAGAGGCTGTCAGTGTCAGTCATGGATCGGCTGATGTCGGTCACAAGCAGACAGGCAGGAACCGATGTCGGTCACCTGTGCATCCAGAATCTATTTTCGTGGACAGAACAAAATGTTTGCATGATAGGATTAAGTGTTAGTCTTAAGTTCGCATCTCTATCTTTAGTAGGACTATTTTGAGCCCTTGATTAGGAGGTGCATCTAATGGTTGTGATTGTATGCTCATGAATCCCTAAAGTTATATAATAGGGATAGATCTTCATAGCTTATTGTAGAATAGTACAATAATTATACAATATATGTATATGTGAATCAATCCAGGTTGTTAGAGTTTATTGTAATTGAGAGAGAGAACTCTTGAGGGAAAGAGATATGGAAAGAGATCTGTACATCTGAGAGAGGTGTGGAAGAAAGAGAGATTTCTTCAATTGTATTTCCAAGAGTTTAATACAAGTTTTCAGGGTGGTTTCTTGTATCTCTTATTCTTTGCTGATTCTGATTTCTAGTTGTTTTCAATTCTGGTTTAATTCCGCATTTAGTTGCTTGCAAAAGTAATCAATTGTTATTGTCTAGATCCTGATAGTAAGAATGTTATATGGAATAAAGATATCATATAAAACTAGATGCAATTGTTTTAGAAATATTTGAAATGTTCTTGCAAGCCTTATCAAAGCATTTTTTCATTTTGGCTTGCATATTTATTTTCAAGCCTGCATGTTATCTTTCTTGCAAGGCTTTGATGTTTGAGTGATTCACGTTTTTTGTTTTGAAATGTTTGGTTTGTTGAGAATAATTGAATATCATCATTAAATTATATTTTTTGATATTTTCAAGCCTATTCATTCTTTATCATGCTCAAAATAAATGTGTTTGTTGAATTTTTTTCTTGGTTCTTTTGAGGAGTATGTAGAAAAGGGTTTTGAGATGAGATTTTATAGTTATTGCTTGAAAAAAAATGTTTGCTTGTATTTTTTGTTTGATAAATGAGTATGGCACATTTGAATTTTTTTTTAAATCATTTGATATAAATATTGTCTATTTGTTTTGTTTTCATGAAGAATAGTTTTTCAAAACTAGAGATTTTGAATTTTTAGTAAGCATTGAAATTGATATTTGCATGAATTTGAATATTGAACATGTGGTTGTTAGATATAAGGGATAATAAAGTCTTCAAGGTAAAAATATGTTGTTTATCCCATTAGAAATCACTTGGGTATAAAATATTCTACATACATTTTTTAGATCTTGCAACTTGCATACATTTGAACTCGATATATTATCATTTGTCATGGAAACATTTAGGTGTTTGTTGATATAAGTTTTGTAGACATGAGGGTTTATTTTTTTTAAATTCATATAAAATAAACTTGTATACATTGAAGATTAAACATATGTTCATTTAATATACATTGAATATGAAATGTGTTTCCTTGTACAAAAATAATTACTTTTTATTTTTCAGTGATTTTAAGAATTAGTCATATTGGTAAAGATTTTGGAGGCTTTTAATTTTTGAATGTAAACATAGTTCTTGGTGTGTAGTCTATGGCATAATTTTTTTTATCACAAATGATGAATTGATATAGTGATATAAGGACTTGCTCATTTCATTATGACTCATATGATTTTCATATGAGTATTGATTTGAAATTTATGTAGGATTTGATACATTCAAGTTGTTGAAGTTGCATGCAGAATTTGTGTAGTATAATTTTCTTACATTTTCAATGGCTAAAGTTTTTCTATTGTGATGAATATCTTCAGATTTTTATTCAATATCATATGAACATTGGGTTGATAGTGGAAATCATAGTATAATTCAATGATTGAAATATTTTGATTTGGAAAACAATGTTGAATGTGACTTCAAATTCATGTATATTTCACTCAAATTAGTTACAAAAGTTATTTTATAAAAAAATTCAAGTAATGGTAGAATTCATATGATTTGACAATTTTCAGATGTTTTGATAGTTCTTGAATTATTTTTAATGAATGTGAATGAATAGACATATATTAATTTTCAATTATGTGATTGTATAAGTTTGAGTTTTTAATGTGAAATTATTTCAGAATAGCATGTTAGGGTGGACCCTAGATTCCCATGATTTAGGTAAAAATGTATGGGGAAGAAACAATGATAGACAAAGTGAGGGTAATTATTCATGGGGTAGCTCTCATGGGAGGACTTTTCATATCCATAAGGCCACTAACACATTTTATCAACCTTTCAATCATGGAACTCATGTTTCAGTTCATTTTGATATATTTGACCCTATTTTGTAGAGTTTATTTGATAATATTCCTTCATCTTCATTGAATTTTCATATTACATCTAGAGGTTTTAAGATATCTCCTTGGATTTCTCATCTTTATGGATGAGGTACTCCAAGTGAATCTTCCTAATGGATGTATAATGCCATTGAATTTTTTCTACATGATGTTCTTTTTCCCACTCAACCTAAAAATATCCTTGGACTAAATCTTAAGTTTTTAAATCCAAATCCGTCTTTAGCACTAATTGTTAGGCCTTATTTGCCTATACTTGCTAAGCCTTCCTCTTCAAATAGAAAATATGTTGGTATCCCTAAAAATTAACCTATGGTGACTTGTGTACTAAAGAAAGTCAAGTTGGAGGTTGATGACAATTGGGGAGGCACAAATTTGATTGAGTTACCTATTGCTTCAATGGAGTACACTAAGTACTAAACATACAAGGGTTATTCATTGATTGATTTTGTTTTGGTAGTGATTTTGAATGACTTGGGTTTCATTTGATGTATTTTTTGTTATTCTATTGATACATTATTATTGTGTTAATTTACATTTTTGATCTTGTAAATAGATAATTTTTGGTGATGATACATTTTATTTTGCATAGCATCAATAAAATTTATTTTATCAAAACAAAAAATAAACATATTACAATTTACTTAAGTTTGATCATTAATGGATAATTTTTATTTATGGAATATTAATGTTAAGAATTTTAATGTTAGAATTTACTAATTATTTAGTGTATGCTTAAATACATGATTTTTTGAATAAATGTCTAAGAAAGTAAAGACCCCCCACCCATTACAATTTATAATTTTGTCTAAATTATTTTAATATCTTGGACTTTTTTATTTGATTAGGGTAAATGCTTTTCAAGCTAGAACTATGAACTAGATAAGTGAGGGTTTTGATTACTAATCCGACAACCAAGAGAGCGTTTTAAATAATGGACCCACAACCAAGAGGATTTGAAGGATCCCACAACCATACCAGATCATAATAAGAGGGTTTGATGGCTCCCATAATCACACTAGATCACAACAAGAGGGTTTGAAGGATCCCACAACCTGAGATGGAATAACAAGAGGGTTTAATAGATCCCAAAACCATAACACCAAGAGGGTTTGAAAGATACCACAACCTTAGGAAAATAAGGAAGGCAACTCCTTAATAATTAAAAAATATAAACAAAACTAGTTAAAAACATATAGCCTTCCATTAATCTTATGTCTCCTTAAAACATC
This sequence comes from Torreya grandis, assembly GCA_037957365.1. NCBI lineage: Eukaryota > Viridiplantae > Streptophyta > Pinopsida > Cupressales > Taxaceae > Torreya > Torreya grandis. Next base: position 7,797,850 of record JARHVA010000012.1, on the reverse strand, counting down.
TGCACAATATTCTCATAACTAAAGCATAATAAGTGCACTTGCACACCCACTAAGCCAAGTAATAGCTAAATCATAGAAATAAAATATCTAAATCATCCTTAGAAATCTTGCAACATCTTGATGTAAGTTAGGAATCTTCATCCCATCATAAGTCACCTTTGTCTCCACTTTGGTGAAGAAACCTTCAATAAACTGTCTACCATCATTCATATTCCTATGATGGTGATTTGCATGACCATTGCATAGTAGGCCACTATTACCCCAAGGTTTTAAAACAAACCTCAAAAATTAGAAAAGGTAAGGGTGAACTCCTCTAACATTTACCCTTCCTTGAGAAACAACATAATGGAATCCTCTAATATCCACTGAAGGAAGAAAGGGGTAGATTAATCGATCATCCACCCAAACCTCAAAATTTTTTATGAGAAATCCTCTAACTTCCTCCATTAAAACCCACAACATTCTAGCCTTGAGAAGGCATGGATGTTCAATTAAGCGTCTTATAACATCCACCTTCAAAACCCGTAAAACCTCTAACCCAAGCCATTGGATTCACATCATTTAAAAAGGAGATATACTCCCTTTGGATCTTGAAGTTAGAAAGTTGAATCCTCAACATTTTAGCATCATGTTGGTACATGGATAGAAATGGAAAAAATAGATAATATAGCCAAGCTTCCTCCCTTTCCCAATAGGAGAGGGAGTTAACTAAACAACCATTATACTATGTGAAATAAGATCCCATCGGATAAAAATAAGATAAAATAAGAGCATAAATGGTGTAGAGTGGATTAAAAGAAATTATTAGTTAATAATTAGTCAAAAAAATCAAAGGAAAATTCCTAAAGAGATAAATACATCAAGACAAACTATTCATGTGGGGGTTGCTAATGATAATGAAGAACACAATGAAAGAAAGCAATATTAGTTACCTTCCCAAATTGATTCCATCACCCAAGATCAGCTCCAATCATGTTCTCCCCTTGACCACACATCCTTTTCTTCATTAACAATGGTGGTAAACTCCTCCAATGTCTCAAGAACACTCCATAAAACCTAGGTTCATGATATTGAAACCATCTAATTGCCTATCAAATGAAGCTAATCCAAATATGAATAACATAATAATCAAAACACAAATGAGTTGTGAAGATATTTTAGCATTATAAAATTACAATAATTTATCTTAAAAATGATGTTCATGGCCTCTCTATTTATATATTTTTAGAATTGATCAGAATAAATTGTGATCGTCCATCTTGAGATCAAGATGTGTGGCCAAGAATCCATTCAATTTTGAGGCTAAAATCAATAAATGCCTTCATAATAATTTTGGAATAAGGGAAATTAATGAGGCATGGGATGAATTAAGGCATGGGAGGCCATGATTTAGATATTTTATGCATTTATGGCCTAAGGATACCTTTCCAATAAATTATGTCACTTGATGATGCAAAAACTTATAATCAATTTCCAAAAATAAATATTCAATAACCTCCATGGAAAATCCACTTAAGCTCTTGATTTTAATTAATTATATTTAAACAAGATTCAATATTTGTGTAATTCTTTGGAAATTGGCCCTCAATTACTCAAAATGGTCAGAAAATCATATTATTGGGTTATAATTTGACTTAAGAAGAATTGGAAAGCAATGTTAGATGCGTTGGAACCGTATTCCCATTTAGGATGTTTCTAACACAAAATATCAAAGGTACATGATGTGTACTAATGAATTATAATAAAAGAGTGATCCAAAGCACAAAAAGGCAAAATCATCATTTTGACTCAAAATGAATTGATCAAAGCTAGGCATCACATAAAATGCATTGCCCCATTTAGGGATACTTTGGCCTAAATCAACACTTGTAAATGAAAATTTCAAACCATTTAGTTCATTTTAGTGATTTTGACTTAAAATGTGCATTTGAGTGCAATTCAAGTAAGATTGACAATTTCAATACAAATGGTGTTAAGAATTGGATGTCTACATTTTCCCCTTATTTGAGAAGGCATAACGAGACATTCAAGTGAAGCAATGTATTTTAAAAGAAAAGAGTTGTCAAGAATAAATTGGAAATGACCCATGATACCCCCTCGAGAGGACATACCAAGATGAAAGAAAAAGATTGACTCTCAAAAAGAAAGAGAAAGTGAGATTAACCCATGGAATAGATCATATCTAGATGAGCTAATGTTTGCATGTGTGGTCACCATCAATGATCAAAATGTAACTAGAGATATAATGGGCCCAAAATATGAGGGGAAGGGGAAGGATCTAATACAAACATATAAGTGACACACTTTTAAATGCACCCAATTTGAGAATGTAAGCTACATGCTTGTGACATTGATCAATCCTAAGACAAGTTTCACACTAAAGCATTGCCATCATGGGCATTAGTGTGGAGATCTTGGAATTAAAGGAAAAGGAGAATGTGGTCTCCATAAAGATGATAATAAGAAGTGCCCCATTAGAGTATATTTGATTATGATAAGATAGTCATGCCCCAGTAGGGCTAATTTTGATCATTGATAAAGAATAAATAATGGTTTACCCCTATAGAGCTGATTTGATTCAGACGTTGTTCATATATTATGGCCTAGTATGGGTAATTAGCAAGTAATTAGCTCAAAGAGATAACCTAATGTATAGATTAAAGAAATCAGGCACAAACATAGATGTGATGGTGTAATCGTTTAGAAAAAACCAAAAAAATCAAGCATACGAGAATGCACAAAGTGATAAGAGAGATGAAAAGAAGAATAAAGATGGTTGAGGTGACTCCAAATGTACAAGACAAGTGGATTCTACCTATGTAGTTCCATGGATTTATGTTCTAACATGAAATTTAGGCCAATGTAGTTCACCCAAAAATGGGAGAGAATGGAATGAAGGATGATGAAAACTAACCACGAATTGATTAGACTCATGATGTATTAGAAGAGATGCATGTCTAAGCATAGAGTTAAGTGCTAAAATGTATGATACCTAGATGCCTATTTTCATATCATGAGCCTAGAGTGTGCATAGTGTTCTTGTGAACTATTCATTAGAATGGTATTGATGTTAAGAATTTGAAACTTGAGTACAAAGTGCTTGTTATAGAAAAATAAATTAGGCATCATAAGTATGAATAACTTAAAATGACATTATATTCCAATTGCACTGAGCTAGTTCAAATGTGAATATCTATAACTAAGGATAATGGTAAATAATGACCAAAACCAGAGATACAACTATTTACATTTAAAAAAAATCAAAAATAAATAAAAAGATAAACATAAATGAACCTAACTTAAAATCAAGATATAATCAATCAATACTTAAGTAGGAACAAAAATGTTTAAAAACAAAAATCAAGAAAATATTAATGACATAGGATCAAGATATAAAGGATCAAGATCTATGTGGACCATCAAGACATTCTTGAACACAAAAGAGAAAAATAAAATCAAATATAAAAATAAGACACCAAAAAAAATCAAATAAATAAAAAGGTCCAAGAAAAACTTAATAACATGAGATCAAGATATAAATAATCAAGAACCATGTGAATCATCAAGATGTTTTGAAACATAAAAGAGAAAAGCAAAATTATTTATGGAAACACAAGACCAAGATGAGACAAGAAGAAATAAAAAGAGAAAGGAGAATAAATAAATGAATAGGTGTGAAATCACAAAAAAACACCAATAAAACACAACAAAACATGAAGAAAACTCAAATAAACACACAAACAAAAACCAATTTAGTGTAGTTTAAAGACAATTATTCATACACGTATGGTAGAGGTGTTACTTTCCACCACAACATAACAAAGAATAATGACACAAAATGTATTCCCTAATTAAATAGGAACAATGGTAGAATAAATGGGAGAAGAGAAGAAAAGGAAGGGGTTGGCTGAGCTAACTCCAAATGTACAAGACAAGTGGATGTTGCCTACATAGTTCTATAGACTCATGTTCCAAACATGAAATTTAGGCCAAATGTAGTTCTCCCAAGAAGTGGGATAGAAGATGTGATGATGATAAAAAACATATGATTCATGTTGTAGAAGAAAAGGGAAGACTTGACAATTGAGATTGGTCTTACAAAATGGTAAGTTGGTGAGATGAAGGAGAATGATTTAAAAAAATGGCAATTCTATGGACATAATTTACTTGAAAAATGGCAAGAGCATGAGGATCAAAATGCACAAAAGTGTAATGCAATGTTTTCATTCTTTTGGGAATTGGTTATCTAATGTTTTTGGTGTTTTTGGGATAAAATATACACAAGGTGGGACTATCTAGTCAAGGAGATGCTCATCTGAGAGTAGAAGTTCTAATAAAAAACTAAGCTAGCTACAATGGCCCTCATGGATATAAATAATGGACCAAGGAACTAAATGATATTTATAATAATAACTAAAGTTGGCTGAAATGACACATGCTCACAAATCAGTGAGAGCAATGATCTTAAAAAGATAGCAATAATGTTCATCAAAGAGCAACAAATGTAATATAGAATAGTGTGCAGTTCAAAATTAATATGAAGAACCATGTGGTAGGAAAATCTTGATCTGAGAATATTTTTTTATTTACTTATCTGTATAAGAAGCTATAAAATACTATTCTAGCTGAATTGCTTTATAGAACTAGCATTGAAGGTGTTCATAATGTTAATGAGACATAATCAAGATCATAAATGGTCAAGGGACAAAAGTGTTTAGGGTACAACAACCCTGAGACGTAACAAAGAATTTGGTTCCCAAAGAGAATGGTCTAAATAATATGGTCTAGGATAGGATAAAAGGTGTTTAGAGTACCAATTGTTTAAAAACTTTCACTATCCAAAGCCATGAAAGGCAATTCGGGTGATAACAATCTAAGGTAGTAGAAAATGGTGGGATAAAAGACTATGGCACAAGTTTCCCCTAAGTAAAGGATATTGTATACAATGATTCAAAAAATTTCATGCATATAATCTCTTAAGGTGTACAATTTTCATGGGCTCTAGAATTTTTTCACCATTTGGTTTAGCTAGTTGATATACCCCTGATCCATAGTTTGTCATGATAACAAATAGTCCCAACTAATTAGGTTAAAGCTTACCTTTATTTTTGTGTTTAGAATTTATGTTTTTTTGGTTCTCTTTTAGAACCAAATCAACAATATCAAACTCCTAAGGGAGGATGTGCTTGTTTTAGCTTCTCTACAATATGTTATGATAGGCCTACAAGTTTTTTAGGGTAGCCAAACACTTACCATCAATAAGTTATAGTTATTACATCCTTGAGACTCTATAGTCCTTGTCATCTTCAATATGCTCCAATAATACTCACAAAGATGGTAGCTCGATCTCTATTAGGATAATAGATTATGTGCCATAGACAAGGGAATATGGAGTGGCTCCTATTGGGGTCCAATGACTAGTTTTATAAGCCTAGAGGGTAGGAAAGATTTGCTAGTGCCAATTATGGCCAACATCATTGATAATCTTCTTTAAGTTGGATATAATGGTTTTTTTATGCCTCAGCTTGTCCATTACCTTATGGTTTATATGGAGTTGATTTCTTATGCTTGATCTTGAAGTTTTCACAAAGATCTTTGACATCTTGATTTACAAAGGATTTGCTATTATCATATATAATACAGGTAGGGATGTCATATCGACAAATGATATGGTAATGAATGAATTTGACAATCTTATTCCTAGTAATGTAAGTGAGAAGAATGGCCTCAATCCACTTAGTAAAATACTCAGTAGCAGTTAGGATATGCTTATGGCCATTTGAAGATGTAGGGTTTATTTTTCCAATGAGATCAAGGCCCCATGTTGAGAATGACCATGGTGTTGTGATAGGTTGTAGTGGTAAAAAGGTGCATGTATCAAATTTCCATGTTGCTGATAAAGAATACACTTCCATACATAATTACAAGCATCAGTCTCCATTTTTGGCCAATAATATCTTGTTTTAAAGATCTTCTTTGATAATACTACACCATTGGTGTGGGCCCCACATATTCCTTCATGAACCTCCTTTAGCGCTTTCTTGGATTATCTTAAAGATAAACAACGAAGAATCATTCCATCATATCCTTTTGATAAAGTGTGTCTCCTAGGATGGTATAACATGATAAACGGTGATGGCAGAGTTTTTACTAGCTATTAGAGAGGTCAACTAGGAAAATGTGATCAGGGAAGTAGTTATAAAAGTCTTGGAACTAGGGTAATTCCAGTAGGGGATTAGGAATAGCAATGGTGCATACCCTTTTTGAATCTAGTATAACATGTGCAAGTTGAAGAAGATTTTCAATCAAAAATTGATACTCTTTAGCTTCACCATCAATTTGTATCATAGAACCAATTATTGCCATTAAGTCAACTGATCTATTGTTTGCTCTTGGAATTTTTCCAAATTATAGAGATTTAAAATTACTTTTGAGATTATCAATAATTTCTTTGTAAGGAAAAATCTTGTCATCTCTCATTTGATATTGACCAATGGTATGATTGATGATTAATTGGGAATCACCATAGACCTTCAAGCTCTAAATATCCCATTGTATGGTAAGGTGAAGCCCTATAATCAATGCCTCATACTTGGCCATATTATTTATACAATGAAATTTTAAATAAAATGTTTTGGGAATTAGATCCCCATGGGGGGTGATTAAAAATATGCCATATCTAGATCCATGAGATGCAAAGGATCCATCAAAAATAACTTCCATTATTTAGATTCCTATGATGTTTATTCTATTGCCATAATAGAATCATCTAGAAAGTCAAATTTTAGAGGTCGATTATTTATGATAGGGGCTTCTGTAATTTGATCATCAATAACTTGCCCCTTGATTGATTTTTGATTTTGATACTCAATGTCAAAATCACTTAGGATCATAACCCATTTGGACATATGTCTTTGAATAGATTCTTTAGATAAGAGGAATTTGAGAGGGTCCACCTTGGTGATGACAATAGTTTTATTATTTAGCATATAATGTCATACTTTTTTTAAAGAAAATAACATAGCCAAACATGTGTTATCAATAGGCATATAATTATGTTCATAAGCCACCAGAGTGTAGCTTAGATAATATACTACATGTTCTTTACCTTGATCATCATGTTGGGCTAAAAATGCCCCCAGTGCATGTTCTATCACTGATATGTAAAGAGGCAGTGGTCTTCCAAGTGTTGGCAGTCTCAAGATTGGTGGATTGGCCAAATATGTCTTGAGTTTCATAAATTCTATCTGAAAATATTTGTCCCATTAAAAAATTACCCATTTTTTCAAAAGGTGGGTAAATGGGTGGCACTTATCTACCAATTGAGAAATGAACCTATGTATAGATTGGATCTTTCCTTTTAGGCTTCATAGTTGTTTGAGATTGTTTGGTGGAGGCATCTCCGCAATGGCCTTGACCTTGGTAGGGTTGAATTCAATCCCTCTTTATGATACATTTAAACCTAGCAATTTCCTTGATGTGACTCCAAAGACACATTTCTTAGGATTTAAGTAGACCTTATATTCATGAAGCCTCTCAAATATTCTTTGTATAACGTCAGGATGTCCAACTCTTGTTATTGATTTTGCTAGTATATCATCAACATAGTCTTCAACAATATCGTGCATCATGTCATGAAATATGATAGTCATGGCACATTGATATGTGGCTCCAACATTCTTCAATCCAAATGGCATGACTTGGTAACAGAATGTTCCCCATGGAGTGGTGAACATAGTCTTGTGTTTATCTTCTTGGGATATCTTGATATAATTGTATCCAAAAAATTCATCCATTAAGGACAACATCTCATACCCACCATTTGAGTTGACAATCATGTTGATGTTGGGTAGAGAAAAATCATGTTTGGGGAATGCTTTGTTGGTATCCCTAAAATTAGTACAAATATGTATACCTGAGGTCTTTTTATTCACTAGGACTATGTTTTAGATCCATTCAAAATAATCTAGAGGCCTAATAAAGCCTACTCTTAGAAAATTTTCTATTTCTACTTTAACCAATAGGGTGATGCATGGATGCATCTTCATCAATTTCTGCTTGACTAGTTTAGCATCAAGATGAATAACTAGGTGATGCACAACCAAGTCAAGGTCTAAGCCTGGCATATCAGAGTATGCCCATGAAAATATGTCAATATAATCCCTTAGGAGGGATATAATTTGTTCACATTTTGCTTCAGTAAGGGAAGCTCCAAAATAAACAATTTTTGGATCCTTATAGGTTCCTCGGTTCACTTTTTTCATGTTTTCCACAAGGAATGTGGATCCATCTTCTCAAATTGTAGGCAAGGTATGATCGTGATCATCTTCTTTTGCCACATCTTCTTACTATTCCTCCTAAATTTTTGGATAGTATGATGAATCAAAATCCACCATCTCAGGTAAAGGCCAAGTAGCAAAAACCTCTAGAAACTCAAGAGCAAGACACTCAAACTTTTATTGTTGTTCTAAAGAGATGATTGTATTATCTATAGAAATTGGGCTAGATGGACCTTATGTGTCCTGAGGGGATGAACAAACTTTCCCACCTATGAGTGCTTAAAACAAGTTTTCACTTGAAGACTTGTCTTTTTCTTTATTTTTTCCCTAATTGATGAGTGCCTCAAAGAGGTTTTCACCTGAAGATCTCAATGTCTGTTCTTTATTATGACCAATAAAGTTTTCTTGATATTCAAAGCAAGTAGAAGGATCCAATAAAAAAATCAAATTCTTGTTTGTATCACCAATGGGCAATCCATATCTTATGCCCATGTATTCTGCAACTGATTCTTCATTGTGAAACTCATCAAGGTATATGACCAAATTTTTCTAGTCCCAATCAATGAGTTTGGGATGGCAAATGCATAGAGAACAATGAGGGTTTGATTTAGGATGGGAAGTTCCAATGGTAAAAATATGATGTTCTACTTCAGGAGGGGAAGCACCAATAGAATGGGTTCTTGCTTCATGATGGGAAGCTCCAATGGTTAGAGTTAAAATGGCATTTGAATCAACTAGGTTCATTTCAATAAGCTCATAAAAAGGATATAATGGGACACTGCATCATTACTAGGAGTCTTATTACTAGTCACTTCGAAAGAGTCACTATCTAAATTCATGAGGTCACCCCTAGGTGATATATATATCCAAGACCATGATTCAAATTAGGTACTCCAATAAATATGGGCTCCAGGATTCCTTGCACTCATGGGCCAAGGACTTGTCTTATATAATAAAAATTATCCATGATCTGGTTAGGGATAGGATACTTTGGATTCTAAAAGCAATTAGCAAGGCCTTTAGAATATAACCAATCTCCCTCATTAAAATCCTCTCGATCTTTCTTTGGTGCAATAGTAGGTAGAAAAACCACATGTGATTTTTGTTGTTGCTTCTTTGGTTTCCAAATCACTGCGGGTTTTTTAAGATTCTTTGAAGGTTTAGGCTTACCAAATGTCTTTTTAGTTTTGGGAAAATTTACAACATGGAAGGAATCCTTAAGACTATACATGGAAATTCCCATGTCTTTAATGACAACTTTCTTCACAAGAGCTATGGGAAATGGATCAGTCAAAGTGGAAGCAAGATCACTAGGTTTTATATAATTGGATGGAGGTGGATGTGAAACTATAGTCTTATTCTTCTTCACAATGAATTCAAAACCTAGACAATAGTTATAATTATGGAATTGGGCCTTAATATGTTTGTAATATTCATAAGGTTGTTGATCGATGAGAATAGTAACCTCGATCCCATCATGGGGAAACTTAAGGCACCGATACAGGGTGGAAGGAATGGCCTATACTTCATAGATCCAAGGATGACCAAGAAGTATGTTATAAGGCAATTCAATATCCATAATATGAAGTAATTTTTGATGTGAAATGGACCCAATAATGATTGGCAACCAAATAGTACCTACAAACTCCCTTTTAGCATTATCATTAGCCTTGATAGTGATTGTCTCTGGCTGAATGTCTTTCATAGTGTATCCCAATATTTATATCAAATCAAGAGAAATGATGTTCAGACCTGAACCATTGTCTATAAGAACCCACTTGATCTTATAGTTTTTAATGATCACTTTAATGTATAGTGGGTTATTGTGACTAGGTCCAAGTGTAGACATATCTTTTTGATCAAATGTCACTTGATAAAATGAAGATAGATATACCACAAGGTTATGGAATTGTTTAGAGTTTATATTAGTGGGAACATTGGATTTTTTCAAAAGATAGTTTAGGATAGTTCTATGGACTTCATATGTCTGCAAGAGATCCAAGATGGAAATCTATGTAGGGGTTTTAACTCAATTGGTCTAATAGACTATAAGGATTTTCAACATTAGGATGAGATGACTTGGCTTTAGTTGGGATAGTAGTCATCTTTGGATCCATTGGTGCAATGTTTACATTAGGTTTTATGGAATAAGTAGGTGAAGGGCCTTGGAGAGTAACTCATGAGCATCTAGTTGTGGCTTCATAACCTAGAGGTGGTGGGGAGCCAATATAATCAGAAGAAGGTGGCAAAGGGCCTTGGAGGGTGACTCATAGGTGTTTATTTACATTGTTTTAATTTTGAGTCAGCAAGGAGCCATTATAATTAGAAGAAGGGTGTTGTCTAGAAATAGTAACCTGTGCAAATGGAGTTACAATAGAATTATGCAAACTTGACATGATATTACTACAGAGAGAGGGTATTAACCCTATAATGATGGGTCCTATACTACAAGGAGCATGAGATGGTTCGTGTGGTTTAATAGTAACAATGGAAATATGGGTTGTAGAAATGCATCCCATAATATTTTTATAGTTGTAAGGCACCTAGTTGTAACCCACATTGTTAGTATGGGTATTATGATCATGATTATGCTCATTTTGAATATGATTTAGACCTTGATTTTGGTTATGATTTTGCCTTTATCCTTGATTTTGTTCTTGGTTTTGATTATTCCTTGGTGGTGGTTTATTATGTCAAGGAAAGGGCTCTTTATATATTCCCATATCCTAATTTGTATCCTGATTAAGGGCTAGTTTAGTCTCAATTTCAAAACTTTTAATGATATCTTCAATAATATGTCACAATTGGATGCAATGATAAGCACCATGATCAAAAACATGATGAAAGTTTCACCATTCATTCTTTTTGTACCAATATAGTTTTGGTTGATCTTGAGGAAATGGCCTTAGTACTAGCCATACAATTAGGTTAGCTACTACAATTTTTTGGAACACTATTTTGATTGGTTCTCCTAATTTAATAAAGACCCTAAAACTACCATGGTTTGTTCTCTATGGAGGCTATCTCTACAAGTTAGGTGGTGCTTTAGGAGAGATAATTATACATTTAGGTCCGACAGAGTTTACATCATTTATACATACCTTGTTTCAGTCACCCCATTTCCATCCATGTTCTTGTTCTTTAAAAAAAAATTAGGCTTATCTTGCATAACTATCTGACTATAAGGTGGGGTATGATTTTATGTTTGACCCTATGCAAATATATTAACAAGGCCCTTGGTAATAAGAGCCTTCTTAATCTATACACCCTTTTCTATGACCTCCTCAAATGAGTTAGCATAAACTAGATGTAGATTATGTGTGACCTCGGGATGTAAATTTTGTGAAAATATATTTTCTAATTGTTTATCTAGAAAAATATGTTGAAATCAACCTTCTAATGCTTTCCATCTCTATAAATATGTGGTGAAGCTTTATCCATCTCATTGTTTGGCATTGCATAAGTCAACAATGATCAGTTCATGATCTATGTTGTATGATAAATGGTTGATAAATTTTTTAAGCAAGTCATTCTAATTCCCTTGGGTAACTTAAGTAGCCAATCTAAATCTTGTCCTACTAAACTTCATGGAAACAATCAAAGTAAAAATACACTACTATAAGCCACATCTTGGCATAATACAAAAAATGTCTAGATGTGTTTATGTGGGTCACCCTTTCCTTTATATTTATCAAATTTGGGTGCCTCAAAATGACATGGAAAGGGGAATTGGAGAATGCTTAAATCAAATGGATATGGACATATCTCATCAAATTTATACTTATTGTCCTATTCCCAGTCTCCAAACGTGATACAATCTCCTTCATAGAGTTCCGCTCTTATAATTTTGGTGTTTTTGTGGGTGGAACATAGTTCTATTGGGGTGGAATGTACCCCTAAGGTGGAATGTGCCCCTATTATTTCTATTGGAGTGGAATGTGCCCTTGTTGTTGTGTGGATTTGTGAGGGATGTACACCCTACATTTAACAACTTGGTTTTGATTTGATCATAGAGTCGAGTAAATAGGCTATTAATTCCTTAGAATCTATTACCTTGAACTATACATGTTTTGTTGGTTTTAGAGAGTTCTTGGTCTATTCACCAATTTTTGCATTGGTTGAGATGAACTAGCCAAATTGTCTTGAGGGATCTCCTCAATTAAAACTAATTTTTTAGGTCTTTGTGTTTGTAAAGTAACAAGAGGTTCTTCATGATTAAAGAATGTGTGTTCCATGTCTAGTGGAACATTTTGCACTACCTCTTGCATCTTGTTTTGTTCATTTGAGACACCTTGATCAATTATTATTGTGTCATCAACCAATGTTTGTTGTATAAGTTCAATCACATTTCTTTGTACCTTGGAAGCATCATTATGGATTGAATTAGTAATTAGAAAGACTATTAAATCTGAAATAAGATGATTGGCATATCATTAACTTATCTTCTTAATATTGTTAACAATATCTTAATCAGTTAGTTTTGACTCTATAATTATTTCTTTACCTTTGTTAGATGAAGAAGGTATGTTTTTTTGAGCAAAATCTTGCTCTTGTTGTTGTTGTTGTTCTCCTTATCTAACTAAGGTGTCTAATTTATCCATAAGAAAATCTGAGGGTAATCTAGCACCAAATTATATCAACCTAAGGAGTGTTTCATCTTGATTCTCTTGATATTTAGTATAGTCCCCTTCGGATCTTATAGTTGTAGGAATGTCCTCAAAGATAATAGAATTGTCTTGTCCATCATAAAAATTCTCATCCTCATAGCTAGGGCCCTAAGGGACCCCATTACGAGTGAACCTTTGAGTCATGTGTAGAAAGGGTTGTTCTACACATATAACTGAATTTGGATCAATGTTGTGCAAATGTTTAAAAAAAGTATGAATTTGATATTTCTTCTAAACAAGTGACTAAGGTACCAAAGAGACTATAAAAAGAGGGTGGCTTGAAACCACACACAATTATAAGAATATGTTAACTAAATTACTCAACATTGGGTAGGGTTCAAATCATATAAATCATAGGAGGGTATGATAACTCAAAAAATCTTAAAGTGTCACTAGTACACTAAAATGTAGACTTTTGAGATATGTCAATACCATAAAAGCTAGTTCAAATTCAAAGAGTTGACACTAGAAAACTAAAATAAAGCTATTTGGATTAATAAGAAGACAATTTGAATTAAGAAAATCATGATGTGAAAACTGCAAGAATTTCTAAGTATAAAACTAAAACCAAATGGGAAGCACAATGCCACCACATGTGATAGGAAGGGAGGATAGTATAAAATGTGTTCTAGGACTTAGAGTGCAAGTGATTCACAAGATGATTTAAGTCCACCAAGATGATAAGTGTGATTTTGATTATATAAAATGGCCCTCAATTCAAAAAATAGAAAATTGAACCCAAGTTAAAACAAGTTTAATGTGAAATGGCAAACTCAAATTAACACATCAACCCTTAGAACCTAGAAAGGTTAAATTTTGAAAGTGAATTATCAATTAGGGACTTTAAAAAATTTGGAAAATATTTAGACTCAAATGGGTAGCATAAATACACCAATTAGACCAATGATGACACAATGTTTATGATGATAATTTTGAACAAGGAAAATATGATTTTTATTTTGACAACGTAACGCCTTCCTTTTTCAATAAATTTGTGGAAAATGTGCTTGGTTATGAAATTGGTTGGTTAACAAGAATTATTTTGACCTAATATAAGACCAAGTAATCTAAGACAAAGACAAATCAACTAATTAATCGTCTTAAGCCCTAAACTGACAAGGTGTGGTAAAGTGGGGTTAACTAAACTAGTAAGTTTTTAAATGTTTCTAGATGGATCCTATGCACAAGACTTTCACATAAAAATACAAGAGAAGAAACATGTCAATTGGGTCCATGACACTTGGCTTGTTGTAAAAAGGTCTTACCCTTTTTACAACCACTACATCTATCGCTCACTCAGTGTAGTGCGATATCTAATATGCTTAAATGTCTTAAGTTTAGCCTTGATAATAAGAGATGGTTTAACTACTCAAACCATCATCTTAATGGGGTGATCCCAATTTATATACCCCCTATGGAGAGGGGTTTAAGACAATTCCAAGAGATGAAACCCTAGGTCAAAGCTTACCTAAAGAACTTATGGGAGGTAATGAAGTCCCCTCACAAGCCAAAATACAATGAAATTAAAAAAACTAAGTAAAATAGATTTAAATATTGTTTCTAAATCACCCAAGCCATGTGGGTCTTAAGGAGAGCCTTCACAACTTCTCTTTTATGCCTTTGGACTAAGGTAATTTACAATGAAGATGTTGCTTTTGATCCCACAAGTTCCCTATTTTGGTCAAGGGGAGAGCATACATGCACATCTTTATTTTTTCCAATCAATTATAACAAAGCAATGATCTATTGAAGACAAACTTTGAAGTGTGTTCAATTTTAAAACACTAAACGAAATGTGTGGTATGTTATTTATCCCCTTGGCTTTAATATGTAAAAACTTATAAAAAAAACTACAAAACATTCAAGCAAACATCTAAGTGTTTCTTTAAGAAACTCAAAATAAATGTTCTTAATCCTTTTTAATCACTCAAAAAGACTTTAAAAAGACTAGACTAAGCTTGTTTATATCCTTTTTCAAGTTAACCCAACAAGGAAAAATTCAAAGTTTCATTTAGCCTTGAAGCACTTTTCCAAATGATACAAATAATTTTGTAAATTTATCTCTTAGATTTCACACAGTGCAATCCTAATACTCCACAATGCAATCCTACAAATATATAAAACCATAAATCAAATAGGTAATATCGCTACTAAAGATAGTTTAATAGAAATAAAAATCTTACTACTCAGACTAACAATAATGTTATTTAGGTTAACAATTCCACTATTCATGTTAACAATCCTATCATTCAGGTTTGATAATCTTGTTACTCAGGTTGACAATCTCATTATTCGGGTTAACAATCCCATAACTAGCTAGTAGTAGGGTTGCAATATCATTACTTATAAGTAGCGAGGTTACAATATCACTACTTATGAGTTATGGTATTGTTGCCTAACTACTAATGATTTACTAAAAGTACCATGACTTATTCCATGATTTGGATAGGCAATCATGTGACTGTGTGAATTGAGGGATTATAGTCCAGAGGATAAAATCGTGACTTACAGTAGTAAAATTGTGACTTCTATAAAAATAGATTTTTTCTCAAATTTTTACCTTCCTTGCTCCCACACTCCAAGATTCTATAAGGAAATGGTTAGTAGGTTGCTTTTAGGTAATTTTTGATCAAATTCATGGGGTGTGGTCCCACTAGACATGCCATAATGTAGAGTGGATTATAAGAAATGATTAGTCAAGCATTAGTCTAAGAAATAAAATAAAAATGCCTAAAAAGCTAAACACATCAAGCCAAACTATTCATGTGGGGGTTGATAATGATAATGAAGAAAAAAATGAAAGAAAGCAATACTAGTTATCTTCCCAAATTGATTCCATCACCCAAGAGTGGCTCCAAGCGTGTTCTCCCCTTGACCAAGCATCCTTGTCTTCATCAACAATGGTGGAAAACTCCTCCAATGTCTCAAGAACACTCCATAAAACCTAGGCTCATGATATTGAAGCTATATAATTTCCTATCAAATGAAACTAATCCAAATATGAATAACATAATAATCAAAACACAAATGAGTTATGAAGAGATTTTAGCATTATAACATTACAATAATTTAGATTGAAAATGATGTTCATGACCTCTTTATTTAAATTTTTTTGGCATTAATCAAAATGAATTGTGACCATCCATCTTGAGATCAAGATGTGTGACCAAGAATCCATTTAATTTTTGAGGCTAAAATCAATAAATGCCTTCATAATGATTTTGGAAGAAGGGGCACTAATGAGGCATGGGAGGCCATGATTCAGATATTTTATGCATTTATGACCTAGGGATGCCTTTCCAAGAAATGATGCCACTTGATGATACAAAAACTTATAATCAATTTTCAAAAAGAGATATTCAATAACCTCCATATAAAATCCACTTAAGCTCTTGATTTGAATTAATTATCTTTAAACAAGATTAATCAATATTTGTGCAATTCTTTAGAAATTGGCCCTCAATTAATCAAAAGTGTCATAAAGTCATATTATTGGGTCATAGTTTGAATAAAAAAGAATTGGAAGGTGATGTTAGATTCATTGGAACCGTATTTCCATTTAGGATGTTTCAACATAAAATAACAAAGGTATGTGATGTGTATTAATGAATTAAAATAAAAGAGTGATCTAAAGCCAAAAAGGCAAAATCATCATTTCACTCAAAATGAATTGATCAATGTTATAAATCACATAAAATACATTACACCATTTAGGAATACTTTGGCCTAAATCAACACTTGTAAATCATAAATTCAAACTATTTAGCACATTTTAGTGATTTTGACCTAAAATATGCATTTGAGTGCAATTCAAGTAGGATTGACAATTTCAACACAAATGGTGTTAAGAATTGGATGTATACAAATAGAATATAATAATATCTAATAGAAAAATACCATTATATTACAAAGATTCCAACAATATGTCATTTTACCAAACCTAGTCTTAAACCTACAGATCTGCTGCTTAGCATCTGCAAATCTTTCACTCTAATTTTTTTTGCTATACCCTATCCATAATATTCAACTCTAGTATTTTGGGTAGGTTAGATTCCTCTAATGTCCACCTTCGGACCTAAAAAATTTATGGTATAAGTCATAGGATTCACATCACATAAAAAAGACATATACTTCCTTTGGATCTCAAATTTAGACAGTTGAGCCCTCAATAGACTAGAAACAACTTAGTACATGGTAGGAAATAGATAAAAATAAATAATATATCCAAACTTCTTCCATTTACCAAAAGGAGATGGAAATAACTGAACAACCATCAAATTTTATGAAACAGGCTCCCATAGGATAAAACTAAGTTATAACAAGAGCATAAAGGGAATATAATAATACCTAACCTTCTAAATATGAAAATCTACCCTCATGGTGAAATAGGTACCTAAACTTCCGTCAGTCCATACCTAGTATAGTCTAAGCCCTACATATTTACAAATAGGAGGTAATAACACTTCCACTTTGAATAAATGCCATCATTTTGTTGTATAGTTTCTACCAATCTATTGTATTACGAAACATAATATTAAACTCATGGTTATGCTACTTGGCATTAGCAAGTATGTTGCTCTAGTTTGTTTTGCTAGAATCTACCCAAAATCTTTAGTTCTAGTATTTAGGGTGTGCCAAACTTCTATTGTGACTCTCTTCTACCTAGTGGGCTATTTCAACTTCTGAGGAATGGTTCTGGTGATGTAGGCAACTCCTCATCCTCCTGAATTTGGATCATCTTTAACTCTAGGTTCCTCCTATTATTATTCCCACCCATACCCTATTTGAAAATTCCTCCTCATGTTGTTCACTCCCATCTTCCTCAAAAACATTTAATCTCTTGGAATGTATTAAATTAAAATATAAATTTAAGTTATAACTTTATAAACTTATAAAGTAAACTAAATGACTTTAAAAGTCAATTACATTTAACTAAAACTAACTAAAATTTAGTTGTAACTTGATTTATAACTTCTTCAAGGAGAGTTACTCTATAAAGAGATTAAAGACACATAACAAGGGGAGAAACACACAAGTATCAAGAGCTCTTCTAAGTTTAAATGTTTTCTATCTTTTCTTTTTCTATGAAAGCATCTCTGAGATTGAATAATCAATTGCAGATAGACCAACTAATATATTTTTTGACGGTAAAGCAATCTATTTGAATAACACAGATATATCTAGGTTTCATTGTTTATTCATAACTAATTATCTATAGATTATCAAACATTAATATAATTTGATGATTATAAATATACAATCATATGTGTAAAAAAAATTGTACTTGACTCGAATAATGATGAATACCTCACATTTTGTGACAAATTATTGATCTATTGATTGTACTTTGATTTTCATTTAAAGATCATTTTGTAATCAAAATTATTCACAATTTTTTAATAAAATCATCTTTATTTACTTGAATTTGATTATTGCTCCAAAACTTGAACTTTTTCTTTTTTTAGTTAAATCATTTGATCTTATCTTTGTTATTGCTTTAATTATCTTCTTTACTTATATTTTGATTCTTAAATTAATTGTCTTATTTTTGTTTTAAGTTAATTATTCATTTCATATGTATCTTATTTCTTCATGTATTTCTATTCTTAGGTAATTTTTTATTTCTTATTTAGATCATTTATTTTATAGTATAACTTATTGTTTGTTTCTATTTATTTGTTGTATGTTCTAGATTAAATCTTGTTTCTATTATAATTTTGATTACTTATTTATTTACATATTTGTTTATATTTATGTTGTTAATTTTCATTACTTCATTAGTCTATTTTAGTTATTTATTATCTTTTATTGTTGTTTTATCATATTTTTATTTATTTAATTAAGCATTCAAAAGCAATAAGTGAATTTTTTTATTTATTTACTTGTTCATATTATCTTATTTTAATTTTAATAAAAGTTGATTAGATCATTATAGATAATATTGTGTTTTTATTAGTTCCTTATTTAGTTTTGTATTTCATTGATAGTATTAATTGATAATGATAGTTTTTGTTTTAATTTCCTTGTTCAGTTTTTGATTTCATTTATTGTATTTGTCATTTGATTTCTTTTGTTTATTTTTTTTAGTTTGTTTTGGTCTTATAGCATTAAGTGATTGAAAAGAAAGAGAAATTGATAAGCTATACATATCATAGCTATTTACTTCAAGAGATTATTTTTTCATAAATTTTACTTTGTTGGATAGGTTAGATTATATATTTCTAATTTGATTATGATTTTATTATTAAAAAAGTATCTAAATTTTGAAATATAATGATGTATAATTCAATGTTTGATTTGTTGACTTATTCAAAAAATTATTTAAATACCCCTATATGTATTTTAGTATCAATTCTTATTCATTAAGCCACATGTAATTAAACTAGTCTAATTTAATCTTGACCTTCATGATAGGAGAAAGGGTTGATTCATTAACGTAACAATTTTCACCATTAACAAATTTGGTGACTCCATTGAAGAGCTTTATAAAAATCTTATCTTTATTTTTTTATTTTTATTTTCTTCTATCAATCCTTCTTATTTGTTTTCATCATCCTTATCCATGACTGTTGGTGGTTCCCCTCCTATTATTCAATCTAAAATTGATATTATTGAGGATCAAATAGATATTGTTACTAATCTTATTTATTTTACTTGGTATAATAGACCTTATGATTTTCATCACATTCTTGATATTATAGCTAAGGAATAAGATGAAATAGTGAATAAAATAGATTCATACACTAATCTCAGTTGTTAAACTCAGTTTCATATTTAGAAATAAAATCATCACATTCAGGTTGAAAGGGAATAAATTTTGATTTCTAATCTCCAACCTAAAATTCATTCTCTTCATTAATATTTTACTTCTAATGATTTGATTGTCTCTAGTGACTTTAATACAACTGTAGAGTTAAACTAGCCTAGTCAAGTAGTGGAATCTATTAAAACTTTCAATGGAAGAACATCCAAAATAAAGAGTTTGAGATCTAATTGCATGTCTATAAAACAACATAGATCAAGTAGAAGTTATTAATAATGAAGTGGATTATGATATAGATAATGAGCAACCTTCAATTAATCCCATTAATATCAGTATTCATCCTAGTAAATTAGTGGGAATCCCATTAATATCAGTATTCATCTTGGTAAATTACCTTCATTTAAAATAATCAATGTCTCTAAATTCTTGGGAAGTTCAAGTGAGTCTTGGGATAATCATTTAGATGATTTCATGTTAGTTTGTGCTACTCTTGGTATTGTTAATGAAAAAAATCTCTAGAGTCTTTTCTTAAACTTTACAAGGTAAATCTTATCAAATTTTTATTAACATTCCTGCTATGGTTATTAGTACTTGGAAATATATAGAAGATTGGTTAGATTTTTGTTTTGGCAAGCCTAAAGAATATTTAAAACTAATCAATGAACTTGTTAATATTTATATTGATCTAGGTGAGATAGTTTACCACTATATAACTAGATTTACCAAACTGTATCAAAAGATTCCTCATGACATTAACTATCTAAACATTTGTCTAGATTATATTTTTGTAGTGATTTTTCCTTAAAGTTAAAATAAATTTAGAAGATAAAGATATAATAGACTATGATAAAACTACTACTTTTTTTTTAGAATATGAAAAGAAATTAAAATATGTTGGTTATAAATTTAGAGATTACACAGATTTAAATTTTGATAATATATAAATTTTAAAAATCATTAAAAATCTTGGCAATAAGTTGTCTATCATCAAGTAGCAACTAAATGAGAAACTTTATACATTGTGTAAGACTTTTAATCTTCAGAAAAGTAAAACAGAATAAAAAATTCATTATTGTAATGTTTGTGCATTAAATCATGACCTTAACACTTGTATATATGTTTAAAAACTTTTAAAATTCATCAATAAAAAAATAATATTGACATTGTCTCTTGGCTTAAAATATAAATATATGTAGTTTAGACGAATCTTTAGACAATATCAAAACTAGTAATGCTTATATTTTATAAACAATGCAAATGGATTACAATTCTACCCCATAGGATAATTCTTATATAGCTAACAATCAAAATTCTTCTTTCAAACCATTTTTGCAAGATAAAGACAAAATTATGCATAATTCTATTGCTTCAGATAGTGTTGTAAATACTTAGTAGAATAATCTTTTGTCTACTGGATTCAATAATACTCTGTATTCTCCTTATAATCTCAAAAATTATACTCATATTTGTCATCATGAGGTTGATGCTTATAACATTATTGATGATTTGGCTACAATCAAAGTTATTTTTTCTTTAATACAAGTTGATGGTTTACATAAATAGCTTGATAAACTAAATGATACAATTAAAAATCTAAAAATATAGTAGTATTTCAAAAAGAATATGGTAATAATAAATATATTTCTATTTTTTACTCAATATATTGATCCTCCTACAGATTATTTTTCTCAATTTCTCAAATTTGTTAAAATAATTGATAAAGTTATTCATAATTGTATCCTTGATATAAGAGTTTATAAAAACATATTGCCTAAATTTATTGTTGATAAATTAGGCATATGTTATGAAACTAATAACATAAAACTTATTGGTTTTGACTCTCATCAAACTAAAAGTTGTGTTAAACTTCATGATATTATTCTAAAGATAGCCCAAATTGAAAGAATTAGATGTATAATATAATGTTAAGATTTTATATATTCCTAATAATTATGCTATGTTATTATGCATAAATTGGTCTAAAATAATTGGCACTTTCATAGGTAAATGTCCAACATGGGTTCTTATTGGAAATGAATTTGTATTTATATAAAGAGAAATGGAAAAATATTATTATAGATTTAGTACCACCTATCATTGCTTATGTAAAAACTAAAATTGGTACTTATGACTTGTTGACATTAGATCAACCTAAAAAATAAGAGAATATTTTATAGAACACTATATAGTTTTTATTCTTTGATGGAGCTTGTTCGCAACATGATAGTAATGTTTAAATTATTTTTGTATCTTCTATTGGTAAAATATTTTTTATCTTTATAAATTATCATTTGATAATACTAATAATACAATAAAATTTGAAGCTTTATTTTTTGGACTTGAAAAAATTATAGAATTTAATATTAAGCATTTAAAGGTCTTTGGAGATTCAAAATTGATAATTAGACAAGTTAAAAAGATTTATAAAATAAATCAAACCTGTCTCCATAGGTATGCTTATAAAGTTTGGTTACTTCTTCAAAATATTGAATATTTTAATATTACACATATATTAAAAAAAAAATTAATGTTGCTAATCTTATTATTTTTGTTTCTAATTTGATCTTGAGTGATAGTGAGCAAGCAATAAATATATATTTTTCTAAGATTTTTAGACCTAAAGTGCTTGATCTTAATGATAGTCGATCTCTTTTTTTATTTTGATAAACATATTGATTCATTTTTACAAGGTAATTATGATGTGGCCTCAAACCATAACTCACTCTTTCTCACAAATTCAATTCATGAATTCAATCACAAATGCAATAAATCTTCATTAATCTCCTTATAATTATAAAATATTTATCAACAAAGCTTAACACTCCTTAAAATATTCCACAATCTCCCCTTAAACACACATACATACTTGACATCCAAAGTTAAGGAGGCTTTCTAGATCTTTCACACAAGATTTCTTCCCAAACTGGCCTAACTGCAAAGCAAAGGAATACATTTATTTATATAAATACAAGGATAAAATGAGAGGGAAATAAAGGGATCCCACAAATTCTACCTCCTACATTTGGAAAGACTATTGATCAATATTAAAAGGTGATCAACTTTTTTTTGGACCCCTCCAACAAGTGGAATCTTCAAAAGGTGTTCCCCACTCCACATGTGCTTCCAAAAACTAGTGAAAAATCCTTTTGACAAAGTTTAAACCCATTATATTTTATTCCCACATGGAATTGATCCCACTCTCATAATGGATATCAATATCAAATTTATTACATATGAAATATCTTCCATAGGCCATCCCAAGTCACATCACCTTCCTATATCATCTCTTACATCACCTGCCACATCACCATCAATAGTACCCATGAATAGTGAAAATGAATAGTGTTTTGGACACCACATGATTCTCCTTCAGTTGAAATCAACTTAGCTCCTATGAGTTGTCCTAATTGTGTCCATGCCATTTATTCTAAAAAGAGAGAAAAACACATCACTCTATTTTTGTGTAATGTAAGATTGCCTGATCCCTTGGATGCTCCTGCATTAGACATCCAAGGTAAATAATGTGATATCATGATAACATAGATGGTATAATTGATAGAACGACTCTTTTGGTTACCAGGAGTAATGACCATGGTGTCCCCCTCCAACATACTAGTGCACCAAAAGAATATCATTTTTCTTTCTTTGCTTCCAACATTTGTGTACTGGTCTCAAAATGGTCTTCATAGGACCACAAACCATCCTCCTCTTACAAAAACATATCCATATATCAATGTATTTATATTTGGGCCAAATCCCACCATCAAAAATTGACCTCCTCCACCAAGATGCCTTATCATGCATCTTATCCTTCCATGTGAGCTCAAGCCCACCACTAACTCTCCACCTCTACCAAAATCCCACTTGGATTTCTTCACAACTCATCTAACCACATGTTTGATCATCCATACCATCACACACCACCATTTTAAACTCCTCACACATGGCTAAAAAATCATTCTCCACACTCTCCTCATGTGCATTTTCTTACACAAAATTTTCCTCCACTAATTCATCATGCTTTAAAGGCATGTTTTCCTCTTCATCTATATGTAACTCCTCATATCTGCAATCCTCACTCTCATACCACACTACATGGTTGAAATATTTATCATCCTCTATCTCATCATGTGCACATACTTACACATCATCTTCACCCCAAGTTTCTTCACAAGAAACATATAATCTTCATCAATTTCAGCATGCTTCACATGCTCTTCAATCTCACTATGGACTACCATAAAAATTAGATCCTCTCTCATATTTCCTTTCATGTAAATATTTTTCATCTTCTTTTCCCTCCTTAAGGCAAATCTCAACTCTTGCCTCTTTCTTCTCTCAATCAGTAGCTTCAAAATCTACTTCACTCTCTTCTTCATCACTATGTCAAATCTTTGGCTCTCTACCTCTTGCATATGCTCCATCATCACATCCCATTTGTCTTTGATCTTTATCAACACATTCACGACATCCTCATTTCATGGTACTCCATTATTCTTTGCATTCTTCATACCTGCAAAATATATAAACATAAACTCACATAATGCTCTCTAGTATCCTCTCTCAAAGAAGTAGAACTTGCTCTAATACCACTTGATGTTATTCAACACTCCATATCCTAAAGATATGATACCACTTGATGTGGCCTCTAACCACATAGATGGATTCAATAATTCATATAACTCATAAACACATAAATATTACATAAAATTCTCTAATCAATTCTCATTAATATTCTCATCAAATAATTATCTCATACAAAGCTTAAACAAGCTATTCCAAAACACATTACATACTTGACATCCCAAGCTAAGGAGGCTTTCCAAAGCTTTCACACAATATTTCTTCCCAAAATAATCTAATTAAAAAGCAAAGGAATGTATTTATTTATATAAATACAAGGATAGAATGAGAGGGAAATAAATGGAGACCACAAATTTGATCTCCTTCAATTAGAAGGACTGGTCATCAATAAGTAAAGGTGCTCCACCATGTGATCCACTTTAGTTTTGACCCCTCTAATAATTGGAATATTTAAAAGGTGTTCCCCACTCCACATGTGCTTCCAAGAACTAGTGAAAACTCTTTTTGACAAAGTTTAAACCCATTAACTTTGCCCCCCAACATGGAATTCATCCCACTCTACTAATGGAGGTCAACATCAACTTTAACACATATGAAATATCTTCCATGGGCTATGCCAAGCCACATCACCTTCCTACATCATCTCTTGCATCACCTATCACATCACCATGAATAGTGACAATGAATAATGTTGCATGAATATTGTTTTGGCCACCACATCAAATTCTTTTGATCATGATGATTACATGTTGAATTTTGGTGATTACTTTCAGTTAAGTACTAATAAATTACTTGTTAGTTTGGTTAGCTTAGAATTAATGTACTAAAGAGCCATCTATAAGAGTTATAGGTGAGTCTTCTTATTAACTTTAGCACCAAAAAATATACTAAATTTATTTATTTAGGAATTCATTATACACCTAATAAAAATTTGTAATTCATTAAATTGTTTAAATAATTCATTGATGTTTCTACTTGATCATACAAAAACCTAAAGGGTTATAATACCAAAATTATTAAACATGATATACCTATCAAACATGATATAGAACCTATTAGATAAAAATTTATAAGAATTAGCCCCTTATTATAAGGCACCATCAATAAACAACTTGATAAGATGTTATAAGTTGTGTCCATTTCCTTACATTTTTTCTTTAGAATACATGCCATAACAGGAGATTCAAACACTCAAAAGTGCTTCACTATGGGATTTTAACTACTCCAAGCTTCAAAAGGAGTGACTACCTTTAATGTTTTATGAAAATTTTGATTCTAGATATAACATGCATAGTTGATGGATTCAGCCTAATACTAAGGTGAAATAAACTTGGAGTGTAGCATACAATTGACCATTTCCTTCAAGGACCTATTCTTTCACTCTAAAACACCATTATACTAAGGAATATATAAAACTATATGTTTTAGTTCAATCTTCTTTAATGTACATAATTACTCAAAATAGTTACTAACATACCACATTTTTGGTGCACAAAATATTGATGGATTTAGTTAGCTATTTTTATATAAGTTCCTTAAATTACTAAAAATGATCAAATGCTTTTGATTTATCCTTAAGAAAATACACCCAAGTATGCCTCAAAAAATCATCAACAAAAGTAAGAATGTATTTAGTCCTATTGAATGATGATTTTGGAAATAGAGTAGAAATGTCATTGTGGACAATCTTCAACATTTGTTCAGCTCTCTATGATTTTTATTTATATGCAACCCTGGAAAACTTTGTCATAAAACTTGATTCATGATAACCCTAAAATTGTGTCTTAATGACTGGGTTGTTCTAGGTATCAATAGCTGAGATAGCCAAATCACTCATGCCATAATTTATTCACCCCATCTGAATGAGTGAGTAGTTCAGTAGAAGGTTGATCAAAATCAAAATGTGAAAAAGTATATAATTATGATTGATGATCTACTTTCCCAGATGCAATAATGGAATCATTATCAATTTTTTTAATGATAATTGAATTGGGTGTGAACTCAATTTTTTTACCCAAAATGATGTGAGTGATCTGATAAATAGATACGATATTGGTGGATAAAGAGGAAACACATATAAAATTAAGAAATGCCACATCATTCACTTCAACAGTTCCATTCCCACTAACTTATGTAGAATTATCATCACCCAATAAGATGGAATTCATAGAACAAGACTCTAAGGATGAGAATAAGTCCTTTGAGTGAGATTTTATGAGTGGGAGAACACAATGGATGAAGGTGAATAGGAGGGCGCAATAGGGCAGGGCACAACAGGGTAGAAAGTAGGGCACAGCTACAGGGAAGTGCTTGGACTGCAGCAGGCATCCCAAGCATCCCAAGGAGCGTGCAATAGTGGGAAGGCTCCACTCTTACAAGGTTTAGGTTCTTTTGCTGCTCTTGATCAACCAAGTATGCGCATCCCCAAAGTCAATGGCTATCTAGAAAGATGTAAGGAGAGGCCCAAGCTGGTTATACCAATGGAAATGATTGCTGAAGACATTGAATACTATTCCAATCACTCCCTATACTGCAAGTTTTTGGGGCTTAAGATGTCACTATTATTCTTGGAAGCATGGGCTCAGAGGACGTGGGCATCGAAAGGAGATATGGATATTACATTACTGGCCAATAGCTATTTCATGGTCACTTTTACCTGTATAACAGATTGTCAATGAGTTTTTGTTGGAGGTCCTTACTTCCATAATCAAGTGGAACTATTTATCAAGCCCTAGCATGTTGGTTTCATACCTTCAAAGGAATTACCAAACCGTGTCCCGGTGTGGGTGCGTCTGCCCCACTTTTTGGTGGAATGCTGCTGAGAAGACATGCTCCAATTACTTGCATCCTTACTGGGAAGGCCAGTAGGTTCCTCAATGTCACTCTTGGGGAAAAAGGTAATGACTTATGCCTACATTTGTGTCAAAATTGATCTTCGTAAGCCATTACCAAATGTTGTTGAAATGAGTGTGGGCCCTTTTTCATGGGTGCAACAGCTGGATTATGAAACCCTCCCTTTTTGCTATCACCTATGTCATTCTTATGGGCATTTATAGCAATGGTGTCCCACTTCAAAATCCACTGCACCATAACCAGCTCAATCTACACGCACTCCTTCTGGTACTGACAAGGAAAGGGGTTTGATTCCAGGTGAGATGCTTGAAACTGATGGTTTTATGCTAGTTAAAGGCTGATATAGAAATAGAGGCCAAAAATGGTCCTTGAAAGAAAGACAATTACATGACTCACTCAATAGATTTAAAATATTGGATGACCTTAATCAACAGGAGGTGAATCTCAAGTTGATGATTTTGGACTAGGGGATTGAGGGACTAGCTCAGGAGACCAATGCTTTAGGGGCTTTAATTGAAACATAGGATGTTGGAGATTGTCATATGGATATGGACCAATAGTTGATAATTTCAAAAGGAATAACTTCCTCAGTTGCTCCCCTTAAAGAAGATGGAAATATGCCCCTTATCAGGAAAACTGGGGACCCAGGGGCAGCAAGAACCAGTAAATCTTCTCCTCATCTCAGACTTTTGCAAAAAGACCTTAAGAAAGGAGGGGGAGATAAATCTAGCAAGCCTGGTAGAAAAAAGGACCAGGAAAAGATCAAGCTAATGGGAGAGACTTTGGTGGAGTTAGGGTTAGTAAAGACTCTGGATGCACACTTTTTGAGACCTCTGAAATGATTATAATATCTTGGAATGTAAGGGGTTTGAACAATAGTCCCAGATAAAATGATGTTCACAACCTAATTAAAAGTCATAGGCTGGATGTCTTTTTCTTGCAAGAGACTAAGCTTTCAATTGAAGACATGTCCAAACTTGTGCCCAAGTTGTGGTGGCAAGGAGAATGTCAATGCATTGGCACTACTAGATACTCAGGAAGACTAGCTTGTCTGTGGAACCCATGAAAGATTGGCCTCATAGGCTAGCTGACTTCTAAGTACTCCATGACTATGATTGCTTCTAGCTTTGAGACGGGGGAAGTCATTCTCTTCTCCAATATCTATGCTCCCAATGATTGGTAGGGTAAAAACTCCTTACGGGGCCACATAAGTTTTATCCGTAGCCTGGCTCCCTTCCACCCTTGGATTATGGCAGGTGATTTTAATGCTATTCTTGATTTGACTAAAAAGAGTGGTGGCACGTTAAGGCTAGACCCATCTACTTTGCTAATGTGCAACTAAATTGAAATTTTGAATTTAGTTGACGTCAGGCCCAATAATGGACAACTTACTTGAAACAACCGTAGGAGTGGGAAACATTGCATTACTGAGAGACTTGACCATTTTCTGGTCTCAACGTTTTGGGTTGGAGGTATGTGGTCTACGAGGTCTAAAATTTTGGACTAGAGAGGATCGGACCATTGGCCCATCAATCTTAATAGTGTCTCACAGCATCACCCACTCTCTCCTTCCTTCATATTTCAACTCATGTGGTTGCAGGATCAATCTCTACATGAGTGTGTTGCCAATTGGTGGCATTGGGGTAGGCCTACCCATGGTACAGTGATGTAAATTTTTGTGAAAACACTGCAATATGTGAAGTACAAGCTTAAGCAATGGAATCACCAAAGTTTTGGGAGCATTTTCCATGCTAAGGGTGCTGCACAGACCAAGCTTGATAGTATCACAAGAATAATAAGGGAAGAAGGACTGACTGAAGACTTACTATAAAAAGAAAGATAGGCTATGAAAGACCTAGAGGAATGTGAGCTACAAGAGGAAATTTTTTGGAAGTAGAAAGCTTGGGTCGAATGGCTCTAGGAGGTGGACAAAAATACATCCTTTTTCTTCAATTCGTCCAAAGCCAGGAGACATGGCAATTCTATTTCAGCCCTGGTCAATGAAAGAGGTGAGCACCTTAACTCCTTTCCAACAATTTTAGAGGAGGTAGTGCAATACTTCTCTACTCTCTTCAGGGAAGATGCTAATGGGGAATCACCGAAAGAAGCTCAGGTTCTCTTCTACATTCTGTCGTTGGTGACGCATGAAATGAATGAAAATTTAATGAACCAATCACACTTAGAGAGCTTGAGGAAACCATCATTCAAATGAAAAAAGGGAAAGCGGCTAGACTTGATAGCTTCCCAGATGAATTCTACCAAGAATTCTGGGATATCATCAAACTTGACCTTTTAGCTATTGTCCAAGAATCTCAGTGGAATAAACAAATGCTTAAGGCTACAAATGTAACCTATCTTGCTCTCATACCCAAATGTGAAGGTGTTGATAGGCTAAGTCAATTTTGCCCTATATCCCTTTGCAATGTTGTTTACAAAATTATATCTAAAATCATTGCAGATAGGTTAAAAAGAGGGCTAAGTGCTATGGTCTCAGAAGAGCAGAGTGGTTTTGTGGAAGGCAGGCAAATCCTGGATGGTATTGTTATTGCTATTGAGTCCATTCAGTCCATGGCCAGCTCAAAAGATAAGGTGATGTTCATTAAATTGGACATGGCCAAAGCTTTTGATAGGGTTAGATGGCCATTCCTATGGAAGGTTCTTAGTGCTTTTGGCTTTGCAAATGAATGGACTCAATGGGTCATGAGCTACATTTCCTTGGCTTCCTTCTTAGTGCTTATCAATGGAGAACACACAGAGCTTTTTGGTGCTACAAGAGGGCTATGAAAAGGTGATCCTCTGTCTCCGTACCTTTTTCTTCTCCTTGCTAAAGGTTTGGGGAGGTTGATTAGTAGGAACAGAGAGGAAGGACATATCCAAGGATGGTGATGGGGAGGGGAATTGCCAACGCAATCACACCTGTAATTTGCTGATGACACTACCCTTATGGGCATGGCCACAATGACTGAAGCTGATAATTTACGCAAGGTGTTAGATGTTTATCTAATGGCCTCGAGACAAAAGGTCAATGAAGATAAGTCATCCATCTTCTTCTTCAATACTCTGAGCCCTATTCAACAGTGGATTGCGAGGACTCTACATTTTTAGATTGGGACTCCCCCTTGATTTACTTGGGTATCCTTCTCTCAGCTGGTCGTACATCCAAAAAATCTTGGTAGACTATTTTGTAGAAATTTTGGGTGAAATTGAATCATTAGACACACAGGTGGTTATCCTTTGCGGGTTGGGTTTAACTTATCCAATCTATGGTGCAAGCTTTACCCATTTATAGGTGTATGCTCCAAGTTACCTCAATGGGATTCGTTAAGGAGTTTGATTCAATTACTAAACAATTCTTATGGGCTGGTAGTCTGAACTCCACTAAATGGAGCCTTATTAGATGGGAGATTGTCTCCAGCCCCAAACAATATGGCAGGCTCGATCTGAGGTAGATGGACTTAAATGGTATTGCTTTGGCAGCCAAACTTTATTGGTGATGGTGTATCAAACAAGATAAAGCTTGGGCCAGAATTCTCTCACAGAAGTACTACTCTAAAACCATTCAGAGGGACATTCCTCACTATCTGCTTATTGGGAAAGGTTCGACAATATGGGGTACTCTCAAAAAAGGGGCTGCTCTCATCAAGAATAGCTTATTCTAGATTTGTAAATAGGGATCCAAGGCTCTCTTTTGGTCTGACTCTTGGGATGGTTATCCTTCCATCATTTCTTAGTTTCCAAATTTGTTGAACCTTTGTCAGAGATTCCTTGATGCTGGCTGGTCTTGGGTGAAGTGACTTCAAAGTTTACATTACACAAGGATAGGTGGAGGTAGCTCGCTCGAAAGCTCCCAAAACTTGGCCTATTAATGGGATGCAGGAAGAGAATGAGGAGTTGTTGAGCATCCTTTTCAGGTGTCCCTATAGTCCTCTTCAAGAGGAGGATGAGCTAGCTTGGTCTCCCAATCCCAAGGGAGCTTACACAATTTTATCTGGATATCAGGCTTTACTTATTCAGAGATTGGGCAGGGGGGAAGTGCATTGGTAGAGACAGGTCTGAAATAATTTCACATGGCCTAAATGTAACTGGATCCTAGCTTGGAATAGGTGCTTGACCTAGGACAATCTTTGGAAGAGAGGCTTCTAAGGCCCTTCTGTATGTATTATGTATGGAGCAGCCAAGGAGGATTCAACACACCTTTTTTTGCGTTGCCCCTTTGCCTTACAACTCTAGCATTATTGGTGGGATGTTTGGCAGCACCCATGTTTTCATGCTCAATCTATAGTCAATTTCTAGAATGGAATGGGGGAACCCCCCTCAAGGATGCCCTTCTTGCAGGACATATGGCTGGGCGGCCCCATTTTTCTATTCTGGCAGATCTGGCTCGAGAGAAATAGGTGAATTTTCTAGGGGGTGAGGGTCATGGTGCAGCAAGTATGGAAAAAAATAGTGGGGATGATCCAAGAAACCTTCCAAGCAAAGAGCATGATCTGCCTTCCGTTGACCAAACAGGATGCTCAGGTGGTGGCGTGACTTGGATTTCCGTAGTTAACTAGTAAGTTGGCATGTGTTAAGAGGAGCAAGCAGGTCAAGGAGCAGATTTTCAAGACTGATCAGTGGCAACGCCTCTCTAGTGGGATTCTCAAGATCAATATGGATGGTTCCTCTAGAGGTAATCCGGGACTCGTGGGTACTAGAGGGATAGGAAGGGATTTTGAAGGTATGATGATTTTTCTTTTTGCAGTTCCTGAGAGGCTGCAAACCATTAACATGATGGAAGGTTAGGCCATTGTTTATGCCCTTGAGAAGGCCTAGGCGTTATGTTGGCATAGGATTATCTGTGAATTAGACTCTCAAGTCTTGATTAACCTACTCATTAAGAGGAAAGTGGTGGACGTCAATTGGCAACTATCTCTGATTATGCAACAGATTTTGTGGATTTGCTCACTTATGGATAGCGTTACTTTTGCTCACATTCTATGAGAATGGAATAGGGCAGTCGATCTTTTGGATAAATGGGTGTCTAACCATTTAGATGGTGGAAACATTGAGGATTGGGGGTCTCTCTCCTTGATGTTGCGTTTTGATTTGGAAAGAATTTTGGAAGCTGATAGGGAGGTTCATAATATTGTTTGGTTGGGCGTGTGCCTAGTTTTTTAGTTTTTGTTGCTTTCTTCTGGGGGTTTCTGCCCCCCGTTCTTCTTGTATTTCTTTTCTTTACTTATTAATATTATTTTTACCCCTTTTTAAAAAAAAAAAGAATAAGTCATCTGATAAATCCATGTGGTATGATGCACTAGATTAAATAAATGTGTGGAAGGTTGGGATGCAACTATAACAAGTGATTTGCCCTTATCATTTCCCTTATTGTTATCTTTGGACTTAGAAGACTCAATGTTTATAAACTCTAATTGAAAGACTTAGGAACACTGAGATTGTTCTTCTCAAACATCTTAGTCAATTATTCAATTTACTTCTTCATGAATTTAGATTCATCATGAAATTTAGATGACTTTAATTTACCCATTTGGATGATCTTGTCTTGATCTTGAGTCAAGTTAGTAGCAAAGTCATCCAAGGACATCATGGTCCATGTAGCTCTAATGGCATGTTTGGTGGCATGGAAGATAGAAACAAAGAAAAATAGTTAGAACCTAATTTATCAAGGATAAAAAGAACCAATTGATCATCCTTTTTATTAATGCCACATAGTTTCAACTACAAACTAGGTGATTTGAACTTTGTGAAGAAGTCTTTACCATATCAAAATCATCTGAGCTCAAACTAATGATCTCATTATCCAACATGTGACCTCTCATTATGTCTTAATTCCCAAAGTGTTTTTCAAATATGGACCAAACTTCATTAAGAGTAGTAGTAGATTCAATATAAGAGAGTAGGTTGAGAGACATAGATAGGTATAGAAGATCATATGCTTCATCACTTTTTTTGTACCACTTCACCTTCTATATCTCAGATGTTAATTATTTGTATATACCAATCATGATTTGGTGTAAGAATTTACTCCTCAATATGATTTTTACTTTAAATTTCCACTCATGATAATTGAATGGTGTAATAATTAAAATAAAACTTGGATCTATGGTTCAAAAAGGATGTATGTACTGAACTATGTGTTGAAAGACTAGGAATATATAATCTACCTAAATTTGTAGAGGTTAAAATTTACAAGACATAAGAATATTACCAATACATAGATCTTGAAAAAAAAATCACTTTAAAAAAATGGTACCTTAAAATGAGTAACAGGCTAAAAGTTATGCACATTTGAAGTTCTAGATGGTAAGGGCGATTTCAGGGCAATTTCCACTTTGCAAAATTTTAAAAAAAAATTGTGTACAAAAATTTGTTGAAAAAATTTATAATCAACTTCCTCAAAAAAATTATCCCCTTTTGGAGCCAAAGTTAAGCAATTTTGAGTTAGAAGTGACTGGGGGCTTAACTCCCATGTGACCAGGGACTAAGACCTATTTTTGGTAACCCAAAAATTCACCAACTACCAAAATTCTTTGTCAGGCATAGAAATCTCATTGAGTTTAAGAAACCTCCAAAATTGTAGATTATGTATAGCTTCTCCAAATCTAAAGGAGACCCACTTAGTTTCTTGACAAATCTAAAAAAATATTGAAATAGTTTTTTCTCAAAATCACCAAAATATACAATTTTTTGTGGAATTCAAAAACCAACCATGCAACCCTAAAAAAATGGCTCAAAATAGATTATCATGAAACTAGGTCATTTTTACAATTGTTCCTAAGGTTTTTCCACCTTTCAAATCTAATGTTGCTATTCATTTTTCACTTAGAGACTCTGGGTATGCATATTTATACATATTTTTGAGAAACCCTACCAAACCTTAGAAAACCAAAATCAATGAAAATATAGAACAAGCAAGAATGCAATATCTCATAATAGAATCAATGG
This sequence comes from Torreya grandis, assembly GCA_037957365.1. Lineage (NCBI taxonomy): Eukaryota > Viridiplantae > Streptophyta > Pinopsida > Cupressales > Taxaceae > Torreya > Torreya grandis. Next base: position 7,763,762 of record JARHVA010000012.1, on the reverse strand, counting down.
ATGCATTTACCAATGTAGATTTGATACCATGTCAGAGTGGGACATAATCAAGGATCAACTAGATAGGATCAAATACACAACTCTAAATCTATATAGAGTAGTGAAATCAAAAGAATAACTCACAAGAGGAAGAAGTTTGTCTTCACAATACAAAATTGTATTAACATTGATTATCCAAAAAATACATAGGAAGGTATATTATATGTGAAGAATTTGGTCACCCAAAAAGGTAATTAACTCAACTCACAATTAAAAAAAGACTTAAATTACATTTCTTTTAATGACCTATTATTAATTTGATCAAGCTAATTAGACTGTGTAGAAAAAACCATTTAGTGGGAAAAATCCTACACTAACAAGAAACACATAGGTATTAAGAGCTCTTCTAAGTTTTAAAGTTTTCTCCCTTTTCTACTATTGAGGAAGCATCTCTAAGTTTGAACAATCAATTACAGATAGACCAAACAATGTATTCTTTGATGGTGAAGTAATTTGTTTGAATAACACAAGTAAATTTTAGTTTTTTGATTTATTTATAATTAGTTATTTAAATATTATTAGGGATTAATATCATTTGATAATAATAGATATGCAGTCATATGCATAAAAAAAATTATACTTGACCTGAATAATTATGAATACCTCATATTTTATGATAAATTATTGATCTATTCATTTTACTTTGATTTTCACTTGAAAATAATTTTATAATCAGAATTATTCATAGTTTATTAATAAAAATATTTTTATTTACTCGAAGTCGATTCTTATTTCAAGACTTGTACATTTATTTTATTTTAGTTAGATTATCTGATCTTATCTTTATTATTTCTTTAATTCTCTCCTTTAGTTAGATTTTGATTCTTAAATTAGTTGTCTTATTTTTGTTTTAAAGTTATTCATTTCTTGTGTCTTTTATTTATTTATTTATTTGTATTCTTAGATAATTTTATATTTCTTAATTAAATAATTTATTTCATAGTATAAGTTTTTTTTTTTTTCTATTTATTTACTTTATGTTTTAGTTTAGATCTCGTATATGTTCTAGTTTCAGTTACTTGCTTATTTACACATTTGTTCAACTTTATGTTGTTAATTTTCATTACATATTAGTCTCATTTAGTTATTTATTATCATTTATTGTTTTTTTTTTAATCATAGTTTTATTTATTTAGTTAAGCATTCAAAAGTATTTAGTTAATTTTGTTATTATTTACTTGTTTTGATTATCTTATTTTCATTTTAATAAAAGTTAATTAGATCATTAGAGATAGTATTATGTCTTTATTAATTATTTCTTAGTTCCTTATTTAGTTGTCTTTAGTCAATAGTGTTAATTGAGAATGATACTTTTAATTTCTATTTCTTTGTTTAGTTTTCACTTTCGTTTCTTGTATTTGTTATTTAGTTTCTTTTGATTTTTTTTTATTTGTTTGATTCTTGTAGCATTAAGTGATTGAAAAGAAAGAGAAAATAATAATAAATTATACATATTAGAGATCTTTCCTTTAAGATATTGTCTCTTTCATAAATTTACTCTTTTAGATAGGTTAGATTATATCTTTTTAATCTAATTCTAATTTTATTATTAAAGAAGTGTCTTATTTCTGAAATATAATGATGCATGATTCAATGTTTGATTTATTTACTTATTCTCATAATTGTTTTTTTAAAAACCCTCTATATATCTTAGGATCAATTATTGTTCATTATACCCCCTAAAATTAAACTAGTATGTTTCCATCTTTGACCTTTGTGATAGACAAAAAAATTGATTCATTGACGTAACAATTTTCACCATCAACAAGTTTGGTAACTAAACTGGGAAGTTTTTGTAGAAATCTTATCTTTATTTTTCTATTTTTAATTTCTTCTATTAATCCTTCTTATTGGTTTCTATCATTCTTTTTCATGACCATTAGTGGTCCCCCTCCTATCATTCAACTTGAAATGATATTACTAGGGATCAAGTATTTATTGCTTATAAGCTTATTCATATTGTTTGGTATAATATACCTTATGATTTGCATCAAATTTAAGTGTTCAAAATAGATTGGTATGCTAATCTTAGCCATTCAACTTAGTTTCATATTTAAGATGAACACCATCGCATTCGACGAGAAAAGAAACAAATTTTGATTGTTAATTATCAACCTAGAATTTGTTTTCTTTTTGAATATTTTCCTTTTGATGATTTTAATGTCCCTATTGACTCTAATATAACTACAAAGTTAAAGTATCCAAGTCAAATAGTGGAACCTACTATCATGACCTTAGATATTTAACACTTAAATTTTTTAATATATTGTTTAACGATTTGGTTGATGACTATTTTATAGATAATTTGATTATTTTTACTATTTTGATTTAGTAGTTAATATGATATGGTATATTGCTAGGGTTTATTATGTGATTCAGCTAATTATTTTTTGGTTCAGTTGTATGTTGACACATTGTTGATTCATTTCATTATTGATGATATTATGAACTTTTATAGTGACACTTGATTATTAAATATTTTTGTGAATTCTATTTAGTGGACTCAGTGTAAGATGAATTGTTATTTGATTCAATTATATTATTTAGTATATTTATTATTCTTATCTTGTCCAAATACTATTGATGGTTGTTTGGTGATCGTAGGATAGGTTCTTATGAGCTAGATTATTTATGGATCTCAACAGTTGGGACATGGTGTATGGATGAGAAATAATATTGTGAGTTTTTTGTTGACGCAGTGGATTACACCCTAGATAGGAGGCCGAGCTCCTGCCTTCCATGCATCAAAATGGAAACTCCCCTCTGACCTGTGGGACTGACGAAGCTAGGGGGAGAGTCTCTAGATAAGGGCTAGCTCCCTTTGATGTATCTTTTAGGCCCTGGACTTCCTACTACTAACAAATAAAATGGAAAAAGGGGGTGATGAAAAGGGAGAAGGATGCTGAAAATATAACCTAAACCTAAAAATAAAAAGGTGATACACCAAAAAAGTTGATGACCCACTTAGCCTGAACATATACTTTTCACCAAGAAGAAGCTGTCATACACTTCATCTGATGTGGGAGACCCTTCTGTATTAGTGAGTCAGGGGTCTATAGAGATATAGGGAGGAAGAACTGTCAAAGGTGTTCTGAGACACACTTTGACAGCCTATTCACATGCACCTATATTTCTGCTATAGACGCTTATGGTAGGCTTGCAGAAGAAGAGACTTCACAATGCACTAGACATGTTGGAATTGAGCTGTGAAAAGCATAAAATAAAATGACTTAACACAAAAGAAAACATAGACATATGCGTGAGTGCAAGTCCAAATGGAGGTAAAAATTGCTAAGTCTTGATTCAAGGTAAAATCCAGTAGAGTTCTGCCTTACAAGCCCGAGAGATTTTTGGGTAGAGCTTTGCCTTACGGGCTAAGAGAATGAATCCATCCTTCTCAAAATGAGAAGTTTACAATATATAGAAAATAGGAGTAGAAGTAAAGGCACCACTTTTGGAAAAGACTTTGGCACTCTTTGACAAGCTCGCCCATGTGCGTTGAGAGCATCGAGAAGAAGAAGTCACTATTATTGATGTCATTCTTCTAGAAGAGGCCTGCTGGAACCATGCTGTGTAAATACAGATCTTGACTTTGGCATTCAAACATTAATGTGAAAGCACGGGCCGTGCCTCTTTTTCTGTAGACAAGACTACTCTTTCCAGATATTTATGCAGTTTGTCTGCTTATAAATGTAAAATGGAGAAAATAGGCTGCACCATTTACTATTTGCACCATTTGATGACCACCTGGCAATAACTCACCTCCCCTTTGCCACTTGGACTGTTTATCCATTTCTACACTTTGTCTTCTTCCTGGGTTTGTCTTTTTCTGGCTCCTTTGGCCCTCGAGGCTATCTTTTGGCAGGTCACTGAGTTCCTTGGGCTCTTCCTTAGGATTTTTCAAAATCAACAACTATTTCATGAGCCTTGAAATTGATGTTCACCCACTCGTCATTGTGTTTGAACTTCCAACGGCTAGTTCGTCGTGCTTGACTTTGACGTCTTTGGGCCCGTCACCCCTAGGACTTTCTTCAGCCTTTCTCTTTTTTTTGGCTTCTTCTATTGTTCTTTTTCCTTCAGGATTTTTACTTTGGACCCTCCTAAAGGGAAGGTGGCCCTTTAAATTTTGGAGAAGTGTCCTTCATTTGGCAGTCGAGAGTCCCCTGCAGGGGCACCTACCCTTCGGGGTCCTTTAGCTCCCTTGGTCTTCAGCTAATTTCTTGTGGAAAAAAGTTTGCAATAATTACCTTGCTTGTTCCTTTCCTTTAGAGACTTCCTTCGGGTTTTTTCCTGTGGCCAATTTTCCCTGTAGACTTTTTCCCTACGGACTTTTTCCCTGTAGACAAAAGTCTGCAAGAATTGTCTCTACCACTTTGATATTCCTTCAGGTTTTCTTCCCAGCCACTTTTCCCATGGCTATTTTCCTTCTAAATTTCTTTAGACTTTTTGTCCAAAGGAATTCCTTTGGATAAAAAATTTGAAGAAATCATGTCTTGCCTTAGTCTTTTTATGTGGGGTTTTTTTGTTCGCAGTCTGTCCAAATTTCCTCAAACTTTTTATCCGAAGGAATTCCTTCAGACAAAAGTCTAAAGAAATTATTCTTCATCCTTGTCTTTTGACTACCTTCAAAAGTACCCTTTGGGAAAGTTGAAAATGACCCTTCCAAAGGGTGCTTCTTTTGCCTTAAACAAAAGTCTGAAGGAAACTTACCTTTTTAGCTTTTCTTTGTGGCCTCCTTGAAAGTGTTCCCTGCCCTCTGCAAGGGCTCCTAAGTCTAGAACTGGCCTCTGCAAGGGCATTTTAAATGGTCTATTTTGTGCCTAAGTGGGAACTTGCCTCCACCTGCAGAGTCCATAGAAATGGACCTGCAGAGTTCATAGAAATGCCTATGGAGTTCGTAAAAAACCTATAGAGTCCATAGAAATTTCTAGACTTGTGCAAAATCAAAATGTACTAGCTCAGAATAGCAAGGGGAAAAAAGGGGGGACCAATTTTGGCCTACAGGACCAAAATGGTCAACAAATTGGCAACTCCTAGGGGAAGCATGCATGCTATGCTTAGAGACCAGTTGCCTTAAAGTCCATTGGGCATGGAGTCAGAATGAAGCTTTGAAGAAAGGTTAAAAATAGCCTTGAGAGATCCTAGAATCAATCATAAAGCTTTTACCCCACACACAAAGGAAAACACACACAAGGCTAAAAACACTACTTGTGTAAACAACACTTAGGGAAAATAGAAAAAGAAACTGAAAGCAAACTACTATATACAGCTAACCAGGTATATTTGACTCCCTCTTAGATCAAAGGGAAAACTTCTTAAGTTCCCTTCCTAGTAAGGAAACTTATGGTGCTAGACAAGTGGCTGAATGGAATTGAGAGTTGGTGACCTGCTCTTCTTGACTGTCACCTTGATTGGCCTGCATTCGAGTGGATCAGAATCAAACATGCTTCCAACATATACATACTCTTCTTGTCCTTGGAAGCTTGTTGAATGTTGGTCCTTCATGCTAGTGCATCTCACCAAGAAATATGTGGTTGTTTTCTCATCACCATAAGCCCTTTATTGTGCATGGTCCCTTTGCAATGCATCATGGTTTGACCCATTCCCTTCCACTTCATTGAAAATCCTATCAAACTCATCCTATGCTCCTCACTCGCCTCCTGCAAAATAGGTTCCTCCTTGAGAAGGGGTGAAGTGAAAAAACCACGTGGAAGAGGAGGTAGTCCTTGAGCTAAAATCGAATGATTCTCCTCCTTCCATTTTTCCAGCACTTCATCTATATCAGGTGTGGCCTAATAGCTCTCTTGGAGGTGTGTAGATGGGGTGTGTTCAGACATGTCCATCACATGTTGGCTGAGGAATCTCACTTTGGATTCCAACTCTGCAATTTTCCTAACTATATCTTCTTGGAAGAGCCTTTCTTGGAGGTCACCAGCATCATCATGATTAGTAAGAGCAACTTCATCTTCTTCAAGGTTTTGAGCAAAACCTTTCTCCTCCTCCTTCCTACCCCAAGATTCCACTGTTTGCTTCCAACTCATGACCTTGGAATTGGAATTTTGCTCCTATGAACAGGCAGCAACTTTATCCTCTTTAAGGTCCTGAGCTAGTTCATGATGTTCCTTCTTCCATCTTGGGATCTGGAGATCATACTGAGAGACCTGAGGAAGTTGGGGAAGGTTAGGGAGGGTCTATTGATGTATAGGAAGAGCTGCTTCAAGAGAGATGTGTTGGTTCATGATATTCCCTCTAAAGGAAGATTCACAATCTAAAGAATTGAGAAGGTTCATCTCCATGGGAGGTTGTTCTAGTTCTTTTTGATGTTTGAAGGCTAGGTGCATGTGGTTAAGAGTAGGATTGATTGATGCATCAGATGAGCTAGAATGAGCAAGTGTTATCTGATAGAAAGGATTTGGTGCACAAGAGGGGGCTTTCTTTAAAATAGGAGGGGGCACACAAGGCTAACTACCTTGAATGAATGGACTCTTCCATTTTTCTACCTCCTCCATGGATTTCAAGGCATGAGCTTGCCTGAACAAACACTCCTCTTTATACATCAACTCCTGCTGATATCCATATTGCTCATCTAGTCTGTCAATTTCCATTACCTGCTTCTCAAACTCTAGTGCCACTTCCCTTATCGTTGAAGGGCAACTAGGAAAGCTTCTTGAGTTGATTCCATAAATATTTTGAGCTTGATCAAAACCATATGAAGGAAAACAAGGCCCATGATTCTGATCAATGGGATTATACATACAAAAAATGAGATTTTTTTATGGCACCAGAACTACTTAACCAGTTGATTTAACTCAGAGTCACCATTGGTGTTGATAAAAAGACCTCCAAAGGCTGGTTGGTTGAAGAACACACCAAAAATTCTTCAACTCTTTGGACACAACTTGTCCTAGTTGGTCCCACCAAGCATGCCAAAAATTGTTGACATAGTGGATTGCACCCTGGACAGGAGGTTGAGCTCTTGCCTTCCATGCATCAAAATGGAAACTCCCATCTCGCTTGTGGGACTAGTGAAGCTATGGGGAGAGTCTCTAGATAAGGGCTAGTTCCCTTTGATGTATCTTTTAGGTCCTGGACTTCCTACTGCTAACAAATAAAATGGAAAAAGGGGGGATGAAAAGGGATAAGGATGTTAAAAATAAAACCTAAAAATAAAAATGTGATACACCAAAAAATTTGATGACCCACTTAGCTTGAACATACACTTTTCACCAAGAAGAAGCTGTCATACACTTCATCTGATGTGGGAGACCCTTCTGTATCAGTGAGTCAGGGGTCCATAGAGATACAGGGAAGAAGAACTGTCAAAGGTGTTATGAGACACACTTTGGCAGCCTATTCGCATGCACCTATATTTTTGTTGTAGACACTTTTGGCAGGCTTGCAGACGAAGAGACTTCATAATGCACTAGACATGTTGGAATTGACCTGTGAAAAGCATAAAAGAAAATGACTTAACACAAAAGAAAACATAGACATATGTGTGAGTGCAAGTCCAAATGGAGGTAAAAATTGCTAAGTCTTGATTCAAGGTAAAATTTGGTAGAGTTCTACCTTACAAGCCTGAGAGATTTTTGGGCAGAGCTTTGCCTTACAGGATAAGAGAATGGATCAATCCTTCTCAAAATGAGAAGTTTACAATATATAGAAAATAGGAGCAAATGTAAAGTCACCGCTTTTGGAAAAGACTTTGGAACTCTTTAACAAGCTAGCCCATGTGCATTGAGAGCATCAGGAAGAGGAATTCACTATTGTTGATGTCATTCTTCTAGAAGAGGCCTACTAGAACCATGCTATGTAAATGTAGATCTTGACTTTGGCGTTCAAACATTAATGTGAAAGCATAGGTTGCACCTCTTTTTCTACAAACAAGACTACTCCTTCCAGATATTTACGCAGTTTGTCTACTTATAAATGCAAAATGGAGAAAACAAGCCACATTGTTTACTGTTTGCACCATTTGATGACCACTTGGTAATAACTCACCTCCCCTTTACCACCTGGACTATTTATCCATTTTTCCACTTTGTCTTCTTCCTAGCTTTGTCTTTTTCTAGCTCCTTCAGCCCTCGAGGCTATCTTTTGGTGGGTCGCTGAGTTCCTTGGGATCTTCCTTAGGCTTTTTAAAAATCAACGGCTATTTCACGAGCCTTGAAATTGACGTTTGCACACCTGTCACTACGTTTGAACTTCCAATGGCTAGTTCACCATGCTTGACTTTGATGTCTTAAGGCCCATCACCCTTGGGACTTTCTTCAACCTTTCTCTTTCTTTCATCTTCTTCTATTGTTCCCTTTCCTTTGGGATTTTTTCTTTGGACCCTCCTGAAGGGAAGGTGACCCTTTAGCTTTTGGAGAAGTGTCCTTCATTTAGCAATCGAGATTCCCCCACAAGGGCACCTACCCTTCGAGGTCCTTCGGCTCCCTTGGTCTTTGACTAATTTCCCACAAACAAAAGTCCACAAGAATTACCTTGCTCGTTCCTTTCCTTTGGAGACTTCCTTCAGGTTTTTTCTCATGACCAATTTTCCCTGAGGACTTTTTCCTCGTAGACAAAAGTCTGCAATGATTGTCTCTGCCACTTTGAAATTCCTTCAGTTTTTCTTCCCAGCCACTTTTCTCGCAGCTATTTTCCTTTCAAATTTCTTTAGACTTTTTTTTGAAGGAATTCCTTCAAACAAAAAATTTGAAGAAATCATGTCTTGCCTTAGTCTTTTTACGCAGGGTTTTTTTGTTCGCAGCCCATCCGAATTTCCTAGGACTTTTTGTCTGAAGGAATTCCTTCAGAAAAAAGTCCAAATAAATTATTCTTTGTCCTTGTCCTTGACTACCTTCAAAAGTGCCCTTAGGGAAAGTTGAAAATGACCCTTTCGAAGGGTGCTTCTTTTGCCTTAAACAAAAGTCCAAAGGAAACTTACCTTTTCGGCTTTTCTCTATGGCCTCCTTGAAAGTATTCCCTACCCTCCGCAAGGGCTCTTGAGTTTGGAACTACCCTCTGCAAGGGCACTTGAAATGGTCTATTTTGCACCAAAGTGGGAACTTGCCTCCACCTATAGAGTCTTTAGAAATTTCTCCTGCAGAGTCCATAGAAATGGACCTGCAGATTTGTAGAAATGCCTATGGAGTCTATAGAAAACCTACAGAGTCTATAGAAATTTTTGGACTCGTGCAAAATCAAAATGTACTAGCTTAGAACAACAAGGGGAAAAAAGGGGGGACCGATTTTGGCCTGCAGGACCAAAATGGTCAACATTTTAAAAAAATAATTTTGATCTTTTCTTTTATTGTTCTGTTAACTAAGATCAGTTATTCTATTGTGAATGTGTTATGTAGTTTTTTTTTCTTATTATCTTGTTATGTTTTCTATTAGTCATATTGTATTTATCATTAATTGTTGCATGTTATGATGATATTCTACTATGTGTTGAGTATTCTTGAGTACCTTGGTTTTTTTAATATCTTGATTGATTTAGACCCTTTCGGAGTCATGTCTATATTACTAGCCAATAAAGTTTGTTGAATGTTTGCTTATTGAATCAGTTTTGTGTGGATTTGATTTTATTGTTTGGTTTTCATTACAAGTTAATGTTACTAGTGGCATGATTGTTTTTAACTTAGTCCTAGTCGAGACTTGGCTATATCTTAGACCTTATAAAGGGACCATGAATTACCATGGGACTTGAATTTGTTTTGATTTTGATGTGGCATAGACTCTAGTATATGACATTGATTCATATTTTGATGAAGTGATTTAAGAGATTTCAACATGGTTATATTACTTGTTTTGTAAGTTTGATGTCATTTTGAAAACTATAGTTTTGAGGGTGAAATTCTGTAGAAATTTTATTATGGTCAGCATTGAGGATTTAGTGGACAATAATGGCCATTATAGCCTAGAGGTTTTCACAAAGACTTCATATATAGTCATGGCTTTGTTTTTCAACCATGAGGAGAGATTTATGTGAAATTTTTTTGGGGTATTTTCTTCTTCTAGATGTGATCTATAAAATATATAATGAGCTGGAGTTTTTGGCAAAGGGGAATGAAAAGAGAAGGTGATTCAAACTCTTGAATTTAATTTTCAAAACTACCAAATGATGTTTGTTATTTTTTTGAACACCTGTAAGTGTTTGAACTTGTATATATTTTGGTTTTTATTTATGTTGGTTCAAAAATATTTTTCTTAACATGAAAAATAAAAATGGGTTTTGTGTTTTGTTTATTTTTATGAAAACCCTGAATGTTTATGAAGCAGTGTTTTAACTTGTATATGTCGATTAGTTTTGTGATGGGTTTTGTAGTGGCTATATGGACATGGAAAAATAATGAAGATTATGTTTGTTTTATTATGAGAGTTTTGTTAATGATTGTAGTACAGTTTTAGGGTTGACCCTAGAATAAAATCTTGAGGATTTGTTTTCCATTTGAATGCAATGATTTTGTTTGGATTTATTCTTGGATGGGATTTGGTCATAATTTCATTTTTGATTATTTATTGAAATCATTATTTAACCTATATATTCAAGGTTGTATGTTTTTCAATCTGCTTGCAATCATTTCTTGAAAAAAAATTAAACAAGTCATGAGGGTTTTGACTTAAAAATATTGATTACTCTATTATTATGCAATGTTTTGGGTTTTATGGCCAATGTTTGACTGTTGAATTTTTTAGTTTGATCTTTTTGAAAAAATATTTATGTTATCTTTGGGGATATGAGTTGTTTACCTAAATGATAGTAAGGTATTCATGAATCATTTAGTTGTTACCTAGTTGCTTGAACTCAAATTATGAGTTATTTTTTTTGTCTTGTGAGTTAAGGGTTTTATGGTTATTATTATAAAAATTCAATTTTATAATAGATTGTTTTAGATTGATATTTTTTATTTATCATTTATTGATATATGAAGAACTATGTTCTTATTCTAGATTGCCTAGATTAATACACTAGAAAATAATTTAAAGGATATAGAATATATACAATTAAATTTCATGTTGTATTCACTTGGATATAATGTGAGATTCAATATATGAATCTTAGGGTTATGACATGTAGGCTTTGAATTAGGTGCTAAGACACTAATCTTCATGAACAGGAATGTGAATAAGTTTTATTTTTTGTCTTATGTTAATTGATGTGATTTTCAAGTTAAACTTCAAATTATTTTACTCTCATATTTTATTTCGCCACCCTTGTTGCCTAGATCCATAACCAACTGATGGTTTGGGTGGTCTATGTCTACTTATGGTTAGGCTCATTAGGAATGAAGAGGTGAAAGTTTGAAGATCTTGTAAACTAGAGGATCTAGATTAAATTTGAGTTTCTTCAAGGTTGTATTCGATTGAACATATAATGATAACTTTAATGTAATAAAAATATTTTATATTTAATTATTATATTAATGTATCTCTCTTGAAGATAATGTGATTTGATATTATGAGTTAATATTGTAGTAAGGTGGAAGATTGAGATTGCATTCTTTAAGTTTAGTTGGAGGAACAACCTATTGTAAATTGTTATGTAACATAAATATTTTAGTCTTGATATATGTATTTGTTTACCCATTGAGGAAAATGTAATTTGTTTCATTGAGATTTCATTTATTTTAACAAGGTTATTTTACTTTATTTATACAAGCTATTAATTATTATTAAGCTAAGTCATAACTTAATGACTTATGGGATTGACTTTTAGTGACATTATTTGCTATCATTGTTTGATATATTGATGAGATTTTCTATTATTAATATTCATGCATAAAAATAAAATGATTATCATAGAATGAGAATGCATTATTTATTAGTTATGTTTTATTTGTTATTTATCTCTATTAAGAGGTTTAGTTTTTAAGTATTGAAACTTTTGATGATGTTGTTGGAATTATGCTTATTCAAGTATATGATTTTATTTTAAATTCCTAAAAACATATTTTAATTGCATTGAACTCGAGACATTTACATTTATATGTGTAAGTTATTTGAGAAAGGAATTCAAACTTATCATACTTTATATAAGTTGTAGTTTGTCATAATGTGGCTATTTCTTTATAAATATTAAATTGTTCCACATACTTAGCTAACTATTAATGCCTATAAAGCTTAGCATTTGTAACCAAGATCTTAGTAATTATGAACTATTGGATCTTATTTCTGATTAATCTTGAGTGAGTCTATCAATAAAATTTACACAAAAACATGCAATGCTATTGACTAATTATAAGATTCCTCTTGAGCCAAAGTGACTTATTGGAAGGTTAAATTAATTGGAACCAGGTTTTATTGTTAGTTACTCTTGAAGGCTTAGATGTAAGTCTATACCTTTATGCCAACCTTGAGGTCATAATTGATAACCTGTAGATAGGTTAAGTAAATGCTTATCATTTCCAATAGTAAATTATTGTAACGACCATCTGTAATAATATATCTTGTGTAAATAATTAAGATAAATTAAGTAAAGTTAAACATCTTAATGGACAAAGTGTAATTTAATTATCTTGTTGAAAGAATTAAAAATTAGTCCATAAAATGGATTATCTTATCATTGGTGCAATAGGTAGTTAAACTAATTACACTACTATCGAAAGTGGATTTATAAAGGTTCACATGTAAAACTTAAGCATGGTTGTTAAAACATTAAGATAAAATGAATTTCATACTATTATGATATGGTTCATTAGCATTGCCCACATATTAACCAAGTGACATATAAGACATGAAATAAGAGTTTAATCTCTAAACTAAGGCTTAAGATATGTTTAATAGGTAACATGTAACGAACTTGATTTGAACATGTTGGTGATGAGATGGCCACTTATGTGGTAAAATTTATCATTACAAAATTAAATAAGACTTTCTTAAACTCTAAGAATGAACATGTGAATATAATATAAATTTGAAATCAATGTCATGTCACGAGTATGAAGATATAAGTGTAGTGATTCTTACAATAATCATGGTACAATGATCATATGGATAACACTTTTGTATGGTCTTTATTGGTATCAAATATAAGTGAAGCATTTTGTTAAAAATACCTTATATTGTATTGATTTTAGAAATAGTCCTCAAAACAATCATTGTTTTTTATCAAAAATTTTATAGATCTTGCTTAAGCAAGCTTAGTATGATGATTCTTCTACTGAATTTATTTCTCTTTTTGTATTTATTTATTGAACTCTTTTTCATTTACTCTATGATATGAAAATTATTTTATGGTTTGTATAGGTATTCGAGTAAGACTATAAGTTGGTAATGGCTATGATAGGAAGACCATATAGGAAGTGCACGGAGAGAAGTATATGAGTGTATTGTTTATACACTAACCCACCTCTATCTGAGTACTAAGTATATAATTACTTTCTAATGGATTCATTAGTGATTTATAACTTGGTATAGTTCATGTGTTGGCTATAACACATTTATGGGTCTCATTACATTTTTCATATTAGTTCTCTTTGAAATCCTTTCACCATAATTTCTTTATCTCAATGTTTTAAAAAAAATAGGTTATTACATTGCGGTATCAAATCCAAGTTTTTTATTTCATTAAAGAAAATTTGGGGAATGTTTATTACTATTTATCTACTGAGTTGTTTGTTTCACCTTAGAATGGTGAGAACAATATATGGAATGGAAAAAAATAGTATAGGATGTGTTAACCTTGGTATAGATAGAGGTAGAGGTTGTAGAGCCAATATTTCTATAAGAGAAGAACCTCCCCTTATCAATGTTGGTAACAATGTTGGAGCACCTAATCATGATGAAAAAAATCTAAATGCTAACCAAGAGGTAGTCTTGAATGGGATTCTAACTAATTTAAATGCCCTTCAAATCAAGTTGGAAACCCAAGAACGTATATTAAACACTCTAAAGGATATTCCACTTGAAGAAGTACCTCTTAGAAAAGAAGGGAAAGGTGGTGAGTAGGATCCCCAAGACAACACTATAAATGTGGTTAATCCCATTATCAAAGCATTGAAAAAAAATTCCACGCCAACTTTTTCTAGTGAATAATCAGATGACACAATTGGTGCATGGTTGGTTAACCTATAGAAATAATTTAACATACATAACATGACCTCTAATGTGAAGGTAAAGGTGGTTGCATATCAACTAGTTGGATTTATAGCTCTATGGTGGAATCATCTATGTGCTTTAGAGGGATACCAGTGAATGACTCTTGCCTAACCTAATTTTTAAAGTATTTTAAGAACAGATACTTCAATTCTAATTTTAAAGAATAGAAAATAACTAACTTTAAACTATTAAAATAGGAAGGTGTGTCAGTAATGGGATATGAAAATTAGTTTTTGAACTTGTTGCATAGTGTAAACTACATGGATGATGAAGAAACCAAAGTGGCCAAGTTTAGGTTTGGATTGAAGAAAAAATTAATACATGATGTCAATATGACTAACCCTAGGACTTTGACTATTGCTATTAAATATGCTCATAAGGTAGAAGAGAAAGAAAAAGCTTGTCAAAAGGCAAGATAATATTTTAAGAAAAATAGACAACATTTTAGAAGCAAAATTATGTCTCCATCACCTAAAAATTTTAAAAAAAATTGATCAAACCCATAGATTTACTAGAAGTACCAATGGTTTTAAAAAAATTCAAGGGCAAAATAAGAATTTCAAGCATTAGAACTTTTATAAGGCTAGATCCTATATGAAACATCAGACCCCAAAGAAGTCAAAATGTACCTTCCACTAAAATAAACATCATTCTTGTAGCACCTCAAAAGACTATAGTGTGATGAGAGTGTGGTGATAATCATTATCACAAGGACTATCCAAAACTACAACTAGGACAATCAACCAACCATAAAGTATATACAATTGTGGATAATCATAATGTGGATTACCAAACCACTCCTATAGAGATCATAGGTAAATTAATTAATTTTTTAATTTTTATTATGGTTGATTTAGGTAAAACAGGTAGTTTTATTTATTTTAATATTGTAAATAAATATAATTTGAATCCTATGAAATTAAGAGAAAGTGGGTAGGTTAAATTTGTTACAGGAAAGAGGATATTAGTATCCAAATACCTTGAGTAGATAGTGATATATTTGTGGAGTTTTAAAACCAAAACCAATCTATTCCTAGCTCCCCTTAAATCTTATAATTTAATTTTGAGAATGGACTGGTTGCAACAACATAAAGCCATCTTGGAATACTATAATAAGCTAATAAACTACTATGATGACTTAGAAAATAAAATAGAAATTTTGGATTTGCCTAATCCTAAGATACGTAAGCTTCTATCAGCTTTACAACTAGAGAAGGTTGTACAAAAGGATTATAAATTATATACTATTTAGATGTAGAAAAATGCATGTGAAAATAAAACTACTTATAAAGAGTTTCCTTTCCTAAAGGAATTTTTTGATGTATTTATATAAAGTCTAATTGGATTACCTCCTCAGAGGGAGTTTGATTTTGATATTTATATAATGTCAGGGGTAACTCCTGCATCAAAATCTTCTTACTACATGAATATAGATGATTTGTAAGAATTTAAGATTCATCTATAATAGTTACTAGAAAATGGCAACATTAGGCCAAGTGTGTCTCCTTGAGGTGCACCTATGGTCTTTGGGAACAAGAAGGATGGAACTTTGTAGATATATGTTGACTACCATATGTTTAATAAGGTAATCATCAAAAATTGCTATCCTTTACCGAAGATAGATGATATATTTGATCAATTAAAGGATGCAACTATCTTTTATAAGATAGACTTGAATTTAGTCTATCATCAGTTGAGAATCAAAGAAGATGATATTTATAAAATGATTTCCATACTCAGTATGGACATTATGAGTTTACGATAATGCCCTTTGGTTTGATTAACATGCCTGCTACATTTATGAACCTAATGAATAGTGTATTTAGAGATTTTCTAAATAATTTTATGTTAGTCTTTCTTGATGACATATTGATCTATTATAATAATGTAATTAAACATGATCAGTACTTACATTTAGTTCTACAAAGGTTAAGATAGCACAAACATTTTCATAAGTTGTCTAAATGTGTCTTTTATCAATCTGAGATTCATTATTTAGGTCACATAATTTTTAAGGATGATATTTCTTTGCATCCAAGCAAGATTAAAGTTATCCAAGAATGACATGCTCCTAAATATGTAAATGAAGTACGTAGTTTTATGGGATTAACTGGCTATTATAGAAGATTTGTGAATTTTTTTATAGATTATCTAGTCTAATAACTTCTTTACAGTGCAAGGGTAAGAAGCTTGTTTTGAATTTAGATTACGAGCAAGCTTTTCAAAATTTTATGGAGTTTTTAACAATAGTACTTGTACATATTATACCATATTCAAATATAAATTTTAAGATCTAGGTTGATGTATCCAAAGAAGGCTTTGGTGGTGTGTTGACATAAGATGGTAAGGTGGTGGATTATGAATCACAAAAACTTAAAGAACATGATAAAAATTATAATAATCATGATATTGAACTTGTTGTCATTGTACATGTACTTAAGCAATGAAAACATTTTATATTGGATTAACATTTTAAGGTCAAATCTGATCATCATAACCTAGAATACTTATTTTCCCAAGATGATCTGAATGCACACCAACATAGATGGATAGAATTTCTAAGTATTTTGATATAAATATTATATGTGTGAAGGTAAGGAGAATATTGTTGTTGATGTCCTTAGCTGACATGTATCTCACTACCTTATCTATTTTTTATAATAATTTTAGAGCTAAAATTTTAGAAAAATAATGTTCTGATAAATTCTACCATGAGGTAAGTGTAGGTTTGGCTGACAATCCTAAGAATGATTTTTATTATTTTTCTATTGATTTTGATGGCCTAGTTAGGCACAAAAATAAAATGTATGTACTTAAATCAAGTTATTTATAGATTAATTTATTAAAATAGGCACATATAACACCTCATTTTTCTCATCCAAGTGTCATGAAGATGACACATGGGTTGAAAATACTATACTATTAGCCTAGAATGAAACATGAAGTTACTTATTTTATTAAATTTTTTTTGGAATGTCACCATGTAAAAGCTAAACATTATCATCTAGGAAGACTAGTATATCCTCATGATTTTCTATGAGGTACGTGGGCCATTATTTCTCTTGATTTTAGCTGGTTTGTCAAAGTCTCAAAAAAAAAATGATACTATTCTAGTTATAATAGATAAATTTACCAAAGTTAGGATTTTCATTGTTGGAGTTTGAATTGATGATACATCCATGTTTGCTGAATGATTTATGAAATAAATAGTACGACTACATGGCATGTCAAAAGTCATTATCTCTAACAGAGATAAACTTTTTACTTCAACATTTTGAAAAAAATTGACTACTACTTTTGGAACAAGATTGAATTTAATTTCTTATTACCACCCATAAATGGATGATCAAACATAAAAGTTTAATCAAATTCTAGAAGACATGTAAAGAATGTATGTGATGGATCAAAAAAATAAATGAGAATATTATTTACACTTAGTTCAATTTACTTACAATAACACATATCATTATGTGATTAAAATGGATCGATTCAAATCTTGATATGGTCATAAATTTAAAACTCCACTTGGTTGAAAAAGTTTAGAAAATAGAATTATTTTTTATCTTAATGTTTTGCATGAATATGATAAACAAATGGAAATCATAAGACAAAATTTGAAAATTATCTTTGATAGATAGAAAATCTATGTAGAATTTAAAGAGGGTACCATGAGAATTTGAAGTGGGTGATAAATTTTTTTTGTATGTTCAACCACAATAAAGTTCAATAAAGTTTGGAAAATCTTCCAAACTAGCTCCCAAATTTGTTGAACCCTTTAAAATTTTGGAGAAAAATAGTCTTGTTGCCTATCAACTAGCCCTTCCCCCTTCTCTGTCCAAGATTCATGATGTTTTTCATGTTGCATTTTTTAGAAAATATATACATGATCTTTCTCATATTTTGTATTAGATCCACCTTCAGGTTTTGAAAGAAGAAAAGATGTAATTAGAACCAGTGAGGATTTTGGATCATCACAACATTACACTATGAAATTGTAAATTTTTTCAAGTTTTGGTCCATTGGGATCTTTTATTTGAAATAAGTGCTACTTGAGAAGATGAAAATATTTTTAGGCAACACTATCCTTGGTTATTTTAGTCATTAGAATGGCTTTTTTCAAGTGGGAGTGGATGTCATGACCCTATATACTTGTCACTTAATACTTTTTGATATACTATTTAATGAGTCAGTTAATCACTTTTTCATGGATTATTTGATTACTTTTATTACTTTGATTTTTTAGCTTATATATTGTGGTATATTAGTGAGGTTTATTATGTGATTTAGCTAGTTGTTCTATGGTTTAGTTATTTGTTGACACATTAATGTTCCATTTTGTTATTGACGATATTGTGAACTTCTATAGTGACACTTGATTATCAAATATTTTTATGAATTTTATTTAATGGAATCAGTATAAGATGAATTGTTATTTGATTCAATTATATTATCTAGTGCATTTATTATTCTTATTTTGTCCAAATACTATTGATGGTCTATTTGGTGATCACAGGGATAGGTGCTCATGAGCTAGGTTATTTACGAATCTTAGAAGATGGGACATGATGTATGGATGAGAAATAATCTCATGAGCTTTAAAAAAACAATTTTGATCTTCTCTTTTACTATTCTATTAACTAAGATCATTAATTCTTATGTTAGTGTGCATGTAGTTTTTATCACTTGTTGTCTTATTATGTTTGATGTTGGTCATCATATGTTCATCATTAATTGTTGCATGTTATGATGATATTCCACTATGTGTTGAGTAGTCTTAAGTGCTTTGGTTTTATTAATAATTTACTTGATTGATTTAGACTCTGTGGGAGTTAGGTATATATAACCAATGACTTTTGTTGAATGTTTGTTTATTGACTTGGTTTTGTGTGGCTTTGATTTTGTTATTTAAATTGCATCAAAAGTTAATGTTATTGGTGGCATGATTGTTTTTTACTTAGTCCTAGTCGACACTTGGTTAAATTTTTGAACTTGTAAGGGGACCATGAATTACGATGGGACTTGCATTTATTTTGATTTTCATATGGCATAGACTATAGTCTATGACATTAATTTGTATTTTGATGAAGTGGGTTGAGATACTTTAACATGGTTATATTTTTTTTGAATGTTTGATGTCATTTTGGAAACCCTAGTTTTGAGGGGGAAACTCTGCCAAAATTTTCTTGTAATTGCCATTAAGGGTTTAGTGTAAAATAATAGTTATTATGGTATGGAGGTTTTCATGGATATTTCATTTGTAATCATGAATCTATTTTTCAGCGATGAGGGGTAATTTACATGGAGTTTGTTTGGGTTTTTTTAATTTTTATGGAGGTGAACTAGAAAATATATAGCAAACTGGAGTTTTTGGTAGAGGGGAAGAAAAAGAGAAGGTATTTCAAACTCTTACAATTCATTTTCAAAATTGCCAAGCAAATTTTGTTATTTTATTATAACACCTTTAAGTGTTTGTCCTTGTATATATTCTAGTTTTCATTTTATGTTGGTTCAAAAATCTTCTTCTTGGCATGCAAAATAAAAATGGATTTTATGTGTTATTTTCTTTTATAAAAACCCTAAATGATTATGAAGCAGGGTTTTAACCTATATATGTTGATGGTTTTGTGATGAATTTTCTATTGGCTATGCGGCCATGGAAAAATAATGAGGATTGTATTTGTTTTATTATGAGGGTTTTGTTTATGACTGTAGTATAGTTTTGGGGTTGACCCTAGAATAATCACTTGAGGATTTGTTTTATATTCGAATGCAATGATTTTGTTTGGGTTTATTCTTCAATGGGTTTTGGTCATCATTTCATTTTTTATTATTTGGTGAAATTATTTTATATCATGTCGATTCAAGGTTGTATATTTTTCAATCTACTTGCAATCATTTCTTTAAAAAAAGATAAAATGAGTCATGATGATTTAGACTTTAAAAACCTGATTATTCTATCATAGTGCAATGTTTTGGGTTTTGTGGTTAATGTTTGAATGTTGAATTTTTTAGTTTGATATTTTTGGAAAATTATTTATTTTTTATTTTTTGGGATTTTGATTTGTTTACCTAAATGATGGCAAGATATTCATGAATCATTTAGTAGTTTACCTTATTGCTTGAACTCAAATTTTGGGTTATTCTTTTATGTCTTGTGAGTTGAAGGTTTTATGGTTATTATTATAAAACTTTAATTTTATAACAGGTTGTTGTGGATTGATATTTTTCATTTATCATTTATTAATATATAAAGCATTGTGTTCTTATGCTAGATTGCCTAGATTAATGTAATGTCAACTAATTTAAAGGATATAAAATATATACAGTTTAAGTCAATGTTGTATTCACTTAGATATAATGTGAGATTCAATATTTGAAGCTTAGGGTTATGAGTTTTAGTCTTTTGATTAGGTGCTAAGACACTAATCTTCATGAACTGTAATGTGAATAAGTTCTACTCTTTGTGTTATGTTAATTGATGTGATTTTTAAATCAAGCTTAGAATTGTTTTACTCTTATCTTTTGCTTTACCTACCTTAATGCCTAGATCTACAACCAACTGATGGTTTGGGAGGTTTAGGGCCACTTATGGTTGGGTTTATTGGGATTGGAGAGGTAGGAGTTAGAGGATCTTACAAACTAGAGGATTTAGATTAAGCTTGAATTTTTTAATATTATATTTGGATGGATATTTGATGATAAGTTTTATGTAATAACAATCTTTTAGATTTAATTCTTGTATTGATTTATCTATCTTGAAGATAATGTGGTTCGATTTTCTAAGTTAATATTTTTAGTAAGGTGGAAGATTGAGATAAGGTTCAATTGGAGGAACAACCTGTTATAAACTATTATGTAACATAAATATTTTAGTCTTGATATATGTATTTATTTATCCATTGAGGAAAATGTAATTTGTTTCATTACGATGTCATTTATTTTAACAAGAGTATTTTACTTTGTTTATACAAGATATTAACTAAGTGTTGAAACTTTTGATGATGTTGCTGGAATTCTGCTTATTCAAGTATATGATTTTATTTTAAGGTCCTAACAACATATTTTTATTACAATTAGCTTAAGATTTATTGTAGTGGTTGTTTGAGAATTATATTCTAAATTATCATACCTTATATAAGTTGTAATTTGTCATAATGTGTCTATTTATTTACAAAGTCAAAATATTAAATTATTCCACTACTTAGCTAGCTATTAATGCTTAAAAATCTTAGCAGTTATTGTAACCAAGCTATTAGTACTTATGAACTATTGGATCTTATTGTTAATTAATCCTGAGTGAATCTATAAATAAAATTTACATAAAAACATGTAATGTTATTGATTTATTATAAGATTCCTCTTGAGCCAAAGTGACTTATTAGAAGATTAAAGTAATTGGAACCTGGTCTCATTATTAGCTACTATTGAAGATTTAGATGTGAGTCTTGACTTTTATGCCAGCCTTGAGGTCATAATTGATAACCCACAAATAGGTTAAGGAAATGGTTATCATTTCCAATAACAAATCATTATAATGATCATCTGTAATAATATATCTTTTACAAATAATTAAGATAAATTAACTAAACTTAAACATCTTAATGGACCAAGTGTGATTTAATTATCTTATTTAAAGAATTAAAAATTAGTCCATAGCATGTATTATCTTATCATTGGTGCAATTGGTAGTTAAACAAATTACATTGTTGTCAGAAGTGGATTATAAAGTTTTACATGAAAAACTTAAACATGATTGTTGAAACATTAATACAAAATTAATTTCATATTATTATGACATGGTTCTTTAGTATTGTATGCATATTAAGCAAGTGACGTATAAGACTTGGAAGTAAGAGTTTAATCTATAAATCAAGGCTTAAGATATGGTTAATGGGAAAAATGTAATGAACTTGATTTGAACATGTTGGTGATAATATAGCCACTTATGTGATAATGGCCATCATTGTAGAATTAAATAAGACTTGCTTAAACTCTAAGAATGAACATGTGAATTTAAAATAAATCTAAAATCAATGTCATGTCATGAATACGAGGATATAAGTGTAGTGATTCTTACAATGATCATATGGGTAACACTTTCATAAGGCTTTATTGGTACCAAAGCTAAGTGAAGTATTTTGTTAAAAATACTTTATATTTTTTTTTTTTTGGAAATGGTCCTCAAAACAATCATTGGTTGTTATCTAAAGTTTTGTCGATATTTTTTAAGAAAGATTAGTATGATTAATCTTTTGTTAAATATGTTTCTCCTTTCATATTTGTTTGTTGAGCTTTTTTTGATTTACCTTATGAGGTGTAGATTATTTGATGATCTATATAGGTACTCAGGTAAGACTATAAGTTGGTAATGGCTCTGCTAGGAATACCATATAGGAAGTGCATGGAGAGAAGTGTATGAGTGTATTGTTCATGTACTAACTCACCTTTATAGAAGTACTAAATAGATAATTGCTTCCTATTGGAATCAATAATGATTTATATCTTGGTCTAGTTCATGTGTTGGCTATAACATGGTTATGAGTCTCTTCATGTTTTTCATGTTAGTTCTGTTTGAAATCCTTGCATCATAATTGTTTTATCTCGATGTTTAAAAAAAATCATCTTATTACACCTATTATAACTTATAATGAAAAAGTATACATAATAGATATTTTG
Organism: Torreya grandis; assembly: GCA_037957365.1. Taxonomy (NCBI): domain Eukaryota; kingdom Viridiplantae; phylum Streptophyta; class Pinopsida; order Cupressales; family Taxaceae; genus Torreya; species Torreya grandis. Next base: position 7,740,959 of record JARHVA010000012.1, on the reverse strand, counting down.
AGATCTGATTTTAGGTCTGTAGAATAACAAAGATCAAGTAGAAGTCATTGATAATATTGTGGATTCTGATGTAGATAATGAGCAACCTCTAATGAATCCTTGGATTTGTAATAATCTCATTAATATTGGTACTCATCTTGGTAAATTAACTTCACTTAAAGGACTCAATGTCCCTAAATTCTCAGGAATTCTTTGTGATTTTTGAGAATATCATTTAGATGCTTTCAATTTAGTTTATGTTACTCTAAGTATTACTAACGAAAAAATTTCCCTTATAGTATTTTTACAAACTTTAGAAGGTAAATCTTATCAATCTTTTATTATCCATCCTACTAAGGTTATTAGTAATTGTAAATATATATAAGTTTGGTTATAACTTTGTTTTGGCAAGCCTTAAAAATATTTAAAGCTAATTAATGAAATTTTTAATATTGATATTGACCCAAGCAAGATAGTTTATAATTTTATAACCAGATTTATCAAGTAGTGTCAAAATAATCCTCATGAAGTTAGATCATCCAAAACGTTGTCTAGATTATATTTTGTAGTGTTTTTCCCTTAAATTATAAAATTGTTTTAGAAGACAAAGATATAACATATTATGATGAAACTATTATTTTTTATAAATATGAAAATAAATGAAAACCTATCAGTTTTAAAGATAAAGATTCTGCAAGTTTAAATTTTGATAATGTAAAATAAAAATCCATTCGTAATCTTGGCAATGAGTTGGTCACCATCAAGTGGAAACTAAATTATAAATTTATACATTGGGTAAGAATTCAATCACCAGAAACATAAAAATAAATAAAAATATCATTAATGTAATGTTTGTAAATTAGATCATGACCCTAACACTTTCATAGCTATTCAAAATTTTAGAAAAATCATTCATAGAAAGGATAATATTTTCATTTACTTGACTGATAATACAAATATGTATGGTTTTGAAAATTCTTTAGCTAACATCAAATTTTATAATGCTTATACTATACAAACAAGGCAAAAGGATTACAATTATGCTCTAAAATATAATTCTAATACAACTAATTATCAAAATTATTCTTCCAACCCATCTGCACAAGATAGGAAAAACTACACATAATATTATTGAATAAGATAGTGTTGTTTTAAATTCTTAGTAGAATAATCCTTTATTTACGAGATTTGATAATACTCAGTATACTCCTTGTAAGTCCAAAAATCATACTCACATTCATCACCCTGATATTGGTGCTTATAACATTATTGACGATTTTTCTACAATCAAAGTTATTTTTTCTTTATTACAAGTTAATGGTTTCCCTGGATAGCATGATAATATAAATGATGTAATTAAAAATATAAATCCTAAATGTAATAGGCCTTCCAAAAAAATTTATTAATAATGAACATAGTTATATTTTTTCTAAATATATTAATCTTCGTACAGATTATATTTTTGTATTTTAAGTATTTATTAAAATAGTTGAAAAAGTTATTCATAATTGTATTCTTGATACAAAAAATTATAATAACATAATGCATAAATTTATTGGTGATCAATTAGGTATATCTTATAAAACTGATAACATAAAACTTAATGGTTTTGACTCTCGTCAAACCAAGTGTTATGAAAAAAATTATGATATTGTTATCAAGATATCCCAACATAAAAGAATTAGATGTATGTCTATTGTTCACATTTTAGATATTAATATTAATTACATTATGTTATTAGGTAGAGATTGGTCTAAATCAACTAGATGTTTCATAGGCAAGGATACAACATGGGTTTCTATTCGAAATAAAATTACATTTATACATAAATAGGAATACCACCTACCATATCTTATGTTACATCCCATTTTATTCACTAAACTTGATTTTCTTATTAAACAAATATTAATGGGATTAATGTTTTTTAATTATTATTGTATAAAACTATTTTCATTTATGTCGATGTATGGACATACATATAATGATTATTTTGTATGACTCGCTACCTAATTGGTTAGTTGTACATGAGTTTCATATACATGTAGATTATACTTATTAAATATTATTGTGTTTTAGAAACATTTGTATTGATTATCATGTTTATAGGCTAACTAGTGTTTGCATGAGAGTATCATTAAGAAGAGTGATGCAGATGAATACATTAGAGATGTAGAGATGAAACAAAGAACTCATCACCCATGTAGTACAATAATGCATGATTATTTTAATTTTAATTGTGTTTGATGAATTCATGATTGGCCATGATTGATTTGGTTATGATTTATGTTTAGATTTTATTCAATATTATTTAAGGTGTTACTATTTATTATGATTATGACGTTGTTTCCATTATGTAGTATGACAATTATATACATTATTCAGATAACTTTATTTTCTATTATCTACATAATCCCATATAGGTGGGTACCTTTAAGCATTCAAAAAAAAAAATCATTAGAATATATATACATAGCAAAGAATTAAATTTCTTTTTGATCATATAACAAAATGATTTTATTAAAAACTATCCCTAATCTAGACCTAAGGTGTTACTTAGGGTGACTTAGTTTCTAAATACCTAATGGTTAACTATATATGAGGGTTTGATTTTTTAATGTTTAGGTGGATATGTATTCAAGTTTTATGAAAACATAATTATTATGTTATTTGACATAATATGATGTCAACCCTAAATTAGACTCATCATTTGGTTTGGTTTGGTTTTGTTTATTATAACCATGCAAAAAATAGGTGGTTAAGGTTTGACTATAATTTGGAGGAAAATAATGAGGAGACTATGAGTTTGGAAGTCAAGCTGTGAGTTGGGGGAAGTATGTTGGGAATTTCTAGTTTGATGGTGTGTCATTCATAAAGAAATAATGGTAGAGAATAGGTCTCCATGAAATTAAGAGTTTTTGAAATGCATGAAGTTGATTGAGAAAACAATAAAAGAGGAACAAAGTTTTTTAAAAATGTAGATAGATATTGGGGTCGATAGAGGAGAACAAGAGAAAAGAAATGCGATTTCTATTTGTAGACTAAGGTAAAAAGACTACTTTGGAGAAAATAGGAGGTAGGGTTGTGTTCTTGATTTGATCTAAAAATTGGTATTCATGTTATATAGTTAAATGATAAAATTATTTTGGGGTTTTTATAAATATTGGTTTAGTGTTTAAAACCTTTGAGAGGGTTGGGGATTCAACCTTGTGGGAGAAGGAATTCCCCCATAGAATCAAATCCCTTACTTGTTTTAGTATAACATGTATACAAAGTGTTAGGATAACTATGAATACAATATCCTTGTGTAGTTAGTTTCATAGCTGAATGTTACTTTGCATGGTTTATTATATGGTTATGTGTTTGTTGTATGGTTTATCTACATAGTTGTGTGTTATTTGTATGAACCAAATCAGCTATGTTCTATATAGTGTGTGTCTCAAAATGTTTGAGTGATATTCAAATGATTTGATTTATTATTTAAATAGGAATTTGAAATAAGGTTTTTGAAGATTATTCATTTGGTTGTGTTCATTTATACATAATAAAATGACTGTGTATCTATATGGCTATACAGCTTAGAGATATGGTTTTAGTTTTTGGGTTATGAAATATAAGGTGGGTTTTTATTAGTTGCCATTTGGCTATGTATTCATTTCAAGTAAAATTGACTGAGTGTATAACTTTTTTATCACCTATATATGAATGGCATTTGACTTGACTTTATGAGTCAACTATCTATAAAGGAATGAGTCAGTTGTGTTTAAAAGTTTATAGTTGATTGTGTATAAATATTTATGAGTCAATTGTGTATATATGATTGTGTGTCAATTGGGTGAAAATGATTGTATGTCAACTAAGCATAAATGAATTGTGGGTCAGTTGTGTATGAATGTCTATGAGTCGATTGTAATTACAAATATTATTTATGGACTGTGAGTTGATTTTGTATAAATGATTGAGTCAGTTTTATAAAATGTTTTATGGATGGATGAATGTTATTAATTGAATTAATTTAGTTTATATATCAACTCTCTATATAAGTTTTAGTTGTTTGTGAATATGTTATTATGATTCAATTATGTATAGAGGATTATGTGATGACTATTTATTGATGTAAAGTCATGGTTTGAGATACATATTGTGTCTAAGTTAATAAACCATAATTAGATTATATGAATCAACTAGGTTATTGTTTTCCAATAAGTTCTTTAAATATAATTGATATTAAAACTATATTTTGAGTAAACATAAACATTTATGCAATGGTTGGTTGAATAGTATAAATATTACTATAATCTACATCATCTTGAACATATAACCATAGATGTATGTGAAGATAAGGATAAACATTTCAGTTGGATTGTTTTCCTTATCAATTGTATGTAATATGATCAGATAAATATTTGATTGATGTTTAATAGACTATATTAAATATTTGGATTAGATTGAGTCTAAACATTGCAAAATGGTTAAGTTTAACTATTTTGGGGTCTTGGATGTTTAATTTGGGGGTTAAACTTGTGTTGAATGATTTCAATAGGTCAATGAACCATATGGTACATGATAGTATTTTATATTTTATGTTGATTTTTAATGCATTTAATTTGGGTTTTTAATGTTTTGTGGTGTTAATTTGATTTATATTTAATTTAAATATGAGTTAATATTTCTTAAGTAGGAAATTTGGGATATGAGAATAAACTCAAATATATATAAATACGTATATATGTAATTATGGATTTTACATAAAGATGATAATATATTATTTTTGAATAGTTCATAAAAACAAATATACATATATATAAGTTAACACTTACAAATTCTACGCATATGTATATATATAAATGTATGACCATTTAGATGTATATATCATGCCATTAAGAAATCAGTGGCTAAGATATTAAATGTATATAAATATAAGTAGACATACTTGATATATATATGTACGCAAATAATTTGGTATGTAAATAGATGTTTATCTTTAATTAATAAGTGTATTCATATGCAAACTAGGTTGTAAATCATTAATATATAATATTTAGATTCAATTATAAGTTATGAGAAAAATAATTAATTATTGATTAGAACAAATAAATGTTATATTTATTATTTGTTGATTAGCTTAAGATTTATTATGAAATTCTTGAATTGTATTGTTTTTATTATAATACTTGTGAACAAGGGATGTTTGTATAGAATTAGTAAATTCTTAAATATTATGAAGGTTGTTAAAAAACAATTTATGTGTAATATAGATTTAATGTAAAATGGACTTTGGGTTGTATTGGAATTCATGAAGTTGTTATTATTTAATATATAATTATTTCAAGTTATTTCTTGTATTTAATTACTATGGTATTAATACTCAATGTATATGAGAAATCCATGGAAATCTTGTATATGCATTATCTAGTAAATTTGGTATTAATGACACTAAGGACTATTATCACGAGAAGGTTCTCATGCATATATTTAGAGTCATTATTACATAAATTAAATAGAATTTGATTAAGTGTGTGTGTGTGATTATGATTGATCTATTGGATCATTAAACTATATGAAAACTTTGATCAAAGTAATGTTTATATTTAAATGTTATAATTTTACTTATTTGATTATATGCATGCATGCACGATGTCATGTTAGAATAAAATTATTTATGATATGTTTCATATAGTGAGAATCTTACAACACACTGGTTCTAGCTGATTCTCGATACCTATACTATTATCATTTGCTCGCCCATGAAGGGAGGGCCATTCCCTAGTTGAAAAATTATGTGTGGGATTTATGGTTCATGGTTGGTGTGTAAAAACACTCTAATGATGCTCTTCCTCTTCTCTAGTAGTTATTTGATAGAGACTTTTACTCATAATTTAAGTTTATATACATATGACGAGGTTGTGGATACTCGTTAGTTTTATGGAACATTGTATTTATTTATATTCACTCTGATGTAAAAACATTGTATTATTATAATTGATAAATAGTAAATTGGTTGCTCTCATTATATAATATTATTGTATAACTTTCAGTAGTTGGTTGAGTTAATATTTAGTAGATATACTTTATGTGATGGATAAAATTGTAATTCTATTAAATGTGTTAAAATTGATCATTATCTAAAAGAATTGTAATTAGTTATTATTCAAGATGCATTTAGTTAAAGATCAATTAATTTATCTTATTTAAAAATAATTTGGTTTGATTATTAAAATAAATTTTAAAAAAAAAATCAAGTTGAACTCAGTAGGGTTCTAACATTATGGCATCAGAGCTGAGACTTAAACTCTAAGAATTAATGATTCCACCAATGTATTTGAATTTTCATGTTAATCATAAAGGAGAATGGTATGTGATAGACCTAGAGGTGAGGTTACTTTAGACACCCCTCCAGTATATCCAAACCAATTTGTCATAGAGTAAGCTACAAAGTTGGATTAGATTCTTGCAACCATGCATGAAACTATGGACCAAACCATGGCCTTAGATCAGGAAGTGCATGTGGCATGTTGAGGAATTCAATCAGGAAGATCTTGCAGAGCACCTTGTTCAGTAAGAAGCTCAGCAAGAGGCTCAATAAGAGCATAGACATGATAAGGTATCACTGGATGTGAGGGTTCATGTAGCTATAAAAATTGCATGATATATGAGGAAAGTTAATCCTCCTAACTTTGATGTAACTATGTTAGGGGATGGTGTTGAAGCTTGGTTGATAGAAATGGAAAAGCACTTTGAGATCTAGAATTACTCAGAAGTCACTAAGGTAGTTAGGGAGTATATCAACTTGATTAAGAAGTAGCAATGTGGTGGGAAAATAAAAATCTTGAAAAGAACCTTGAATCCACTACCACCATTTGGGAAAAATTCATGATGTTTTTCAAATCACAATGGTTATCCCAATTTTATTTTGACTAGAAGTTGATAGATTTTCAAAATTTAAAGAAGGGAGATCTTTTAATGAATGAATATTAGGAATATTTCACTAAGATCCTAAAATATTTTTCTCAATATCAGGTAGATAAAATATTTTACATTTGAAAGTTCATTATGAGATTAAAACCCCATATTAGATGTGAGGTAGATCTGCATAGTCCATCTATGATAGATTATGTCTTTGAGAAGGCAATTAAGTAGGAGTCAATACTGAAGTCTCTTATTCAGGTCAAAGATAATTTTAAGATGTATTTTGGAGTTTATAAACCCATTCTTAAAAAGAACTAGAAAAGGAACATAAATTTCAAGAATCAATTTAGGAATCAGACTGCTAAGTTCAATAACTTCTCAATAGTAAGAAAGTGAATGGTGGATTCAACCCTGGTTTCAAGGGGAACTAGCAGTTAGAAAGAAAAGGACCACCTAGCATATGTTTCATCTATGTAGGTGATCACTATGCTATGGAATGTACTCAAGAAAAATATGATGAAAAATCTAAGGGTACTACGTAATAAGGAAACTTTTAGTAGAGAATACATGTAGTTGTTAATTATCATCAATCTAATTTTTAAGTTTCACATATTGAGGTTCTAGGTAATATTTTTGGTCAACCTATTTCCATTTTGATTGATATTGGAGCTATATAATGTTTTGTCTGTCTACGTAACTTTATAAATTATCTAGGAAAGTTAGTTCAATGGCAAATGCATGGTCAGTGTAATATGGGAATGAAGCCAAGGTTAAAGTTGATAGGTTTTCAGTGGAAGTTGAAACTGAGTTACCTAAATTCACTATAATAGTAGATCTTTATGCATCTCCACTATGGTCATATGATATAATCCTCAAGGTGAAATGGATTGCTAAGCATAAATTGAAGGTATATAACTATCTTAAGAAGGTATAATGTCAGTATGATTTTAGAAATTAGACTTAGATTCAGGGCGAGAAAAAAGAGTTGAAACTTAGGAATATTTATGCAATTTAGCTTAAGAAGGTTCATAAGAAAGGATGTCAGACATTTATTGTTAAAATAAATGATATAGATGAAACAAAGGAATCATCCATTGAGGTTTACCCTTTCTTTAAGAACTTTCAATATGTGTTTCTAGAAAAATTATTGGGATAACTACCCAACTGTGAGTTTGATTTCTCAATTGACATAATACTTAGTTCAGAAATATAATCCAAGGCATCTTATAGGATGAAAACTATAGAGTTGGTTGAGTTGAAAGCTCAACTTTAAGATTTTTTTATCTAAAGGGTTGATTTGACCAAGTGTGTCATCATAGGGTACACCATTCATGTTCGTCAAGAAGAAGGATAGTACTCTTTGCCTATGTATTGATTATATGATGTTAAAGAAAGTGACAATCAAGAATAGGTATCCATTTCCTTGCATTGATGATCTCTTTGATCAGATGCATGGAGTGATAACTTTATTTAAGATAGATCTACAATCATGATATCATTATTTAAGGATTTGATAAGAAGATATTCCCAAAATAACATTTAGAACTCGGTATGGGCATTATAAATTTATAGTGTTGCCTTTTAGGTTAATAAATGCTTTGGTAGCATTCATAAATCTCATGAACAATGTGTTTAGGGGCTATCTATATCACTTTGTGTTAGTTTTTTTGGATGATGTCTTTATTTATTCTAAGAATGAGGAAGAACATCTACAACATCTAGAGTTAGTGTTACAACATTTTTAGAAACACAAACTTTATGGTAAGTTGTCCAAATGTGTGTTACCCAGAGGAAAGTGTAATATTTAAGACACGTTATCTTTGTATATGGAATTTTAGTTTATTTAGTAAAGATAATATCCATAATAGAGTGGCCAACACCCAAAAATGTGCACAAGGTGAGAAGTTATTTGGGACTAGCAGGGTATTACAAGAAATTTGTTCCAAATTTCTCAAAAATAGTCAACTCAATTACCTCTCTTAAGTAGAAGAATTAGAGCTTTGTTTAGTTAGACAAGTGTGAGAAAACATTTAAAGAGTTGAAAAGGAGGCTTATGTTGGCACTTATGCTAAGAGTTCTTGATCCTAATGGTCATTTCTTAGTAATCACTGATGTATCTAGGGATGGTCATGGAGGAGTTATTATGCAAGATGGTTCAGTTGTAGCATATGAGTCCAAAAATCTTAAATCATATAAGGAAAATTGTGCCCCACACAATCTAGAACTTACTTCAATATTACATGCTTTACAAGTTGGGAGGCATTATCTATTAGAGAAACCATTTGAGCTCAAGACTAATAACTTGGGGCTCAAATATATCTTCACCCAACCAAAATTGAATGATCGTTAGAGACATTGGTTAGAGTTCCTATTTGACTATGATTTTGATATTAACTACATCAAAGGTAAGAAAAATATAATTGTTGATGCCCTAAGTCATAGAAGGTATATAGAATATTTGTCTACTATCAAGAGTAATTTTCATGATCAAGTTGTTAAATTCTCCCTTAGAGATGAATTATATGATCAAGTTAAGAAAAATTTGTCAGAGAATGCTCAGAACCCTAAGTTTAAATGATTCAAGTTGGATAATGATGGTATTTTGAGGTATAACAGTAGAATGTATGTACTTGATAGAGAGAATTTGAGGATCATGGTGCTAAAGGAATTACATAATTCCCCTTATTTGGGTCACCCTAAAGTGACTAAGCTCATAGCTGAGATAAAACCTCTTATTTCTAGAACAAAATTAAAAGAGATGTAACAAATTTTGTGTCTCATTGTTTGAAGTGTCAGCGTGTGAAGGTTGAACATGTGCATCTAGTAGGATTTTTATATATTTATGATATACTAGAATGGAAGTGGTAGGTAATTAGCATGAACTTTGTCCAATGTTTACCATTATAATAGAACTAGCATGACATGATTTTGGTGGTAGTTGAAAAACTAACCAAGGTAGTTCACTTTATACCTGTTAATTTGATTGATGATGCACTAATGCTTGCAAAAGAATTCATGAAAGAGGTGTACTAGTTACATGGGTTTCCAGATAAGATTATTTTTTGTCAAGATCTAAGGATGACATCTAGGTTTTGGTTGACTATAAATTCAACTTTGAGCACACATTTGAATTTTAGTACTGCATATCATCCAAAAATATGGACAAATAGAGAGAGGAAACCAAGTTATATAAGATCTTCTTAGAATGTATTGCATGGATCATCAATATAATTTGGAAGAGTATCTTCCACTAGTAGAGTTTGATTATAATAACTCTTATCAATCAGCTTTAAAGATGGCTCCATTTGAATCATTTTATAGAAGGAGGTGTCGAACACCAATCAGTTCAGACAAGATTGAAGATAAGGTGATCTTTGGTCTTAAAATGGTTATAAAAATAGAGGATCAAGTCAATTTAATTAGACAAATGTTAGTTGAATCCAATAATAGATAGAAAAGCTATGTTGATCTGAAAAAAATAGCAAGATAGTTTTCTATTGGTGATAAAGTATTTTTGAGGGTTAAGCCTCACAAGAGCTTGATTAAGTTTGGTAAATTAGCAAAGCTTTCATCAAGATATTTAGGACCCTTTGAGGTCTTGAAAATGATCAATCCTATTTCATATAGACTTATCTTATCACCATCTCTACCTCTCTTACATAATGTTTTTCATGTGTCCTATCTTAAAAAGAATGTAATTAATCCTTCTCATGTATTGGATTGGAATGCTTTATAGGTTCTAGATCCTAGGGTGGTCATAGAATAACCAGTCATAATAATTAATACTCGTAAACTTAATTTGTGTAACAAGTAAGTGTCATAAGTACAAGGTCTAGTGGGACCAATATTATGAGGATAGTGCCATTTGAGATGACTACGATGAGTTCTATAGGTTATTTCCACATTTATTTGTTTAGAGAATTTATTATTGTTATTTGATTTTTTACAATATGTTATTTGATTTCAGAACTTTGGTTTGAAATAAGTATCATTGGGATGATGATCAATTTTAGGGAATAAGGATGTTACATCATGACTTCCTCCCTAAACATGATTTACTTATTAAACAAATATTAATGGGGTTAATGTTGTTTAATTACTATTGTATCAAACTATTTTCATTTATATTGTTGTATGGATATACATATAATGATTATTTCGTGTGACTCATTATTTGATTGGTTAGTTGCACATGAGTTTCATATGCATGTAGATTATGCTTATTCAGTTTTATTATGCTTTAGTAGCATTTGTATTGATTATCATGGTTATAGGTTAACTATCATTTGCATTTATGAGGTGGATGTAGGAGAAATTTCACTCTCTAGATCGATATGGAGGGAGAGTATCATTAGGAAGGGTGTTTTAGATGAATATGTTGGAAATGAAGAGATGTGACAAAGAATCCAACACACACCACATAGTAAAATAATGCATTATTACTTTAATTTTGATTGTGTTTGGTCATGATTGATTTGGTTATGATTCATGTTTAGATACTATTCAGTCTTATTGTAGTTATTACTATTTTCTATGATTATGATTTTTTTGCCATTATGTAGTATGAAAGTTGTATACATTCTTTAGATAACTTTATTTTCTCTTCTTTGCATAATCCCATACAAGCGGTTAACTGTAAGCATTCAATAGAAAAGCATCATTAGAATATGTGTGTGTATGTGTGTAAAAGAATTAAATTGTAATTTTGATCATATAACAAAAAAAATTATTAAAAAATATCTCTAACCTAGACCTAATGTAGTACCTAGGGTGACTTAGTTTCTAAATACCTAATGGTTAACTAGGTGTGAAGCTTTGATTGTTTAATGTTTAGATTTGATTATTTAATGTTTAGGTACATAGGCATTCAAGTTTTATTAAAACATAATTATTATGTTATTTGACATAATATCATGTCAACCTTAAATTGGAGTCATCATTTAGTTTGGTTTGTTTTTATTCATTTGAACCATACAAAACTCGAGTGGATACAGTTTAATTGAGAGTTAGAGTAAATAATGAGGAGACTATGAATTTGGTGGTCAAGTATTGACTTGGTGGAAGCATGTTGAGAATTTATGATATGATGATGACTCATTCTTGGAGAAATAATGGTAGATAATGGGTCACCATGAAATTAGGGATTTTTGAAATGCATGTAGTTAACTGAGAAAATAATTTAAGAATAATGGATTTTTTTTAAAAGACAGATAGAGACTGGGGTCAATAGAGGAGAACAAGAGAAAAGAAAAGGGATTTTTACTCATAGACCAAGGGAAAAAGACTACTTCAAAGCAAATAAGAGATAGGGTTTTGTTCTTGGTTTACTCTAAAAATTGGTATTCATGTTATACAGTTAGATGATAAAATTGTTTTAGGGTCTTTATAAATGACTGTTTAGTGTTTAAAACCCTTGAGAGGGTCAGGGATTCGAACTTGCAAGAGAATGAATTCCCCCAAAGAATTGAATCCATGACTCAATTTAGTATAACATATGTACAAAGGGTTAGGGTAACTATGAATACAAGATCTTTGTGTGATTAAATTCATCGGTGAGTGTTACTCTGCATGGTTTATTAAATGGCTGTGTGTTTGTTATATGGTTTATCTACATAGTTGTATGTTATTTTGTATGAAATAAATTGGTTGTGTTATATAGTATGTGTCTTAAAAAATTTGAATGATATTAAAATGATTTGAGTCATTATTTAAATATGGATTCAAAATAGGATTTTTTATGACTATTTATTTGACTGTGTTCATTTATACATAATAAAATGATTGTGTATCTATATGGATATAAGGCTTAGAGATATGGTTTTAGCTTTTGGGTTATGAAATATAAATAAGGTTTTGATTAGTTATAATTTGATTGTGTATTCATTTAATTAAAATTTCCTAAGTGTATAACTTTTCTATCACATGTATATGAATAGCATTCGACTTAACTTTGTTAATTATCTATGTGTAAAGGAGTATGATTCAGATGTATTTAAAATTTTATAGTTGATTATGTATAAACATTTATGAGTTGACTGTGTATATATCATTCTGTGTCAATTGGGTGAAAATGATTATATATCAATTGAGTATAAATGAATTGTGGGTCAATTGTGTATGAATGTCTATGAGTCAGTTGTATTTAAATGATTATTTATGGACTATGAGTCAATTTTGTAAAAATGACTGTGAGTCATTTTTTTATAATATTGTATGGATAGCTGAATGTTATTAATCAACTTAACTTAGTTTATGTATTGATTGTGTATATAAATTTTAGTTGTTTATAAATATGTTATTATGAGTTGACTATGTATAGAGGATTATGTGACAATTGTGTATTGATGCAAGGTTATGGTTTGAGGTACATATTATGTCTGAGTTAATGAACCATAGTTAGATTGTATGAATCAACTAGGTCATTATTTTATGATAAGTTCTTCAAATATAATTGATATTAAGACTATATGTTGAGTAAACATAAATATTTATGCAATGGTTGGCTGAATAGTATAAATATTACTATAATCTACATCATCTTAAACATATAACCATAGACATATGTGAAGATAGGAATAAACATTTTAGTTGGATTGTTTTCCTTATCATCTATATGTAATATCATTAGATAAATGTTTGATTGATGTTTAATAGACTATATTAAATGTTCAGATCAGATTGAGTCTAAATTTTACAAAATGATCGAGTTGAACTATTTTGGGGCTCTTGGGTGTTTAATCTTGGGGTTAAACTTGTGTAAAATGATTTAAATAAGTCAATTTACCATATGATACGTAATAGTATTTCATATTTTGTGTTGTGTTTTAATGCATTTAATTCAAGTTTTTAGATGTTATGTGGTGTTGATGTGATTTATATTTAGTTTAAATATGAGTTAATATTTATTAAGTAGGGAACTTGGGATATGAGAATAAACTCAAACATATATAATATATATATGTAATTATGGATTATACATAAAGATGATAATATGTTCTTTATGAATAGTTCATAAAAATATATATACGTGTGTGTGTGTGTGTGTGTGTGTGTGTGTGTGTGTGTGTGTGAGTTAAAGTTTACAAATTATATGCATAGATATATATAGATATAAATGTATAACCATTTATATGTATATATCATGCCACTAAGAAATTAGTGGCTAAAGGTTTTTAATGTATATAAATATAAATTGACATACTTGATATATATATATATATATATATATGCAAATAATTTGGTATGTAAATAGATGTTTGTCTTTAATGAATAAGTGTATTCATATGCAAACTGGATTGTAAATCATTAATTCATAATATGTAGATCAATTATAAATGATGAAGAAAATGATTAATTTCTAATTAGAACAAATAAATGTTGTATTTATTATTTGTTGATTAGTTTAAGATTTATTTTGAAATTTTTGAATTATATTATTTTTATTATAATACTTGTGAACAAGAGATGTTTATATGGAATTGGTAAATTTTTTAATATTATGAATTTTGTTAGAAAATAATTTATTTGTAATATAGCTTTACTATAAAATGAATTTTGGGTTGTATTAAAACTTATTAAGTTATTGTTATTTAATATATAATTATTTTAAATTATTTTTTGTATTTAATTATTGTGGTATTAATACTAAATCTATATGATAAATCTATGTAAATCTTGTATATGGATTATTTAGTAAATTTGGTGGCAATGACACTAAGGATTATTATCGTGAGAAGGTTCTCATGCATATATTTAGAGTCATTAATATATAGATTAAATGAAATCAAATTGTGTGTGTGTGTGTGTGTGTGTGTGTGTGTGTGTGTGTGTGTGTGTGTGTGTGTGTGTTTATAATTGATCTACAGGATCATTAAATTATATGAAAATTTTGATCAAAGTAATGTTTTTAGTTAAACATTATCATTTCACCTATTTGATTATATGCATGTATGCATGATGCCATGTTAGAACAGAATTCTTTATGATATGTTGCATGTAGTTAAAAGCTTACAAAACATAGGTTCTAGTTGATTTTTCGATACTTGCATCATTATAATCTGCTCATCCATGAAGGGAGGACCATTCTCTAATTGGTCAATTGTGTGAGAGATCTATGGTTTGTGGTTGTTGTGGAAAAACACTATGATGATGCTCTCCCTCTCCTCCAGCAGTCATTCGATAGAGAATTTTACTCATGATTTTAGTTTATATACATATGATGAGGTTGTGGATACTCGTTAGTTTTATGAAACATTATATTTATTTATATTCACTTTGATGTAAAAATATTATATTATTGTACTTGATAAATAGCAGATTGATTGCACTTATTGTATAATATTATTATTTAGGAGATATACTTTATGTGATGGATGAAATTTTAATTATGTTGATGTGTTAAAATTAATCATTATCTAAATGAATCATAATTAATTATTATACAAGATGTATTTAGTTAAAGATCAATTAACTTATCTTATTTGGAAATAATCTGGTTTGATTATTAAAGTAAAGTTTTTTTTTTTTAAATAATTGTTCTCAGTTTAAACCTAGTGGGGTTCTAACAGCGTAAGTAAAAATTGGAATTCATACTTATGATCTAATGACATTAGATGAACCTAAAAATTAGTTAAAAAGAATGTTTTTTAGAGATAATATATGTTCTTTATTTTTTGATGGAGCTTATTCACAACATAATAGTGGTATTAGAATTGTTTTTATATCTATTATTGGTAAAATATTTTGCTATGATTATAAATTATCATTTGATAATACTAATGATGCATTGAAATTTGAAGCTTTATGTTTTGGGTTTGAAAATCCTATAGAATTAATATTAGGCATTTAGAAGTCTTTGTAAATTTTGAATTGATAATGAGACAAGTTAGAAAGATTTTAAAAATTTATTAGACCCATCTCCCTATGTATACTCAGAAAGTTTGGCCACTTTTTCAAAGCTTTTAATATTTTGAATATACTCAGATAATTTAATTCTCATGATGATAAGATTATTAATTTTACTTCTAATTTGACATAGAATGATAGTGAGCCAACTGTAGATTTTTATTTTCTAATATTTTTAGATCTAAAGTGTCTGATCTTAATGATAGTTGGTCTATTTTTTATTGTGATGAACATATTGATTTATTTTTACAAGATAATTGTTTGGTCGTCATGATTAATTAATGAATTATAGTAATTAGTTGCAGTTAAGTATAAATAAATTACATGTTGGTTTGGTCAACTTATAATCAATGTTCACTCTAAATGATTAGCCTAAAATTTTATGTATTGAAGAGCCATTTAGGAGAATAATAGGTGAGACTATTCCTATTAACTTTGGCACTGATGAAGATTCAATTTTTTTCAATTTAAGAATTCAATGTATATCTGAAGAAAAATTTTAATTCATTAAATTGTTTAAATAATTCATTGATGTTTTTGCTTGGTAATACAAAGACCTAGAAGGTTATGATACCTTAATTATTAAACATAAAATACCTATCACACCTAGTATAAAGCTTGTTAGGCAGAAGATTAAAAGAATAAGTTTCTTATTGGAAGACACCATTAATAAGGAGCTTGATAAGATGTTAAATAGTATTATCATTTTTCACATATATTAATTAGGTAGATAACTTTGTGCCTATTAGGAATAAAAAAGATGATATTTGATTGTGTGTAGGCTTTAGAGATTTAAACAGATCTAGTGTTAAACATAATTTTCTTTTACCTAGTATTGATAGATTATATAACATGGTGTAGGAACTAAAATGATCTCTCTTCTTGATAGATTTTGTGGTTGCAATCAGATTTTTGTAATTTAGGTGATAGATATAAAATGACCTTTACTATATAAAGAAGAAATTTTGTTTTTAACAAGATGCCTTATGATTTAAGTGCCACTTTTTAGAGGGATATGCTTGTAGCCTTTGATGACTTAATTGCCATTCTTATTCAAATATACCTTTATGATATTACCATGCATTTTAAAAATATAAAGAAACATATTAATCATCTTCGTAAAGTTCTCACAAGATATAAGAAATATGGCATTTATCTAAAAACTAAGAAATTGGTTTTTAGACTAACTTAAGGGAAACTATTAGGCCATATTATCTCCTAAAATGTCATATCTATTGATCTTGAATGTAATAAATATATAAAAGTTTTATAGCCTCCTAAAGATCAATTTGGTCTTATATCATTTTTCAATAAAATCAACTTTTTTGCATAAATTTATTACTGGTTTCACTAATAAATTTAATCCTTTGCAATATCTTTTAAATAAAAATAAAGTTTATGTTTGGGATGCAAGTTCTAGTTCCAATTTAATAGTTTAAAATGTCATTATAATTAAACTTGTACTTGTTAAACTAAATCTAGACAAGCCTTGCATTCTTTATGTCAATGTTACTGAGAAAGCCATAGGTGATGTTATTACTCAACATAATGATAATTATGAAGAAAGACCTATTAGATATATGATCCAAATTTTGAAAGATATCGAGACCAGCTATCCCTTGATCAAAAAAATATTTTATCATTGATTTCTTCAATCAAATGTGTTTGTACTTGCTTATCTTCTAAAGTAGCCAAATATTCAAGGAATGTTATCCAAGTAAATTTTTAAGATTCAAGAGTTTGTTCTTGAGTTTGAAACATCCAAATCCATTATGGGAAATTAATTAACAAAATATTTAGCTAAAAACATGACCTCTAGCATAATTTTTTTAGTGTTTTGAATTGATAATTGTATTTATGTTAAACCTCATTTCAATACTATGAAGGTTGCTGACTTTTTCTATATAGTTCAAATTTGGCCATGAAATATATAAGTGAGATTATTTGTTTTCAAAAAATGATTGGTATCATGATTTTATTTATTACTTACAAATTCAAGCTTGTCTTGATAACTTAGATAAAAATCAAATAAGATCACTTCATTTACAAGCTTTGAAATTTATTTTGTTATATAATTTTATATTTTTTAGGAACAAAGATGGTGTTATTTTATGTTGGTTAACTCATGATCAAACCTGAAAGTTCCTTAGAGGATGTTATTAAGTTGTGGTGGTCAATATGCAACAAAAAATATTATGTATAAAATCTTACCTATAGATTATTATTGACCTATTTTTTCAATATTATTATAAATTAGTCCATACTTGTATATCATGTCAACTTTTTACTGCTAGAGATAGACTACTTGCAATGCCTTTAAATCTTGTTATTCTAGAGAAACCCTTTACTAATTCAAGTATTGATTTTATTTTTGATATTCACCTTCCTTATTTAGTTGGTCATAGGTATATTTTCATAGCCATTGATTATTTCACTAAGTGGCCTAAAGTAATAAATTAGAAAATTTATGTCACCACTGAATTTATTTTATTTTTTGAGAATTAATTTTTTTATATTTGGTATTCCCTATGAAATAATACCAAATAATTTTATTCAATTTATTTCAAATGATTACTTATAATCTTTGAGCCACTATTAAATTATTTATAATCACTCTTCAAAAATTATCCTTAGGGGAAAGAACAAGCTAAGTGCACTAATAAAAATTTGATTTCAATTATAAAAAATTAGTGTGTGCTAATAAACATGATTGGTATTTGAATATCTTTGAAGCATATGAGCTAACTACACAATGTTGAAGGCTAAAACATGATATTCTTCATTCATGTTAGCTTATGGTTTTGAATCTATTAATAGCCAAAATTGGCTACCATGAATCAATATAATTTAAAACTTGGTATTTATCCTGTTAACCTTGTTGATAGCCTCCAGTAGTCCCTGGTTTTGATGTCACAGCATGTTATATGATAGTGTTTTGAAATGATGTTCTAGGTTATTTAAAATTCCAATATAAAGTATTATCATTTTGTAAAGTCATGGCCCCCAAGTGATTAACTAGTGGTCATAAATTGGTTCTTATGAAGTGTTTAGCAAAACTTAAGATAAATTTGGAAAGGTTAAGGTATTGCTAAGATAGTTAGATTTTCATGTGTTTCAATGTTAAAGTGACTTCACCAAAGAGCATTAAGTATAAGGATTTAAACATGAAAATAAAATTCACTTGAGGTTATGTGTCACTTATGGAGGGTGATGTCATACTCCATATAGTCCATACAAGCTTTATAAGGTGACAACATGTTTACTTCTAATGTATATCAATTTTGAAACTCATTTATTCACTATTTTAAACCCCAAATATAGCATGATGCATGTTGAATGGTAGGATTAAGTTATAAAATAAGTTTTGGTATGTTTATTTTTATTTTTACAGAACATGATACCTCCATTTGGCCTCTAGAACAAGCTACACTAGAAGATCATAGCCAAGAAGACTATTGAGAGTAAAAATTCAATCTAAGCAAGATCAAAAGAGGGCCTCTTTGAAATTTTTAAAGATGTTAATAGCATATTAGCTTCTTTGAAACCATTTTCCATGATCTTCATAACCAAATCAAGCTTTTATAGGGTTTAGATAGGCCAAATAAATCATATAACTTCTCAAATCCTTCCTTGGGTGCTTTACAAGCTCAAGAGATCTCATTTATTAACAATGGTTCATGAAAAATAAGGTGATTCAGGTAAAATAATATTATATTAATATATTATCCCATATTCCCTTGAAATTCCATTTATTGGATTAGGGTTTTAGGGGTTGTACTTTATGAACATTCGCTAAGAAGAAAAGTAGTCCAAAACCCTTCTAAAATGCCTTTAGCTCAGTTTTATTATTTTGAATGTATTTAAGATCTCACTAGTGAAAATTTAAAGTTTTTATATCTCTATTAGATTCTAATAGGCCCTCATTCATAATTCCTAAGCAGTTATACAAGTATGGAGAGGTGAAAAGTGAAGTTACATGCCTATAGGTGTGAGAATGAGAAGTTACATAGTCTTATACTCAAGTTGTAGAATATTTTGTGTTTCTATGATGAATATTAATGATATTATAAGGGTCATCATACCTTTTCAAACCTTAATAGGAGGTATTTTGAGCCTTCTTGAACACTCTATTCTTCATTAGGACTGTTTGTAAGTCTAGAATCAACATCTTCAGTTATATACCAAATTAGTTAAGTGAGTGCATGAGGTTAGGTGATCATTCATAAAAGTTGAGAGATTATAAGTCATGTTTAAACTTTCCTTTATTGTTCCTAAGACATCAAAAATCCAATACCAATAGTTATAGATAGGGCTAGAATGAAATGTAGACTTAGAATATCAACATACATGTCAGCACCTAAAGCATCGAAGAAAAGTAGAACTTGTGTATTAAATGTGAGTCTTGGAAGACCAAAAAATATCTTTTTAACATTTAATAAAGTATATAATTTATAATATCCTTAAAACTACATTATCAAGAAATATATCATTAGTTCTTAGCCTGCAAGTGAAGAAGAGAGCCTATTTAGGCTTGTAAGAGATGAAGGGGTTAATATGGCCATGAAAATTTTGCCTTGAAGAAATAAATGAAGAGGATTGGTTTCCTATTCACTTAATATGATATATTATGTTTCATAAATGGTATTATATATGTGTTGATCCATAATTTAGTTTTCTTTGGATAGATTACAAACAAGGGTTTCAAGACCATGCTACAGGCTTGCCTCTAAGAGCATGAGGAAAACATGCAAGTTGTGATGATTTTGACCACAATAAAGGTTTTATAAAAAAATTAAATTGATAAAACGCTTCTTCACACCTTTATCAATCTCATAAATATCATTTACTGGGCTATTTGAAGAAATTTTGTTTGTTATTGTGGCAGTCATCTAATGAGTTCTCATGCTTAACAAGCAACTCCAAGGAGGTCTGAAGGGTGAATGGTAGGTTTAATCACATAAATAAGACTATAAATCATGTTTAAATGTCATATATTACCCAAAAAAACCTTCACCACCTTCAAAACTATTTCTAACCTGTTATGACAAGCTATACATAGTCTAAAAGAGCACCTATAGCCAAGGGGCAATTTGGCATAAACATGAAGAAAAAGGATCATGTTTTAGATTGATTAAAGGTTTTAAAGGTGTATTAAAGTGTGATAATACTTTAAATATATGTTTAAAGTTTTTATACCTATAATAATTGAAGGGATCACTTAAGAAGAAACATTCCAAAACCTAAGTAAGAGACATGCCTAATTGAGACCTATAGCCTTGTTATAGGAAAATGAGAGAAAGGGTATGCTTATGATGTATGGGAAGTGATAAATAGGTTTTTAACAAGACAAGTTAAGTATTAATTAACTCTATAATAATTTTAAATACCATCAAAATGTTAAAAAATCTAGTGTAAGAAGATCCATCCTTAAAATGTAGTCAAGAGACCTAATGTGCACCTACAGCCAAGGGCAATTTTGACATAGACATAAAGAGAAATGTGTACGGTTTGGATTCATAATGAATTATTAAGGTATGGATGAGACATGATATACCTTATAATATTTTTATGATGTTTATAGGATGGTTTAAAATATAATGAGACCCATAACCTATTTCATAGTCTTAGAATGCAAGCAGAATTCTAAAAATTAGCATGTTAGAGAGATTTGAAGATGGTTCAAGAAAAAATAAATATTAGAGAGTTTGAGGGGAGTTTTGGAATACCTCACATAGGTCTCATAATTTTTTTAAATGGATTAAAAATCTCCCCATTATTTTTTGTTCACTCTTGGCCTACTCAGGCCTCTGTTTTGTGTCAACCTAGGGCTAAAATCTTTTTTTTGCATAACTTGAGTTTCAACCCTTGGAATTACATTAAAATGTTATATTATAACCCTAATTATTGTTACCTAATATATTTTTTTATATTTTTATTATTACTATATGTTATTATACTGTTTATATTATTGTATGCTTTCTTTAGGCCTAATTATGAAAAGATGGTGTTGGGTTAGTAGGTCGACATGAGTTGAGTCATGAAATTTTGGGTGAATATAAAATGGGATAAAGGGTACTCAAATATTCTTTTATTTTTCTTTTAATTTTTATATACATTTAAAACCTAGGAACCTTGTGTCAAAATAGAGTTATAAGGAATAGGCCTCAAAGAGAGCAAATATGAGAATTATGAATGAAATTGCAAAAAAAATGTGGAAAGCTTATGGGATATGGATATTCAATAGGTTTCCAAGAAATAATAATTAGTTAGACTCCACTAATATGAATTTTAATTTCTTATCAATCATGGGAGGGTATTTTCAAGATCTCAAGAATGAGTCATCAAGCAAGACAAAACTCTTATGCCACCTTGATCAAGTTGTCATCAAATTAAGTGCACACATGTTGAGGAGAGTTTAATGACTATTTCTAATCAAGTTTTATTTTTTGTAACATATTTCATGAGTTCTTAGCAGCCATCATTGGCTATTAACACCTCTCTTATCTCTCTCTCTTCTTTATCCTCTATATATGCTTGATTGTGGCATTGTAAGGATCCTTCCACCAAGAGTATGGTGTATCCCTACTCTTTTATATCCCTATTTATCATTAAATGACTATTTTTACCTCCTTATATGGTTTTATATAGTGTAAATCTTTGAATGGTTGATCTAAGTGTAGACTTAGCTCACCTTATTTTTTAATCCTATTCTTCTTGCCTTCCTATAGTTTATTTTTCTATTGCAAGTTACGAAGAGTCTCATCAGAGGTTTAATGTGGATTATAAGTGGAAAACATATTCCATTCTAATCTCATATTTATTTATCTCTTTAAAAATAAATTATTTTATAGGTTCTTTTAGGAAAATTATATGTTCTTTCAGTCCTATAGGACTTAGTGCACATGCAAATTAGTGGTAGTGGTCATAAAATTTGGTGTATCACTCCCTTTAGTTCATAGTTTATTTTTACCTTTTCCTTGAAAGTTAGTATATTAGTGATTGATCATAAGTGATACATCAAGGGAGATAACCCTTATCTAGAGGTTCAATCCATTCATTAGGTCACCCACAACCTAGGATTGTTCTCATGTGTAGCTTAGATTGAGAGGAATTGAAACACCCTCTCAATGGGTGAAAATCTATGTTATAATATTTATGGCATGCTTAGTAGGACAAGGATTTTCATCCATTGAAGATTTGTTAGTGTTTCTCTTCAATATACTAGCCATTAAATGAATTAACACAAGCACCAATAGAAACTTTGAGTTTATTCAACTGGTTCTAACAACACAAGTATTCTTTCAAGCAAGTACTCTTTGTATTTTTCCTTTCATATGAATTTTCATGGCCAAGTTTGGAGTGGATTTCCATTTTACTCAAGCTGATGAGTCATATCAAGCCCATTTTGATCATTTTCAATAATATAATGAGTCATATCAGCCCTATGTTGATCCATACTATTCTTATGTTGAGTCATATCAGTCCTACAATGACCCTACTTACCCTCCATATGACTCTAGCTATCAATATGACCAGACTTGATATCAAGATTACTATCCTTCCTTCCTCAACAACCTTATCAAGATTTTTAACCTTCATATCATTTTTATCAAGCTTGACAGCAGCCCTACATATTCCTTGATCATTATCCCAATCAACCATGGCAAAGTCATTCTCTTTCTAATCAGCTTGAAGAGATTTTTGAAAAGATAAAACTTTAATTTGAAGCATGCCTAGCTAGAGAGATTGAGTTTGAAAATGAGCATATATTTCAGTCAATCATAATATAAATATCAATGGAATCCAAAACTTCTATACCATTCTAATATCAAGAGAAGGTGATGGAACCCAAGTTAAAAAAAAATCTAAAGCCCATCACCCACCCCTCAATTTACAACACACCATCAAAAGGAGACTCTTAGGTTCAAAATTCCAAGTTGGAAGCAAGTAGTTGAGTCATGAGAGAAGTAATATTAAGAATGAATATATAGGATAATTAAAGATAAAGTGGTAAAAACTTTGCCTACATAATCCCCATCTATTCTTTCCTAAGAAACTCAAACCTTTCCATCATGGAAGTTAATCCAAGAAGGCATTCAAAAGAAGAAAGAAGTGCTTGTTAAGAAGAATATGACATTCATAGCACAACTAAATTGGCTCTCTCTCTAAGAATTCCTTGAAGAGTCCACCATCCCCAAGATCCCAAGTTGCAAGAGTGCTCCCTAAATTCATAATCTAACTCAAAAAAATTCATTTCCCTCCCATCATCTACATTTTTGAGGAAGAAAATGTTTTATGGGAGGAAAATGAATAATATCAAAGTATAGTTTCAAGAGAACATAATAAAGATGTTTCAAGTGAATACGATGAATAAATCATCATTGGAACACGTCTTGGTGAATATAAAATCAAATTAGTCTTTAGGGATGAAGAGAAAGGTGATTTTGAAGAAGGAATACTAGTTGATGTCATGAATGATCAAGTGGATCAGTCTAGTTGGCATGGCTTTTATGTTGGTAAATGAGAAGAAAACCATGATAAGGTGTGATAGTGGCCCAATGATTTGTTCAAAGGTTTGGAGATTCATAATGAACTAATAGCTCATAAAGAATAGTTCAAACATGTTAAGGTGGTTTCAATCTAAGTGAATCATGATAAGGATGCTACTAAGGTATTTTTCTTGAACAAGCTAATAGAATATATGAATCAGACATGGTAGTTGTCACATGATTCCATTATGTGATGTAAGATCCTAGGAAATCCCACCATCTTTGAAGATAAAATTCAAGTTATATCAATGGTTGATAACCTTCCAAGTAACCATCATGAAGCTCAAGGTCACATGAAAATAGTTATAAAGGTGGTAGAGATAGATCCTCAAGGTGACAGTACTATGTAAGGTGCCTTCTCAATTCAACATGAAGAGGTTCAAGATGACATGTGGAAATTATATTATAGCATTTTCAAGGAATTTGAAGGCATCAACAGACTTACAGCTCATGAGAACAAGGATGAGATCTCAAGTGAGGTCATGATGACTCTTAGTGAGAAAGAAGTATATGTTGACCTTAGTGCAGATAGTAATGGGGTTGTCATCAACATTGAAGAACATATTCATGATATTTATAATCAAAACATTTCTCAAGGAACTCCAAAGTAAGTTTCAATAGTTTCCCAATCAGTTAGTAATCTCCAAGAGGTCATGAATGACCAAGAGAAATAGTCTTTGGAGCCTCTTGATGAACTTGAGTAACTTGTAATAGTATATAAGGAAATTGATATTCCATAAAATGCCATAGAATCCCAAGAGTAGTGTTTGGATGGATCATCAATGGGTGAGCATGAAATTTTTCATCTAAAGTAGCATGTGATCATTTTGGAAAGTTTCCTCAAGGTTGGAAGGTAGTATGGAAAAAATAAAGGAGTTTGTTTTCATTGGAGACATGTTTCCCTAGTTGATCCAACAATCAGGGTATCCTAGAAGTAACTTTTTCTCCCTCCTTGTTCATCATATGGAGAAGATCTTATAAATTTTCCTTTTGATCCATGAGGAAGATGCTTTAAGGTTAGTTGTACTTAGTAGTGTTTATTGTGTTTTGTTTTACTTAAGTTCTTTATAGAACAAGTGTGTGTATATTGATTTGGTGTGTTATTCTTGTCTTGTGTGTTTTTTAGGTATATCAAGTTTTAAGGCATTTGTAATCAAGTTTAAGATCTAATAAGTTCTGAAGTTGAGTGATCAGTGACTCCATATCCCAATGGATGCATGAGATAACTGGTCTAAGATGCATAGAAAGTATACAAACCTAGGAGGTCACCAAATATGTTAACCAAAATTGGCTACCATGAGTTAGTATAATTTAAAACATGGTCTTTATTATTTTAACCTTGTTCATAGCCTCTAATAATCCCTAGTATTGATGTCATATCTTTTTATATGATATGGTCTTGAAATGATGATATAATTTATTTCAGAGTCTTATACAAAGTCTTGTCATACTTTGAAGTCATGGTCCCCAAGTGATTAACTAGTGATTATGACTTAGTCTATATGAAGTGTTTAGCAGAAATTAAGGTAAATTTAGAAAGATTAAGGTAATGCTAAGATAGTTAAAGTTTCATGTGTTTTAATTTTAAAGTGAATTCACTAAAGAACATCAAGGATGAAGAGTTACACATGAAAATATAATTAACTTTAGTTATGTGGCACTTATGGAGGCTGATGTCATACTCCATAGGTTCGTACCAGCTTCAAAAGGTGTCAAAATGTTCATTTTTAATGTATATCAAGTTTGAAACTCCTTTATTCACTATTCTAAACCCCAAATATAGCATGATTCACATTAAATGGTAGGATTAAATTAAAAAAGAGGTTTTTGTATGTTTATTTCTATTTATATAGGATAAGGATACCTCCATTTGGCCTTTGGAATAAATTATAATAGAAGATCATAGCCAGGAAGACTCCTGAGAGTAAAAATTCAATCTAAGCAAGATCAAGAGAGGGCCTCTTTGAAAGTTTTCAAGCTAGTAATAGCATATAAGTTTCTTTTAAACCATTTTCCATGATCCTCAAAACCAAATCAAGCTTTCATAGGGTTTAGATAGGCCAAAACAAGCAAAAAAACTTCTCAAGTCCTTCCTTGAGTCCTTTGCAAGCTCAAGAGATCCCATTTCTCAACAAGGTTCATGAATAATAAAGTGGGTTGGTTAAAATTATCTTAGCAGAATATATGTGCCCCTATACCCTTGAAATTCCATGCATTGGTTTAGGTTTTCAAGGGCTATACTTTATGAACATTTGCTAAGAACAAAAATTGTCTAAAACCCTTTTAAACCCCCTTTCGCTCAGTTTTCTTGCTTTAATGTATTTATGAGATCACTAGTGAAAATGGAAAGTTGGGATAGATCTATCAGATTCTAATAGGCCTTCATACATCATTCCTAAGTAGGTCTACAAACATGGAGAGGTGAAAAGTGAAGTTACATGCTTATAGGTGTGAGAATGAGAAGTGGCACAGTCTTATACTCAAGTTATAGAATATTTTGTGTTTCTATGATGAATATTAAAGGGTCTTAATAGCTTCCTCAACCTTCACAAGATTTCTTTTGAGCCTTCTTGAACACTATATTCTTCATCAGGACTGTTTGTAGGTCTAAAATCAACATCTTCAATTATATGTCAAAATAGTTGAGTGAATGCATGAGGTTGGGTGATCATTCATAAAAGTGGAGAGATTATAAAGCATGTGTAAACTTTAATTTATGATTCCTAAGTCATCAACAGTGTAACAAGCCTACAGGGATTTACTAGAATAATGCAATAAAAAAAAAAATACATAACACTTATTCTTTCATTAGATTACACCACAAGAATATAATTAGTGATCTTATCATACTAAATATGTATGTTAAACATAATTAAACATGTATCATTAACATTTATTTATTACTAGAATCATATGTAACATAATATAACTACATAGAGAAATTAATTACATTAAAATCTAGCCACAGCTGGAACAATAATACAGCCATTGTTGTCAATGTATAATAAGTAATCAATTACATTTCCAATAGGCATTAATCCTCAACATAAATACAATAATAGATATAATGCTCCATGGAGCATAATTCACTCTAACTCCAATATCTCTAATAATCTCAAGTGCATTCTCCAATAAGTACTATAGTGGGGAGAGAGAGCATCATCTGAGTGATTTTGTACACTAACCATGGACCATCAATCCCTTATACAATCCCCTAAATAGATAATGCCCCTCCCTTCATGGATGGGTAGATAATTATGGTGCGAGAATATAGAGAGACACGATATTACTCATGTGTTATAAGATTTATACTACATGATGTGTACCATAAAAAATACATTCTAACATGATATCGCATAAACATGGTAGTCATACATATGAAATGACAATGTCTATCTAAACATTACTTTGGCCAAAGTTTTCAAATAGCTATTGATATATAAGATCAGTAAAATATATACACACCACTTGATTAGATTATCTTCATTTGTCTTTGATGATTCTAACTAAGCTAGTGAAGTCCATCTCATTGCTTAATTAGTATCAACAATACGAGATTTGGTTAACATTAAAATAACCAATATATTCATGCAAATTATTTATACTAGGAAGTACTAACACATGCTAATTATTGAAATAATCATAATACATATATTTAGTCCATCAAACGTATAAATGAATCTCTACAACACTATTCAACACAATTACAATTTGTATAACAAATAAGTTTATTTCCCAAATGGTTAAAATATAAACTTGGACTGCATTCCTAAAACCTTAAAGTAAATTTAAATGTTTACATCTATCAATATCTTGGTATCTTATTCATATTACTCAGTATAAACCAGCAGCCATAATTAATATAGAGATTCAATAAACTCATGAACAAACACTTATTCTTCCATTTATGAAGTTAGGCTACATGCTTATAATTATAGTTCCCTATCCTTCAGGATTTTTATGACTTACATGACTAGTCACATTCAATAATTATAGACACACTTCCTATTATATAAATATAGGTTATATACGTATATGAGAACCTAAGTTATTTTATGGGTATATTACCTATATTTATGTATTAGTATAATATATGTCCCATTATATATAGTATTGATACACAAATATTGTTCTAAGCTACAACAATGTTTTTCATTTTTATTATTAAACTTTAACATTTCAACAACTAATAACTTTTCATGAGAAAGGCTTCGAGAATCAAAAGGGTCTCAACTATTCTATTGCCTTTATTTCCCTATATTAACATAAGGGATATAATTCAATAGTTTAACTCAGAACCATTTCTAATCAATTTCCCATCTTTTCTCTCAATGAAAGTCCTTTTGTCGTGTATCAAAAGATCAAACTATAATTAGCATAAAATCTACAAACCTTAATATAATTGTGTATGTTTTCAATTAAAGCTCATAAACTCATGTATTTGATATATATATATATATATATATATATATATATATATATATATATATATATATATATCATTCTTATTTGAGTACAACACATAGTAATAATTATATAAATGTATATACCCTATTCAACTTACAATTTATAACATTAACTTGTTCCATTCTATAATCATTGCTTCGTGTATGAATATGTATACAATATATAGCATACTATATTTTCTAAATGAAAAGATTCAGCTGATACACATATAATTTATATATGTATTTTTTGTTCAATATTTACCCAAATATGCATAGTCAACTTATATATATATAATTGTATATTCATTGTTCAAAGATAATATTTAAAACACAGTCGACATAAGTATAAATATGTGTATTCTATTCACAATTTAATTAAGGATACAATGAACTTGGATATATATGTATGTATATATTATACCATAGGTTGGACACAATCAACTTATGAATTTATAGAGTATACATAGAATTAGAACTAAAAATTAGTATGTAAGAGGATTGTCCAATACTAAGCTACAGGTACCCAATCACCATAATTAATCAAAATTGATTTCCCATTTATAAAATAGTACTATACATATTTTTGTACATATACATTGGTATGTATTTATACCCCAATACCCTTGTAGGGTATATATACATACCCCTATATATCTACAACTTAATCCAACTTTTTAAAATTGTCAATGACTATTATACATAGTCATATCCCTAAGAGGTGTAATATTCTCAAACATAAATCACATAATAATATATAATCATATTATATACTTCAGATTTGTATTCAACACAGAGTGTCTTCTCAAAAATCATGGTTTAAAAACCTATTTTCCATTCAAGATAAGGACTTAACACATTTTCAAAAAGGGTTTCAAAAATCAAACAAAACATAGTCCAATCATATATATATATATATATATATATATATATATATATATATATATATATATATATATATATATATATATATATATATATATAACCTGATATAATAATCATAGTTTCATGGCTAGGATATTAAATTCACTCAAAGTAAACATGGAATTAAAAACCTATTTCATCCAATAATATCTTTACACGGTCCTAGGCAAAAACTCTTAAGTGTTTCGAGGATAATGACTTGGTTTTGTGGATGGTTGAGCCATCCACATGGCCAAATATTTATCTAATAGTGTATATATAGTAGGATAAGTAATAAAAACCCTTATAAGAAAACATATATATAATTCTCGAGCATAAACAACCAAGAAATGGAATACATCACCAACCTGTTAAGTCTCTCCCAAATCTGAAATAGATTTAACCAATATATTTCTTCTCTTCCTTTCTTTTTACTCTCCTTTCTCCTCTTTCATCATGTGTCCTTCTCCTCCAAAACTCATTTCTTATCCTCATCTAATCACCCAATTCTTTTCCATTCAAAATTACATGCAATCTCTCCTAAATCACAGTCACCATGCATAATCTAAGTTTTTTCATTCCAAATGGGGACTAAGACTAGTTAAATTTCATTAACAATGCTAAATAAAAGCCCTAATTTCACTTTACTCAAACTTTCCTCCTTTTCCTTAGTCATTATTATTGTTAGGGTGTGGAGCTAAAAGCTTCAACTATTTGCAGACACGAAGAAGAGGTTGCTAAAGAACCAGAAGAACCATCATCGACAACATGACCAACGTCAGTCAGATACAGTGCAGAAGGCAACCGACGACGGCAGCTAGTCGGTCGACGTCGGCAGCACCAGGCAAGCAGGGACCGGCATCAGTCACCTGTGTGTTCCAGAACTGTTGTTGACGAACAGTCAGTTAAGTGAAGTGAGTGTTTGCATGTCAAATGACTAATTATAGTCACGAGCTACGTGTCTAATTATTGTAGTTAGATTTCTATTTTTGTAACCATGGGATTCTATTTAAAGACCCATGAGGCATGTATTGTAATTACCAAGAAGGCAAGTAAAAGCATTGAAGCAAGCAAGGTCAAGGAGATCTACAGGTGTAAGGTCAAGGAGATCAGCTGAAGCATTCAAGGAGGGATAACAACTCAGGCTATAGAGTTGTTGTGTTGAGCAAGAGAGAGAGGGAAGAAGGTCTTGAGGTGTGGCAAGCCTTTGAGGTGGAGGAAGAAGTGGCATCTTCCTTATTGTATTTTCTTCTAGTAATATCTAATACAAGATTGTGTATTGTCTCTCAAATTCTTTGTTGTCTCAAGTTTCTAGTTACTTTATCATTCTGGTATAATTCCGTGTTTAATTGCTTATAATAAAGTAATCAATTATGCTTCCATTGGATAAGGGGTCACCTAACAGTTGGTATCAGAGCTACGATTTGCAGGAAGCAGGGTATTGTTTTTGATTACAGGTCATTCACAGGGTTTTCTGATTGAGTGGGAGTTCAACAATGGCAGAAGAAAGTAAGCTACGAATGGAGAAGTTTAATGGCAAGAATTATCAACATTAGAAGATGCAGATTGAGGATTATCTATATCAGAAGGATCTGTACTTACCGTTGGGTGGGGTTGCATGCAAGCCCACAGATATGAAGGATGAAGAATGGAGTGTTCTTGATCGAAAGGCTCTTAGTTCCATAAGATTGAGCCTTGCATTGTCTGTGATTTCCAGCTTATCACAGTGCAAGACAATGGAAGAGTTAATAAAGTCCTTGGCAAATTTATACGAAAAGCCCTCAGCTTCTAATAAGGTATATCTTATGAAGCAGTTATTTACTTTGAAAATGTAGGAAGGTGGATCGATACATACTCATCTCAGTGATTTCCATGGTTTGGTAAACCAATTAGCTTCAGTCAATATTGTTTTTGATGATGAGGTAAAGGCTCTCTTGATTTTATGTTCTTTGCTTGAAAATTGGGACAGTTTGGTTATGGCAGTAAGTAATTCTGCATCTGCTTCTAAAATCTTAAAAGTTGATGATATTGTGAGTGTGATCTTGAATGAGGAAATACGCAAGAGAAGCATAGGGGAATCATCAGGGAATGCTCTAAGTGCAGAAAGCAGGGGAAGGCAAAGGGAGAAGATTGAGCAAGGAAAATCAAGGTCGAGAAGGAGATTTGAGTCCAAAGGTGTTACCTGCTGGTTTTGTGGAAAGAAAAGACATACAAAGAAGGAGTGTTGGTTGAGAGATAAAGAGAATCAACATGCAGGTATTGAAGAAGCAAAGGATGCAAATATTGTGGTACAAGATGCTCTCATACTTTCTTTGGATAGTCAGGTAGGCTCATGGATTTTAGATTCTGGTTCATCTTTTCATGCATCCCCAAACAGAGATTTGTTCCATGAGTATGAACAGGGAGACTTTGGAGTGCTTTATTTAGGGGATGGTACACCTTGTCAGATAGTTGGCAAAGGAAAAGTGCAGCTGAGATTGCAGATTGACAACACATGGGTGTTGAAGGAGGTCATGCATGTTCCAATTTTAAAGCAGAGTTTGATTTCTGTTGGAAGGTTGGGTGATGAGGGATGCACAATAACCCTCATAGCGGATTCTTGGAAGGTTACCAAGGGTGCACTTGTTCTAGCAAGAGGTAAGAAAGTAGATACTCTTTATCTGTCTACTTATATTACTGATTCTACTTCTGGTTTATCTACTTCAACTATAGATTCAAAGATGTGGCTTAATAGGCTTAGTCACATGAATAGGAAGGGAATGGACGTTCTTGATTCAAAAGGTATGTGTTCAGATTCAGAAAGCATAGATAGAGTTCATTGCAAAAAAAGAAAATTTGATGCTTTTGATAGGAACAAAGAAGCCTTGGTGTTTATGGAGGAGATGAAGGATAGAGATCAGTCACAGGGGCTGAATAAATCTAAGCAAGGCAGCATGGATAGAGGTTTGATCCAAGATGAGCTCACAGATGAAAAATTCATCACTTGCAAAAAAACACAGGTACCAACCCTGGTGCTCCCATGGCACTGACGTCAGCCAGATAGAAACTGACATCGGTCATGTGCAGACTAGCAGGGTCGGTAGGTCAGGCAGGAGAAATCCGATGTCGGTTATTAAGACCGACGTCGACAGGAGGGACACCAGCGTCAGCCAGGGAAATGACGTCGACAGTCAGGGTCAGTGCAAGGAACCGACATCGGTCGGGAGTAGACCAGGAGATGGCTGAGATCGGTCACTGGAACGGATGATGGGTGGATAGTTAGCTATCAAGAAGTATCAAACACCCATATGGAGTTTAGAAATGGTAAGTGAACCTCATATTCATTGTTCACCTTCTTTATATTGCTTACTGATAGTCAAGAACTAGGAAGATGGAAGAAGCAATGCAGGTAGAGTCCAAAAATAGTGGGAGCTTGGCATGGATGAGGAGTGTGAGTCCTTGGAGAAGAACCAAATAGGTATTTGTTGGTAGAGTTGTTAGCTAGAAGAAAGCATGGATAGAGGGATGGATTTCCATATTAGAGAAGAGAGTGGATGGACATGCGAGATAGAAGGCTATGGTATACGGTCTTGATTAGGCTACAGACAATGGAGGTTTGACCATTCTATTTTATCTTTACCAGGTTGGATAATATTAGCTACATTATCTTGTTACTATATTGTGTTACTGTTTGTAGGGTTTCGTATACAAGGAGTTTTATGAGCTAAGGGTAGAGTTGGTTCAGAAGTATGTCATGAAGAATTTGGGAGCAGCAAAATTCTTTTGGCATAAGT